>OX402568.1:1952500-2140991 GCA_948098915.1 Lampropteryx suffumata | reverse complement strand
ATCGTATAGAGGATGCTCGGAAAAGTTGAAAAAAGTTGTGTGACCTTCCCTCTTTGCCCCCCCTTTTGACCCCCCACATTATCTCGGAAACTACAGTCGGAGAGAGTTGGTGCTCAAACTAATGTTGCTCAAGACCCTTTTCAATATCCGAATCTATAAAAAAAAAGATGGCCGCCATACAAAAATATATTGTCCCATACAAAAATGTGCACTCCCATACAAAATCTCGCAGACTTGATGGCATCATGTAGGGTTGTACACTTCGGTGGGATCGTATAGAGGATGCTTCGTAGAGTTGAAAAAAAATGTGTTACCCGACCCCCCGTCCTTGCCTCCTCTGCCCCCTCTCTCTCTCTCTCCACTTATCTCGGAAACTACAAGTCGAAGAGGGATGGTGCTCTATCAAATGTTGCTCAAGAACTACTTCATTATCCGATTAAGAAATAAAAAACTTTAAACTGCCATAACTTCTAAACGGTGCTAGATAGACATAGCAAACTTTACCTTGGGTTGTAAGGAATTTTAGTGTTTTTTTTGGGGATTTGTATAGATGGTGCTTCAAGAAATATAAAAGTTTTAAACTGAACCCCTCTCGATTTTTCACCCCCCCCCCCCCCCCCCCCCCCCCCCTTAAGGTATACCCAGAAGGCGTTATGTTGGAATTGAAATTTTATTGGGATCGTATGGGATGCTCGGAAGAGTTGAAAAAAAGTGTGTGACACCCCCTCCTTGCCCCCCTTTTTGACTCCCCCCACATTATCTCGGAAACTACAAGTCGGAGAGGGTTGGTGCTCCAACTAATACTGCTCAAGACCCTTTTTATTATCCGATTCAAAAATAAAAAATTTTAAACGTTCATAACTTTTAAACGGTGCTAGATACACATAGCAAACTTAACCTTGGGTTGTAAGGAATTTTAAGGATTGTAGGGGTTTTTAGAGATTTGTAGGGGTTTGTAGGAGTTGTAGGGGTTTGTAGGATTTTTTAGGGGTTGTAGGGGTTTTCAGGGGTTGTAGGGGTTTGTAGGGGTTGTAGGGGTTTGTAGGGGTTTTTAGGGGTTGTAGGGGTTTTTAGGGGTTGCAGGGGTTTGTAGGATTTTTAAGGAGTTGTAGGGGTTTTTAGGGGTTGTAGGGGTTTGTAGGGGTTTTTAGGGGTTTTTAGGGGTTGTAGGGGTTTTTAGGGGTTTGTAGGGGTTGTAGGGGTTTGTAGGGGTTTTTAGGGGTTGTAGGGGTTTGTAGGGGTTTTTAGGGGTTGTAGGGGTTTTTAGGGGTTGTAAGGATTTTTAGGGGTTGTACGGGTTTTTAGGGGTTTTAGGGGTTTTTAGGGGTTGTAGAGGTTTTTATAGGTGTTGTAGGGGTTTTTATGGGTTTGTAGGGGTTGTAGGGGTTTATAGGGGTTGTAGGGGTTTTTAAGGGTTGTAGGGGTTTGTAGGGGTTTTTAGGGGTTGTAGGGGTTTTTAGGGGTTGTAGGGATTTTTTAGGGGTTGTAGGGGTTTGTAGGGGTTTTTAGGGGTTTTTAGGGGTTTGAAGGGATTTTTAGGGGTTGTAGGGGTTTTTAGGGGTTGTAGGGATTTTTAGGGTTTGTAGGGGTTTGTAGGGGTTTTTAGGGGTTGTAGGGGTTTGTAGGGGTTTTAAGGGGTTCTAAGGGTTTTTAGGGGTTGTAGGGGTTTGTAGGGGTTTTTAGGGGTTGTAGGGGTTTTTAGGGGTTGTAGGGGTTTTTAGGGGTTGTAGGGATTTTTAGGGGTTGTAGGGGTTTGTAGGGGTTTTTAGGGGTTGTAGGGGTTTGTAGGAGTTTTTAGGGGTTGTAGGGGTTTTTAGGGGTTGTAGGGGTTTGTAGGGGTTTTTAGGGGTTGTAGGGGTTTTTAGGGGTTTTTAGGGAATGTAGAGGTTTTTAGGTGTTGTAGGGGTTTTTAGGGGTTTGTAGGGGTTGTAGGGGTTTTTAGGGGTTGTAGGGGTTTGTAGGGGTTTTAGGGGTTGTAGGGGTTTGTAGGGGTTTTTAGGGGTTGTAGGGGTTTTTAGGGGTTGTAGGGATTTTTTAGGGGTTGTAGGGGTTTGTAGGGGTTTTTAGGGGTTTTTAGGGGTTTGAAGGGATTTTTAGGGGTTGTAGGGGTTTTTAGGGGTTGTAGGGATTTTTAGGGTTTGTAGGGGTTTGTAGGGGTTTTTAGGGGTTGTAGGGGTTTGTAGGGGTTTTAAGGGGTTCTAAGGGTTTTTAGGGGTTGTAGGGGTTTGTAGGGGTTTTTAGGGGTTGTAGGGGTTTTTAGGGGTTGTAGGGGTTTTTAGGGGTTGTAGGGATTTTTAGGGGTTGTAGGGGTTTGTAGGGGTTTTTAGGGGTTGTAGGGGTTTGTAGGAGTTTTTAGGGGTTGTAGGGGTTTTTAGGGGTTGTAGGGGGTTTGTAGGGGTTTTTAGGGGTTGTAGGGGTTTTTAGGGGGTTTTTAGGGAATGTAGAGGTTTTTAGGTGTTGTAGGGGTTTTTTAGGGGTTTGTAGGGGTTGTAGGGGTTTTTAGGGGTTGTAGGGGTTTGTAGGGGTTTTAGGGGTTGTAGGGGTTTGTAGGGGTTTTTAGGGGTTGTAGGAATTTTTAGGGGTTGAAGGGGTTTTTAGGGGTTGTAGGGGTTTGTAGGGGTTTTTAGGGGTTGTAGGGGTTTGTAGGGGTTTTTAGGGGTTGTAGGGGTTTGTAGGGGTTTTAGGGGTTGTAGGGGTTTTTAGGGGTTGTAGGGGTTTTTAGGGGTTGTAGGGATTTTTAGGGGTTGTAGGGGCTTGTAGGGGTTTTGGTTGTAGGGGTTTTTAGGGGTTGTAGGGGTTTGTAGGGGTTTTTAGGGGTTGTAGGGGTTTGTAGGAGTTTTTAGGGGTTGTAGGGGTTTTTTAGGGGTTGTAGGGGTTTGTAGCGGTATTTAGGGGTTGCAGGGGTTGTAGGGATTTGTAGGGGTTTTTAGGGGTTGTAGAGGTTTTTAGGGGTTTTTAGGGGTTGTAGGGGTTGTAGGGGTTTGTAGGGGTTTTTAGGGGTTGTAGGGGTTTTAGGGGTTGTAGGGGTTTGTAGGGGTTTTTAGGGGTTGTAGGAATTTTTAGGGGTTGTAGGGGGTTTTTAGGGGTTGTAGGGGTTTGTAGGGGTTTTTAGGGGTTGTAGGGGTTTGTAGGGGTTTTTAGGGGTTGTAGGGGTTTTTAGGGGTTTTTAGGGGTTGTAGAGGTTTTTAGGTGTTGTAGGGGTTTTTAGGGGTTTGTAGGGGTTGTAGGGGTTTTTAGGGGTTGTAGGGGTTTGTAGGGGTTTTTAGGGGTTGTAGGGGTTTTTAGGGGTTTTTAGGGGTTGTAGAGGTTTTTAGGTGTTGTAGGAGTTTTTAGGGGTTTGTAGGGGTTTTTAGGGGTTGTAGGGGTTTTTAGGGGTTGTAGGGGTTTTTAGGGGTTGTAGGGGTTTGTAGGGGTTTTAGGGGTTGTAGGGGTTTTTAGGGGTTGTAGGGGTTTTTAGGGGTTGTAGGGATTTTTAGGGGTTGTAGGGGTTTGTAGGGGTTTTGGTTGTAGGGGTTTTTAGGGGTTGTAGGGGTTTGTAGGGGTTTTTAGGGGTTGTAGGGGTTTGTAGGAGATTTTAGGGGTTGTAGGGGTTTTTAGGGGTTGTAGGGGTTTTTAGGGGTTGTAGGGGTTTTTAGGGGTTGTAGAGGTTTTTAGGGGTTTTTAGGGGTTGTAGGGGTTGTAGGGGTTTGTAGGGGTTTTAGGGGTTGTAGGGGTTTTAGGGGTTGTAGGGGTTTGTAGGGGTTTTTAGGGGTTGTAGGAATTTTTAGGGGTTGTAGGGGTTTTTAGGGGTTGTAGGGGTTTGTAGGGGTTTTTAGGGGTTGTAAGGGTTTGTAGGGGTTTTTAGGGGTTGTAGGGGTTTTTAGGGGTTTTTAGGGGTTGTAGAGGTTTTTAGGTGTTGTAGGGGTTTTTAGGGGTTTGTAGGGGTTGTAGGGGTTTTTAGGGGTTGTAGGGGTTTGTAGGGGTTTTTAGGGGTTGTAGGGGTTTTTAGGGGTTTTTAGGGGTTGTAGAGGTTTTTAGGTGTTGTAGGGGTTTTTAGGGGTTTGTAGGGGTTGTAGGGGTTTTTAGGGGTTGTAGGGGTTTTTAGGGGTTGTAGGGGTTTGTAGGGGTTTTTAGGGGTTGTAGGGGTTGTAGGGGTTGTAGGGGTTTTTAGGGGTTGTAGGGGTTTTTAGGGGTTTTTAGGGGTTGTAGAGGTTTTTAGGTGTTGTAGGGGTTTTTAGGGGTTTGTAGGGGTTGTAGGGGTTTTTAGGGGTTGTAGTGGGTTTTAGGGGTTGTAGGGGTTTGTAGGGGTTTTTAGGGGTTGTAGGGGTTTTTAGGGGTTGTAGGGGTTGTAGGGGTTGTTAGGGGTTGTAGGGGTTCTAGGGGTTTTTAGGGGTTGTAGGGGTTGTAGGGGTTTGTAGGGGTTTTTAGGGGTTGTCGGGGTTTTTAGGGGTTGTAGGGGTTTGTAGGGGTTATTAGGGGTTGTAGGAATTTTTGGGGTTGTAGGGGTTTTTAGGGGTTGTAGGGGTTTTTAGGGTTTGTAGGGGTTTTTAGGGGTTGTAGGGGTTTTTAGGGGTTGTAGGGGTTTGTAGGATTTTTTATTGGTTGTAGGGGTTTTTAGGGGTTGTTGGGGTTTTTAGGGGTTTTTAGGGGTTGTAGGGGTTTGTACGGGTTTTTAGGGGTTGTAGGGGTTGTAGGGGTTGTAGGGGTTTTTAGGGGTTGTAGGGGTTTGTAGGGGTTTTTAGGGGTTGTAGGGGTTTGTAGGTGTTTTTAGGGGTTGTAGGGGTTTTTAGGGGTTGTAGGGGTTTTTAGGTGTTGTAGGGGTTTTTAGGGGTTGTTGGGGTTTTTAGGGGTTTTTTAGGGGTTGTAGGGGTTTTTAGGGGTTGTAGGGGTTTTTAGGGGTTGTAGGGGTTTGTAGGGGTTTTTAGCGGTTGTAGGGGTTTTTAGGGGTTGTAGGGATTTTTAGGGGTTGTAGGGGTTTGTAGGGGTTAAACCCGCGAGCTGTATACAGCTCGCTCGCGCACCACGCAACCTCTAGTTATACTATATATAGCTTAATTACCACTGACTGACTCACTCATTGACATAGTGTTCTCCCAGATGGTGGAGGGGGAGGTGTGTTTTTTTTCATGGAAAACTATAAAAGGGGTTTATTCGAGTGGGGGAAAAATCTTAAAGTGCCCCTTTTCCCCCTCCAACTGCCCCTCCCACGAATCAACATCGGATTCTTCCCGACGAGGTGTGTTTTTTTTTTAGGGATTTGTATAGCTGGTGCATCAAAAAATACAAAAAGTATTTTAAACTCCCCCCCTCCCCCCATTTTCTCCCCCACCTTTAAGGTATACCCAAAAGGCGTCATTATGGAACTGAAATTTTAGTAGGATCGTATAGAGGATACTCCGAAGATTAAAAAACGTTTTAAAAACTCCCCCCCCTCCTCCCATTTTTCTCACCCCCCTTTAAGGTATACCCAGAAGGCGTCATGTTGGAATTGAAATTTTAGTAGGATCGTATAGAGGATGCTCCATGGATTAGGAAACAATTTAAAAATACCCCCCCTCCCCCCATTTTTCTCCCCCCCATTAAAGGTATACCCAGAAGGTGTCATGTTGGAATTAAAATTTTAGTGGGATCGTATAGATGATGCTCAGGAGAATTGAAAAAAGTTGTGTGACACCCCCTACTTGCCCCCCTTATTGCCCCCCCACACATTATCTCGGAAACTACAAGTCGGAGAGGGTTGGTGCTCGAACAAATGTTGCTCAAGACCCTCTTCATTATCCGATTCAGAAATAAAAAACTTTGAGCCCACATAACTTCTAAACGGTGCTAGATAGACATAGCAAACTTGACCTTGGGTTGTAAGGAATTTTAGTGTTATTTTGAGGATTTATATAAGGAATTGTATATGGTGCTTCAAAATGTACAAAAATTTTAAACTGCAGCCTTCCCCCATTGCCCCTCCCCCCCCCAACCCCTCTTTAGGTATACCAAGAAGGCATCATGTTGGAATTTAAATTTAAATGGAATCGTATAGAGCATGCTCCAAGGATTAAGAAACGTTTTTAAAACTTCCCCCCACCCCCCGATTTTTCTCACCCCCCCTTTAAGGTATACCCAGAAGGCGTCATGTTGGAATTGAAATTTTAGTAGGATCGTATAGAGTATGCTCCACGTATTAAGAAACAATTTAAAAATTCCCCCCTCCCCCCATTTTTCTCACCCCCTTTTAAGGTATACCCAGAAGGCGTCATGTTGGAATTAAAATTTTAGTGGGATCGTATAGATGATGCTCAGGAGAGTTGAAAAAAGTTGTGTGACACCCCCTACTTGCCCCCCTCATTGCCCCCCCACACATTATCTCGGAAACTACAAGTCGGAGAGGGTTGGAGCTCGAACAAATGTTGCTCAAGACCCTCTTCATTATCCGATTCAGAAATAAAAAACTTTGAACCCACATAACTTCTAAACGGTGCTAGATAGACATAGCAAACTTAACCTTGGGTTGTAAGGAATTTTAGTGTTATTTTGAGGATTTATATAAGGAATTGTATATGGTGCTTCAAAATGTACAAAAATTTTAAACTGCAGCCTTCCCCCTTGCCCCCCCCCCCCCCCCCCCAACCCCTCTTTAGGTATACCATGAAGGCATCATGTTGGAATTTAAATTTTAGTGGAATCGTATAGAGCATGCTCCAAGGATTAAGAAACGATTTTAAAACTTCCCCCCACCCCCCAATTTTTCTTACCCCCCTTTAAGGTATACCCAGAAGGCGTCATGTTGGCATTAAAATTTTAGTAGGATCGTATAGAGGATGCTCCATGGATTAAGAAACAATTTAAAACTCCTCCCCTCCCAACATTTTCTCCCCCCTCTTAAAACTTTAAAGGAATCGTATAGAGGATGCTCGGAAGAGTTGAAAAATGTTGTGTGACACCCCCTCCTTGCCCCCCCTTTTGACTCCCCCTACATTATCTCGGAAACTACAAGTCGGAGAGGGTTGGTGTTCGAACAAATGTTGCTGAAGACCATCTTTATTATCCGATTCAGAAATAAAAAACTTTGAACCCACATAACTTCTAAGCGGTGCTAGATAGACATAGCAAACTTTACCTTGGGTTGTAAGGAATTTTAGTGTTTTTCTTGAGGATTTGTATATGGTGCTTCAAAATGTACAAAAGTTTTTTTAAACTGCACCCTCCCCCCTTCCCCCCCCCTTTTTGGGTATACCCTGAAGGCTTCATGTTGGAATAGAAATTTTAGTGGAACCGTTTTGGTAGGATCGTATAGAGGATGTTTCCTAGAGTTGAAAAAAATAGTTTTACCGACCCCGTCCTTGCCCCCTTTTCCCCCTCTCTCATTATCTCGGAAACTACAAGTCTGCGAAGGATGGTGCTCAAACAAATGTTGCTCGAGACCCTCTTCATTATCCGATTCAAAAATAAAAAACTTTAAACCTTCATAACTTCTAAACGGCGCTAGATAGACATAGCAAACTTGACCTCGAGTTGTAAGGAGTTTTAGTGTTTATTTTTTAGGATTTATAAATGGTGCTTCAAAATGTACAAAAATTTTTAAACTGCACCCTCCCCCCATTCCCCCCCCTTTTAAGGTGTACCCAGAAGGCGTCATGTTGGAATTGAAATTTTAGTGGGATCGTATAGAGGATGCTCGAAAGAGTTGAAAAAAGTTGTGTGACACCCCCTCCTTGCCCCCCTTTTTGACCCCCCCCCCTCGCATTATCTCGGAAACTACAAGTCGGAAAGGGATGGTGCTCGAACAAATGTTGCTCAAGACCCTATTAATTATCTGATTCAGAAATAAAAAACTTTAAACCTTCATACTTCTAAACGGAGCTAGATAGACACAGCAAACTTGACCTTGGGTTGTAAGGAATTTTAGTGTTTTTTTTTTTTTGGATTTGTATAAGCATTTGTAAATGGTACTTCAAAATGTACAAAGGTTTTATAAACTGCACCCTCCCCCCATTCCCCCAAAGGGGTTTTTAGGGTTTGTAGGGGTTTAGGGTTTGTAGGGGTTATTAGGGGTTTTTAGGGGTTGTAGGGGCTTTTAGGGGTTGTAGGGGTTTGTAGGATTTTTTATTGGTTGTTGGGGTTTTTAGGGGTTGTAGGGATTTTTAGGGGTTGTAGGGGTTTTTAGGGGTTGTAGGGGTTTGTAGGATTTTTTAGGGGTTGTAGGGGTTTTTTAGGGTTGTAGGGATTTGTAGGGGTTGTAGGGGTTTTTAGGGGTTGTAGGGGTTTTTAGGGGTTTTTAGGGGTTGTAGGGGTTTGTAGGGGTTTTTAAGGGTTGTAGGGGTTTGTAGGGGTTTTTAGGGGTTGTAGGGGTATTTAGGGGTTGTAGGGATTTTTAGGGGTTGTTGGGAATTTTAGGGGTTGTAGGGGTTTTAGGGGTTTTTAGGGGTTGTAGGGGTTTGTAGGGGTTTTTAGGGGTTGTAGGGTTTTGTAGGGGTTGTAGGGGTTTTTAGGGGTTGTAGGGGTTTGTAGGATTTTTTAGGGGTTGTAGGGGTTTTTTAGGGGTTGTAGGGATTTGTAGGGGTTGTAGGGGTTTTTAGGGGTTGTAGGGGTTTTTGGGGGTTTTTGGGGGTTGTAGGGGTTTGTAGGGGTTTTTAGGGGTTGTAGGGGTTTGTAGGGGTTTTTAGGGGTTGTAGGGGTTTTTAGGGGTTGTAGGGATTTTTAGGGGTTGTAGGGGTTAGGGGTTGTAGGGGTTGTAGGGGTTTGTAGGGGTTGTAGGGGTTTGTAGGGGTTTTTAGGGGTTGTAGGGGTTTTTAGGGGTTGTAGGGATTTTTAGGGGTTGTAGGGGTTTTTAGGGGTTTTTAGGTGTTGTAGGGGTTTTTAGGGGTTGTAGGGGTTTGTAGGGGTTTTTAGGGTTTGTAGGGGTTTTCAGGGGTTATAGGGGTTTTTAGGGGTTGTAGGGATTTTTAGGGGTTGTAGGGATTTTTAGGGGTTGTAGGGGTTTGTAGGGGTTTTTAGGTGTTGTAGGGGTTTTTAGGGGTTGTAGGGGTTTGTAGGGGTTTTTAGGGGTTGTAGGGGTTTTTAGGGGTTGTAGGGATTTTAGGGGTTGTAGGGGTTTTTAGGGGTTGTAGGGGTTGTAGGGGTTTGTAGGGGTTGTAGGGGTTTGTAGGGGTTTTTAGGGGTTGTAGGGGTTTTTAGGGGTTGTAGGGGTTTTTAGGGGTTGTAGGGGTTTGTAGGGGTTTTTAGGAGTTGTAGGGGTTTTTAGGGGTTGTAGGGGTTTGTAGGGGTTTTTAGGGGTTGTAGGGGTTTTTAGGGGTTATAGGGGTTTTTAGGGGTTGTAGGGATTTTTAGGGGTTGTAGGGGTTCGTAGGATTTTTTATTGGTTGTTGGGGTTTTTAGGGGTTGTAGGGATTTTTAGGGGTTGTAGGGGTTTTTAGGGGTTGTAGGGGTTTGTAGGATTTTTTAGGGGTTGTAGGGATTTGTAGGGGTTGTAGGGGTTTTTAGGGGTTGTAGGAGTTTTTAGGGGTTTTTAGGGGTTGTAGGGGTTTGTAGCGGTTTTTAGGGGTTGTAGGGGTTTGTAGGGGTTTTTAGGGGTTGTAGGGGTTTTTAGGGGTTTTAGGGGTTTTTAGGGGTTGTAGGGGTTTGTAGGATTTTTTAGGGGTTGTAGGGGTTTTTTAGGGGTTGTAGGGATTTGTAGGGGTTGTAGGGGTTTTTAGGGGTTGTAGGGGTTTTTAGGGGTTATTAGGGGTTGTAGGGGTTTGTAGGGGTTTTTAGGGGTTGTAGGGGTTTTTAGGGGTTGTAGGGGTTTTTAGGGGTTGTAGGGGTTTTTAGGGGTTGTAGGGGTTTGAAGGATTTTTTAGGGGTTGTAGGGGTTTTTTAGGGGTTGTAGGGATTTGTAGGGGTTGTAGGGGTTTTTAGGGGTTGTAGGGGTTTTTAGGGGTTTTTAGGGGTTGTAGGGGTTTGTAGGGGTTTTTAGGGGTTGTAGGGGTTTGTAGGGGTTTTTAGGGGTTGTAGGGGTTTTTAGGGGTTGTAGGGATTTTTAGGGGTTGTAGGGGTTTGTAGGGGTTGTAGGGGTTGTAGGGGTTTGTAGGGGTTGTAGGGGTTTGTAGGGGTTTTTAGGGGTTGTAGGGGTTTTTAGGGGTTGTAGGGGTTTGTAGGGGTTTTTAGGTGTTGTAGGGGTTTTTAGGGGTTGTAGGGGTTTTTAGGGGTTTTTAGGGGTTGTAGGGGTTTTTAGGGGTTGTAGGGGTTTTTAGGGGTTGTAGGGATTTTTAGGGGTTGTAGGGGTTTTTGGGGGTTGTAGGGGTTTGTAGGGGTTTTTAGGGGTTGTAGGGTTTTGTAGGGGTTGTAGGGGTTTTTAGGGGTTGCAGGGGTTTGTAGGATTTTTTAGGGGTTGTAGGGGTTTTTTAGGGGTTGTAGGGATTTGTAGGGGTTGTAGGGGTTTTTAGGGGTTGTAGGGGTTTTTGGGGGTTTTTGGGGGTTGTAGGGGTTTGTAGGGGTTTTTAGGGGTTGTAGGGGTTTGTAGGGGTTTTTAGGGGTTGTAGGGGTTTTTAGGGGTTGTAGGGATTTTTAGGGGTTGTAGGGGTTTTTAGGGGTTGTAGGGGTTGTAGGGGTTTGTAGGGGTTTTTAGGTGTTGTAGGGGTTTTTAGGGGTTGTAGGGGTTTGTAGGGGTTTTTAGGGGTTGTAGGGGTTTTTAGGGGTTATAGGGGTTTTTAGGGGTTGTAGGGATTTTTAGGGGTTGTAGGGGTTTTTAGGGGTTGTAGGGGTTTGTAGGGGTTTTAAGGGGTTGTATGGGTTTTTAGGGGTTGCAGGGGTTTGTAGGATTTTAGGGGTTTTTAGGGGTTGTTGGGGTTTTTAGGGGTTTTTAGGGGTTTGTAGGGGTTTTTAGGGGTTGTAGGGTTTTTTAGGGGTTGTAGGGGTTTGTAGGGGTTTTTAGGGGTTGTAGGGGTTTTTAGGGGTTGTAGGGATTTTTAGGGGTTGTAGGGGTTTGTAGGATTTTTTAGGGGTTAAACCCGCGAGCTGCATGCAGCTCGCGCACCACGCAACCTCTAGTTTCATATATTATTTGATTCACTGTTTACACTAGAGCATGCCATTCTCTCGGTTTGCACACCGAAATCGGTAAAACATGTTGTGACATACTATTAATTTATCATCCTATCTACACATGTTTATGCAAATAAATAATCTTTATCTTTATCTTTATCTTTATAAATAAACACTAGGTTATTATAACATTAAAACCAGAATATTGTATATAATAATATTTTTGCATATTAAAGTGTACTTAACCATAAGACTGATTGTTGTTGATTGTACTAGTTATAAACATGATAATTAATAATAAGGCTGATTACTGTTACTAATTTAATTTGTTGTTTCAGGTTGATTATAGAATGTTTGTTGACTTATGATTATGTAACAATTTTAAATCTAAGTAATAAAAATTTAATTAAAAAAATATTGTCAAGGTTAACCACAATTTTCAAATAGTTTAATTATTTCATACATAACATAGCGTCTTTTTATAGGTGTTATATTTGAAAGCTCCAGGGCTACGAACCTCCCGAAGGATTCATTTGCCACTTTCATGTTCGTTTCGTTGTTTTCTTGAGGCAATGGTGTTTGTGTACTAGACTCTATCGTCTTCTTGCAACCTTTTTTTTCTTGTGACGTGTTTACAAAAGTTGACAGCGTTGTTGAGCATCTGATTGAACGAGGATCATCATCATAACTTTGTCCATGTTGGAATTCATAATCGTTTGTATCTGCAAATAAAAGAATTATTTTTGTTACTTTTTTTTTCTGTACTTACCCACAGCTATTAATAAGCGAGCAGGTAGGTACCTATTTAATAGAAAGCTACATACTATTAAAATGACATATTATATGTGTTCAGTTCAGAGTTAACTCATACGAACTTACTTTATATGTGAAAATGGCACGAATGAAAAAATTAAATAATTTGTAGGTCTGTGAGTAGGTTGGACACCTAAGACTTTTTTATAAGTAGGTCCTTACTAAAAAATACTTAAACGTAAATAACGTAGCTCTGAACTGAACTCTGAACTGAACACATATAATATGTCATTTTAATAATTCCAGATTCCATAGGCTAAGCAGGTAGCTAAGCCTATGGAATCCGGAATTTATTTTCGAAAAGAGTAGGTAGGTACACGTTATGCATCAGTACCTACTCTCTAACGGTGGAGGAAAAAATCGCGAAGAAACCTGCAGTTTAGGTACACACATATTTCACTTTACGCTGAAGGTTTAATCATCTAAAAGTTCTAGAATAGATAGCAAACAGCCTGTTATCTCACATTATTATTGCACACATTAAAAGTATAAGGGAAAGTACTTACCATCCATTTTCACTTAGTTTTCAGCCTTCTTCACTGGATCTAAAACGCGCGTGCGTACGAATCTATTACTACGAACTAAAACATCAAACACAAAATCCACCGGCAGCGACGCTGTGTATTTCTAATAAGTTTTCCCTCTCGCTTGCACAAAATGCAATTGCTTATACCGATATTTTACGTGCATAATATCGATACTTTAGTACCGATACCGATGAAATTACCGGTACGACAATAAATCTGATTATATCGGTTCTTAAAAATACCGGTATAATTTATATCGATACCAAGGATGTACCGGTACCAGGCCAAAGTCAGTCGAACCGGTATTTAAATATACCGGTAAATCAAGCCCTGAGCCGGACAGACAGACATACGAAAGCATTTTTGCCTAATTTTATCAAACATATATAAAACACACATATATCAGGTACGTAAATATGCATGTTTATCAAATATATTAAATACACATAAAGATATTGTATCCTGTATCCTCCCAATTCTAACCTATGGTGCTCAAACTTGGTCCCTCACTGGTGTTCAGAGAACTAAACTCGATGTTTGTCAAAGGGCAATGGAGCGAAGCATCCTCGGCATTAAACTAACCGAACGAATCAAAAATGCTACTATTAGCTCCAAAACAAAGGTCCTCGACGTGGCTGAAAAAGCTGCGAAACTAAAGTGGTACTGGGCAGGGCACGTTTGCCGCATGCCGGACGAACTGTGGGCCAAAGCTACCACTGAGTGGAGCCCTGAGACAGTGAGACCGCGCGGTACACTACGCAAGCGTTGGTGTGACGAGCTAGACACCTTTAGCGACTGCCGGTGGCAGACAATGGCGTTGGACCGAAATCAATGGAAAACTCGAGGGGAGGCCTTTGCCCAGCAGTGGGACAGTACGGGCTAAAAACAACAACAACAACAAAAGATATTAATTTTAAAATGTAAATGAAAATAAAACGTTATGATAAGGATTTTGTGGGTGTTGCATTATAACTGTCCGTCATCCAATATTTTCCATGTTTCTTTTCTATAAGATTTTTACTACTGAAATATATGTCATATGAGTTGAATTTATTATTATTTCCATGCAGTCTATTCACTGTCGAATACTGTGCATAGTTTGTAGATGAATTCGGGAACCGAGACAGCAAACAATTTTGTATGCCTTGTGCGCGTGGAGTGTGCAAAATTCTTTGAATTAGTTCAGGACAACCAATATAACCATTACATGTACCATGAAACAAAGACATAATAGATAGATAGAAGATAGGAAATACTTTATTGCACACCACAAAATACATTAGACTATTATAAGAAACAGTGTTTAGCTACACGGTAGTAAAATGGGCGGTCTTATCGCTAGATAGCGATCTCTGCCAGACAACCTTGGGATAGATAGAAATCAGTTTAGCTGAATATGAATAAAATTAGACGTATACTTATGAATATCCATAAGTATACGTGTAATTTTAAGGGTTGCTAGATTATGGTAATTACTTGAATCTTTATAGTTTTGTGAATAGATAAGTTTTCTAAAATTTAAATGTTTAAATTTGTAATATTGTCCAATTCGCTAATATATGTTATGTAGTGTGGGTTCCAAATAGTTTTACTAAGTCAGTAAGCTAGATGAGCACAGCCAACCCAGTACCCGTAGAAAACCAGCTCTTAACACGTAGATGTGTCTAGGTAGGTAAAGAATATCCAATAATACATTTCACATTTCAAATGCATCATCTAGCCTAAAGTAACAAGAGCCTGTGCTATGGAAACCATATAACTGTAAATATACTTTTTTTGTAAATACATGCAGTACCTATACAACCTCTGTTGCGCAGTGGATAAAGGTCCGGCTGAGACTCAGAAGGTTGCGGGTTCGATTCGATCTGCAAGTATTTGTCTCGGGTCTGAGTATTTATAGATATGTATAATATGTATGTATTTACAAAAAAAAAGTATGTACAAAATAAGTGTATGTATGTAAGTATATCTGTCATGTGGGACCCATCAAGCTCTGCTTACTTTGGGGCCAGATGATGCTGTGTGAAATGTCAGGCATTATTTATTTATTTATACATACAAAAACATCTAGACCCAAGACAAATATTTGCAGGTCATTCGTCCCGCGGCGAGAATCGAACCCGCAGCCTTCTGCGGCTCAGGTGGGCCTTTGTTACAAAGCGACGACGAACTACCAATATCTTCTATCTAAAAAATTGCAACTTTACAGGAGACGAAAAAAACGTCTCATTTTTTTATATTAATAAATGTTCCGGTTTTATCTATTTTAATAATCTAATTATTGGAATAGAAATATGGTGTGAAGTATGTTGTTATTCTAAAATTACCATTTGCAAAGTTAGAAGAAGATAGGAGGTATTGATTTCTGTTTTATGAAATTATAGAACATTTAAGGGATCACAGGAGGTATTAATAATAGTAAAAAAACATTAAAATTTTAGTTTTATTTATTATCAGTTACCAGTATCTTGTCTGTTTTGTAAAGACTGACAAGAAAAATCGTCTCAAAAAAAAATATGGTAGAAAACATATTATCTGCATGGAAACTTAGGTCTCACTTTAAAATTAAAAAATTTAGAGAACACCCCAATCAGATTACTTAAATAATCACATTATTTTTTTCTAAAGTTTGGCAATTGGAAGTATACCATACCTTAGTACTTAGATTACTTTAATTTGTAAAACTGAAAACCACTAAGCAAAACTTGAAAAGGTAGCAAATTTATTATCTATTAGGAACTGTCATTAGGAACCTTAGTCGCATAGAATAAAATATCTAAGTTTAAAATCTTCTCAAACAAAAATAATATTCCAACCACTTACTTAGTTTTATAACAATCATAATAAAAGTTCTAACTTACATTAGTCTTGTAACAATCACAATAGACACTCAAAAATTTAAACTTACCTACTTAAGTTAATCATAATCACATTACAATTTGGCAATAGGATAAAGGTACTTAGGAAACTTTAATCACAACCAGTCATAACTTTTAAGTAGTGTATGGCAAAGAATCATAAAAACTGTGACAATCACTGGGCAAAACTGATTTAAGCTGCTGCAGATGGTTGAACTTGGTAGAAGAGATTGGAATGTTATTAAAGCGAAGTTGAGGATAATTTACCTCACCAAGTAGCTTTGGTCTCTTTGGGAGATCAGTCCATTCACCATCATAGCTTAGTTTGACCTTTAAAGTCAAGTCTGAGCTTTAAAGAATTGCTCTTATGTCGACAACTTGGCCGGATGCTTTTGTAAACCCATGTCTCAGGGCTTGCATAGTTTTTTGAAAAAACTGTAATCGGCTTGGATTGTTTCGTTAAGGCTCCTTTCTCGCTTCTTTCGTTATAGTAACATAGTCACTAGACAGGTTAATTTCTCTATTTTTAAGTTTTCTTTCTATTGCGCTGTGAACTGTGAGTCACATTCCATTTCTGTGTTCTGGTTCCAGAAACTTTTGGGTAATGGTAACTGTTATATACCTAATATAAGTAATATATAGTATATCATAGATTCCGAGTAATTCATAGAATAGTTGTCTAATGAAGGTAGCGGTAAAATAGAATCAGTTCAACCTGTCATCATGTGTATAATTGCGGGTACTCAATAAAAAGTCAGTCTCGATAAAATGGTGGTTTCATTAATATCTCATGTTATATATAAAACATTTGGCGACGATTGAGGAACCCGAGTGTTGCGTGTTTATCAAAATTGTTTAAAAAAATAATAAGTGAACAAAAATAAATATGAATCTCAACCAGTTACAAGAATTCAAGCTGAATACCGATCGATGGCCAACGTACGTCAGTAGATTGAGAGCGTGGTTCGCAATACACGATATCAAACCAGCAGAGTATTCCAAATATCTAGTTGCAGTGGTGGGCACAGAACCATTGGATCTCATGATTGACTTATGTTTTCCGGAAAAACCCGAGAAAACCGATTTCGAAGCGTTGGTGAAGCTAGTGGAAGTTCACGTGGCGCCAAAACGGTCGGTCATTGCAGAGCGCATGATATTCAGATCATACAAACAGTCGCAGTCGCAATCGGTAACAGAATACCTCGCTCAATTAAAAAAATTCAGCAAAACATGCGTATTTACCACGACGGAAATTCTCAAAGAGAACTTAAGAGATCAATTCGTATTCGGCTTGAGAAGTGATAAGATCAAGCAGAGATTGCTAACAGAAACAGAATTGACATTCGATCGGGCAGTGGAGTTAGCTTTATCATTGGAAGCCGCCGTTCGAGACTCACAGGAGACGGGGGAGGCCATCAGCACCGCCAGCACTGCGGAGAAGGTACACGCAGTGGACGGAACCGGGTACGGCGCGGGTCGCGGCTGGCCGCAACGGGGTCAGCGCGCGTTCGCAGGCAGGGGCCGCGGCGGCCGTACGATGACGGCGCCCGGGGCGTCACAACGGGGCGCGCCCGCCGCCAGCAGGAGCAGCGGCGGTCAGCAGCGCTCCAGTTGCCACCGATGTGGCCAACCGCATCGTCAGGAGAACTGCCCTTTCGGGAACGTGGAGTGTTTTGTGTGCGGCAAACGGGGTCATGTAGCTAAAGTGTGCCGTTTCCGCAAGCGTACTAGTGTACATAAAGTGCTGTCCGAGGAGGACTACGAGTATGAGTATCTCACGTCGAGCGAGGACGAAGGGAACCAGGTTTATCAGTTGAGTGATAATGAAGAAGATAAAAGGTGGATCATGAAAGTGGTGATCAACGGGAAGCTGTTAGCAATGGAGGGCGACACCGGAGCGGGCATGAGTATCATAAATAGAAGTACGTACCTAAAACATTTTAGTAATATAGAACTAACTCAGCGTAAGTCTTGTTTAAAAATGTACAATGGTGAGAATGTATTACCGAAAGGTGAATTTAAATGTACTGTTCAATATAACAACAAAATTGTTCACAATTTAAAACTGATTGTAATCGATAATGATGACAGCAATTCGTTGTTCGGTCGTAAATGGATGCGAGCGTTTGGCATAAAGTTTCCATCTGCACTAGAGGCAAAGAAATCGGTAGCTCATGTCGATAATAGTAATTTCAACAAATCCAGTGCGATTAACAAGTTAGTGAACAAATTTCCTGAGGTGTTTTCCACTAGTATAGGTGCATTCAATAAAGGTACGATTGATTTAGAAGTGAAGTCAGGCGCGGTGCCAGTATGGCGGCGCGCGCGGCCCGTACCTTACGCCTTGCGTCCTGCAGTGGACGCCGAGCTGGACCGCCTTCTGAAGGAGGGTGTTATTTCGCCTGTAGAATGGAGCGAGTGGGGTACGCCAGTAGTACCCGTCATAAAGAAGAGCGGAGAGGTAAGATTATGCGGAGATTTTAAAACCACACTAAATCCGGTTTTGGTAGATGATAAATATCCACTTCCTAGAATTGAAGATATCTTTGCATCACTACAAGGCGGTAAAGTATTTAGCAAAATAGATCTAAGTCGAGCGTATCAACAGCTGATCCTGAGCGATAAGGCGAAAGAGTACTGTACTATTGTTACGAATAAGGGTATGTTTACATATAATAGGTTACCGTTCGGTATTAAATGCGCAGCGAGTAAATTTCAAAGAGTGATGGAAAAATTGTTTAGAATGCCAGATGTGGCTGTATATCAAGATGACCTACTAGTCAGCAGTGCTAACGAAACGGTCAACATGGATAGATTGATGCGGGTTTTTAAAATATTGTCTGATAGTGGCTTAAAGGTAGAACAAAAGAAATGTAGTTTCTTTAAAAAAATCTATATCATATCTAGGTTACGTGATAGACGCCAATGGGTTAAAAACCGAAATTTCCAAAATAGACGCTGTGAATAGAACGCCAAAACCTACAAATGTTAGTGAGGTAAAGGCTTTTTTAGGTTTAGTAAATTACTACGGCAAATTTGTGCAAAATATTAGTAGCGTTCTAGAACCGTTGTACAGATTACTCAAATCAAACACAAAATTCGACTGGACGCACGAATGTGAAAAGGCCTTTAGGACCATTAAACAGCTTTTGCGCGAAGCACCAGTTTTGGCTCATTGGGATCCTAGCCTACCGACGTATGTGACATGTGACGCGTCGCCTTACGGTGTAGCCGGCGTGCTGGCGCAGCGCACAGCGCCCGGTGCCGAGTTACGGCCCGTACTTCATGCTTCACGCACACTCTCGCCAGCTGAGCGAAATTATTCACAAATATGTCGAGAAGGACTAGCAATTATATTTGCCGTGAATAGATTTCACGACTACTTATATGGTAATAGATTTACTTTAGTAACGGATTGTAAACCGTTAGCGTCTATTTTTCACGAAAACAAAGCCATACCGTCGATGGCAAGCAACAGATTGCAAAGATGGGCAGTCATACTGAGCGCATATAACTATCAAGTTAAATGTATAGGGTCACAACATAATTGCGTAGCAGACAGTTTATCACGCATACCGGTTATAGATGAAAATAAGGAGTATAGAACTGAATCTTACATAAGTTTCATATCTGAGCAGGCACCGATTGATTATAAGATGGTGGCCAAACACACTGCAAACGATAAAACATTGCAAAAATTAATACAAGCGATAAAATCTAACTGGTTATATTGCAAAGAAGAAGATTTAAAAAGTTTTTTTACTATTAAAGAGTTTCTCAATATTGAATCGGGTTGTATATTGTTTGGTCATCGCGTAGTTATACCGAGCTCGTTACAAAAAGGAATATTAAAAATGATACATGCATGTCATCAGGGTATTGTGAAGTGTAAAAGTATAGCTAGGGGCTATGTATACTGGCCCGGCATCGATGCTGAAATCGAACGAGAATGCCAGGGCTGCGATACTTGCGCGAGCACCCGGCCCTCACCGGCCGCGGCGCCAGTGCATCCGTGGGCATGGCCACAGGTACCATGGTATAGAGTACATGTAGATTTCTTCGCATTAGAAAATCACACTTACTTCGTTCTTATTGATGCTCATTCCAAATGGATCGAAGCGTATAGGATAGGCTCAACGTCAGCAAAGCTTACCATTTCAAAATTAAGACATATTATGAGTTGTTTTGGGCTACCTCGTGAGTTGGTGTCAGACAATGGGCCACCGTTTACTAGCCAAGAATTTAAAATATTCGTTGAAAGCTGCGGCATAAATCACATCCTAGTGTCACCATATAAGCCGAGTAGTAATGGAGCCGCAGAAAGCACAGTAAAGATAATTAAAAATTGTCTAAAAAAGGCAGTTATCGAAAAAGACGACTTACAGTTAGCACTAGATAAATTTTTACTATACTACAGATCAACTCCTCATAGTTTAACAGGAAAAACTCCAGCACAGTTATTACTTGGTCGCAATATACGCACTCATTATGATTTAGTACGACCAAATATCGAAGACAGAATACGTGATAAACAAAATGTTATCCATGAAAAGAGAAACAGTAAGGTGCGTCAGTTTAATATACATGACAAAGTCCTATTTAAACAGTTTAAGAATAATAAATGTTTTTGGGAAAAGGGTACCATAGTTAAAAGGTTGGGGCCTTTATCATATCAGGTGGCACAGAATGATAAAGTGCACAAGAAACATATTGATCACATAATCTCACAAAATGCTCGAATATATACCACAGATCAGAAACAAGAATCGGTAAGTGCGGATGGAAACATAGATAACGATATATCTGACTTTAATATCACACATTATAACTGTCCATCGCTAGTTAGTGATATCGTGAAAGACGGGAACAGCGTGGTAGATGCTGATGAAGATGATCATATAAATACACGGCCACGGCCCCAGACATCGTATACCGATAGGTTAGCAATCGAAGCGCAGAGCGGAGATTCTACGCCAAAGCGTATACGTAGACAAGTTCAACGATTTGTTGTCACATAATCAAATGGCTCGTCTGGTTTGTAAATATATTTATTAGGTACTTATAAGACAGGCGGTTACAAATACCTACCTAGCTCAATTATTATGTTAAGTATGTAACTAACTTTATATATACTAAGATTTAAATAATTACTTTATTATGCTAAGGTTTTGCCCCACAGTGTAAGCTGATTGTAATAAATAGTTAATCTAATAAACTAATTAGGTATCTATAGTGTTGGCACTTAAAACATGAATAACTAAATACCTACTTAGTTGTAATAAATGTAGGTTTGTTTGATAAGCTGATTGTTGTAAAATAAATTATATAATGAGTAGGTTTAAGAGCCATTGCTTTTAAACAGAGATGTGAAGATGTTATATACCTAATATAAGTAATATATAGTATATCATAGATTCCGAGTAATTCATAGAATAGTTGTCTAATGAAGGTAGCGGTAAAATAGAATCAGTTCAACCTGTCATCATGTGTATAATTGCGGGTACTCAATAAAAAGTCAGTCTCGATAAAATGGTGGTTTCATTAATATCTCATGTTATATATAAAACAGTAACTTCATGTTTTTTGGACAAATTCAGAAGCGCGTTGGAGAGAATTGTATTTCTGTTTTGATATGTGCAGCCATCTGAATATATAACTATGGGTTTTTTTGAGGCAAGCAATGTCTTTCAATATAATATAAATGAGAAACGAAGCGAAAGTGCTTGAAGATAAATCTGTGGCAGTTTCGCCATACCAATAACAAGTACAATGCTTAGAAATTAAATTGTACACAGTAAAGTTGTGACAAGTTAATTTTGTTTTAAAATATAAAGCCAGATTATATATACAACGCGCAAGGGTCAACACGTTATTGGAATAGATAGAAGGTTTTCGCAGCAATATCTTTTAGAAAATTTCAATACAATAACATAGTAGATATTTCTACTTAAAGTTAGAAGGTATTGCCAGCAAAATTAGCGTCTCATAATTTAAAAGTTATTTCTATTAGTGTTTAACCGGATTAATAGTTAAATATTGTTTTAGGGGGTTTTGTGTATGTAAAATGCTATTTCGCGTGTACTGGAAATCGAAAAAAAGGTAGTTAGGAGGTATTGGTAGTTCGTCGTCGAAGGTCGTCGAATGTTGTTTAACCGCTGATATAACTACAAAGTTAGCTACTCCACGAGCATTTCGCGAAAATACGAGAAATTCAATAATACGGTATTTTGAGACAGTTCAAAAGCAACCATTGTTGTCTGTAAAACAGAGCTGAAGTATTGTTCTATCCGACCAATTTTCGATTTATACGCCGAAGTAATCCATTGATTCCAGTATTTCACAATATTCGATAAGTAATGGCTTTCGTCCGTTGCTTTGTTCGTATAGAATCGTAGAATACGAGTGACTATCCCGTGTACCGGAAACCGGAAACCCCAAATACCTACCTAGGTATTTGGGGTTTTCGGTATAGTCATTACATAGTCGCTTCCCGCTGTCTGTCTGTCTCTATGTATGCTTAAATCTTTTAAACTACGCAACGGATTTTGATGCAGTTTTTTTTATAGTTAGAGTGATTCAAGAGGAAGGTTTATATGTTTAATACATGCATAATATAGTAGAGAAACACTGATAATTTTAAAGGTTTCTAATCACGTTAGACATTCTGTAGTATATTTAGTATCAGCATTGCACCCGTGCGAAGCCAGAGCGGGTCGCTAGTTACTAATAAATATTACAATCATTATATTAGAATAATAGATAACGTGAAATGGACTAAGGCGGTAACGGAGTGGTGGCCGAGGGATGCTCAACGGCCAAGATGCAGAACTCCCGCCCGCTGGTCTAACGATATAGTCAGCGTTGTCGGGAACCACTGGATGAGACTTGCTGACCGGAAAGAGTGGCGTAAAGAGGAGGCCTATACCCAGCAGTGGGTGCAATCGGGCAATATGATGATGATGATGAATAATATCAGATATAAATTTAAAGAAATATATATCACAAGCTGGTGCCCGCGACTCCGTCTGCGCAGTATTAGAACTTCGTGTAATTTTAACGGTTTTTGAAGCGCACGCCAGAATAGATCGCAGGTGGCAGATTTTTTTCCTACTTACTTGACACTTATCGTTATATTTTGGACAAATCACAAAATATCTTTATAAAATTATAGCTTATGTGTTATTCTGATCTATAAGCTATATTATTGTGAAGTTTCATTAAAATCCATTCAGTAGTTTTTGCGCGAAAGAGTAAAATACATTCATATAAAAAAGCGCTAGAACCAAGACGAGTTTCTTGCCAATTCTTCTCGGGCTTGGGTTAGGATGAATTGGTACCTAAATTCACCTAGTATGTAAGACGTTTCAAAGTGATCCTTGTGATTGTATTGAATAAAGTATCTTTTGATTTTGACTTTCACTTTGACATACAAACTTTCGCATTTATAATATTAGTAGGAAGTAGGATGACAGTGCCTTGTCAGTACATAACCTATCTATACCATATATACGAAAATCTAATGTATGTTCACAAAAATGTTCATTTGTTTGTTTATGTAAAAAGAAAGCGATAATCATAGTATTAATACTAGAAATAAAGAAAATCTCGCTGTTCCCACAGTTAGACTCGCAATAATTAATAAGTCTTTTATAAAGCAAAGTCTACGCTTCTAAACCAAGGTCTCAAGCGACGTTAGATTTGTCGATAGGCAAATTTAAAAACGTAATAAAACAGCAACAAAAACAGAAAGAAGATACTTTAAATGTATTATTAAACCTAGCTTCTATCTTATAAATTAATAATCCCGGTCATTTCACACAGCATCATCTGGGTACCACATGACTGATATACTACTTTATATATTTTTATTATGACTGGCCTGTCAGCTAAGTTGGTAGTTGATCTGCCTTCTGCGCTTTAGGTTGAGGGTTCAATTCTCTCACAGGACACACATTTATGTGACGAATATAGATGTTTGTACTGTGTCTGGGTGTTATAATGTATCTTATGTATGTATTTTAAAAATATATAGAATAGAATAAAATAGAATAGTGTTTATTTGCAACAGCATGGCACAAATAAGTAAGTTACAGTAAAATAATAACAATAATCGTATTTGAAATGTAAAACCTACTTAACCTACTGTTACAAAAAAGCTCTAACTCAGCATATGCAGATTGTAAACAACCTGCGCTGGTCTTCCGTTAGAACCTGTTTGCGACCAGTTCCTAAAATATAATAAAAATTGCGGACTTAACTAAATATAAAAGTGTTTTTGAAAAAGTGACAAACAAACAAAAATGTATAAGGTTGTTCGAGGTAATCCGAACACACCAGCGTTATGCATTTGTGCAACGCTAGGCATACCGCGTTTCACCAAATCTGACGGTTTCGTCAGTACGCGAACTTTGACCATTTGACACACCCGCGTGCTCAACTACCAAACCCAACCATTTCTACCATTGCACCAACCATTAAACCATTAAGTTAATTTTACTAGTTTTACCATTTATTAATCTCTAATATATAAAATTCTTCTGTCACGGGGTGCGTAATCGAACTCCTCCGAAACGGCTCGACCGATTTTCGTGATCCTTAGCGAGGATATTAGTCAGGGGGGAGAATCGAACAATATCTATTTTTCATCCCCCTAAATGTTAAGGGTGGTCCACCCCTTAATTTTTTTTTTCAGACAAAATTTTTTGTTTTTATTTTTTTATGATACATCATACAAAAATACATGCAACCCTAAATTTTCACCCCTCTACGATCAACCCTTATTTTTTAAACATCATATTTACCTATAAAAATGTTTCCTAAAAATAACATACATGGCAAAACAACGTTTGCCGGATCAGCTAGTTATCAATATAATTCTATCACGAAACCAAGTGACTTTCTTTCCATTATAAACCATTAAAATTCACCAAACCAATACCAAACTGCTAAGAGGTGATACGGATCCACCATAGACATTCCTACCCATTTACATGATCCGGCTCGAAGGACCATGTAAAAAAATATAAAATAAAATAAAAGATGAAGAATAAAATATACAATACATGATCATTTCAGCTATGATATGATAATAATATTAATTAGAAATATGAAAAATAATGCTAATATTGTAAGAAAAAATAAAAATAAAAAAACAAACAAAACGGAACCTCTCAGATCTTGCGCACATACGTTTTCTATACTTATATTGCACTTGTATCGAGTATACGTTCCTGCTTCTTTTGCCAATCGATTAAATATGTTTTTAACTTTATTTTAAAAGTATGAATGTTTCCCAGATTCCTTACTGGTGGTGGAATATTATTCCAGCATTTAGACGCAGCGTATCGAAAGCTACCTCTGAAGGCTGCCGTTCTGTGCTTCTGCGTCGATAGCTGAGTTGAACATTGCCGTGGTTCACAGGACCACATACTTGATGCGCTTTTTAACTTTTCCATGATATAAGCAGGTGCGGCATGTTTTAAGACACCGAAAAGAAGACAGGCAAGATGGAGCTTACGTCGATGTCTCATCTTAAGGATGGAATGTGCGTTCAAGTGAGGTGTCACGTGATCCCAAAACGGTATATCGAAGCAACAACGGGCACACGCGTTTTGGACACGTTGAATTAATTTTTGCGTTTTAGCCAAGAGTCGTGGGAGTCATATACCACGTCCGTATAATTTAATTTTGACAGAACTAGTGATTCGGCGAGTTGGACTAGCAGTTCCTCCGCAATATAGGGCCTCATTCTGTACAGCATTTTTAACCTATAGAAGCAATTGGCTACTGATTCAGCGATATGCACTTCGAAGCGTAGATCGCAATCCATCTGCAAGCCGAGATTACGGGCCTTGTAAACACGCTCAATTGGTTCACGCATAAGCATAACACTAGTTGGTAGATTGAGGCTTGCTAGTTAATGCCTATTGCCGAAAACCAGGTATTTGGTTTTGGTAGGGTTGAGTAACAGATTATTATTCTTAGACCATGTTGCTATGCTCGTGAGATCAGCGTTGAGTTTACTGACAGCATTGTTGATGTCGGAAGGTTTACACGAGATGTACACCTGTATGTCGTCAGCATAAATATGAAAATTACTGCATTTTATATGAAACTTGAGATCTGACGCATACAGGATGAAAATAATCGACCCCAAGATAGATCCTTGTGGTACTCCTCTGTTAACAAACCTTTTGTCAGAGAATAAGGTGGATCCATTGCTATGGTGTGTGAGCTTAACGTGTTGTTGTCGGTTGCTGAGATAGCTGTTAAACCATAACAAGGCACTGCGATCGAAACCATAATATTTAAGTTTAGAGAGAAGGAGATCTAGATTTATGGAGTCAAATGCTCTAGAGAAATCAAGCAAAACTAGCAATGTGCACATACCTTTGTCTTGTGCATAGAGAATGTTATCAGTAACATCAAGTAAAGCTGTTACCGTGCTCCGCCCCTTTCTAAAGCCTGACTGAAGCTCAGGCAATATACCATTATTTTCAAGAAACTCAGTTACCTGAGCGTAGACAGCTCTCTCTAAGATTTTGGATAGACATGGCAAAATACTAATAGGCCTAAGATCTTTTAGTTCGACTGGGTTTGTTATTTTGGGCAGAGGACGTACCACTGATAACTTTCAGATATCGGGGAAGGCAGACGTGCTTATTGACGTATTTATTATAGCAGCTATTGTTTCCAGTGTGTTTGGTAGCGTCATTATAAGCATGTCTAGGCTAATTTCATCACATCCTTCTGCATTTGACTTTAAACTACGAATAATTATTGCAACTCTATCCATACTAACTGTCTCAAAGGAAAAGACTGCTTCTCCAAATTTATGGAATTCCAAGTAGGTTAAGTGCGATATATTCACATCCTCAGCGTCGGGTATGTTTCAATAATGGTTATTGATAACGTTGGGATCCTGCAAGTGGGAGGGAAGTTCAATACTTTTACTAGGCAAAAGGGTACTTTTTATATTTTTCCAGAGCTGTTTGGGGTTATGGATCTTATTGTTTATGTTAAATTTAAAATATGCCTTCTTTTCTTGGTATAAAGCTTGGTTCACAGTTGATTTTAAACTTTTGTAATAGTCCTTCTTGCTATCCGACTTTGTTTTATGATAATCTGCCGCGGCTGTATCTCGTAATTTCATCATTAATTTAATCGTGACAGTAATCCATGGATAAGAGCGTGCTTTGAGAAGAAATGTTGTTTTAGGAGCGTGTATGTCAAATAGGAGGATGACGTTGTGGTTAAAGAAATCAACCATCTGATCAACATTTCCGAGTTGTTGTATAAGATCCCATTATACAGTTTGTAAGTCATTATCAAAACTGCTAATGGACATATTTTTCAGTGGTCTATAGAATATAGTTGTAGGTTTTCGTTTATCACGCTTAATGTTGAACTCATATACCATCAGACAATGGCCATAAAGTGAGCCTACGTGTTCTACACTGATACTCTTTGCACAAAGGTCAGTGCATACTACATCAATAAGTGACTCCGAAGTTTTAGTGAAATGAGTCGATGTTGTAACCGAAAGACTTAGACAAAGACTTAGAAAGACATGTAAGAAATGAGTCAAACTTAGACTTTACTTTAATTTCGTTGAAATCACCTAGTAAAATTAAATGATCATGAGTTGGGAGTGAGTTTATTGAGTCAGTAAGTGCATCAAAGAATAGGTCAACGTCTATCCAATCAGGTCGGTATGCCGTTCCGATTGCCAGCTTTTTGCCGTTGACAGTCATGGTAAGCCATATTTGCTCTACCAGCACGTGTAGCGGGTCCACGGGGTGAGACCAGGTGCGCTGGTTTAGACCACGCTTTAGGTAGAAACCAACTCCGCCTCCGCGCTTTCTATCGCATCGCGGCCGCGGTGTGTGTCGTAAACGATACTCTGGTATAACAGGGGCTCGACCCTGGCCTGACCATTTTTGAGCCAAGTCTCATTAATCGCTAAAAGGTCCATACCATGCCGCTTTACTGACGCTATAATGTTATCATGGTTAGTACCAAGGGAACCTGGGTTGAATAAACCAATTTTAAAAAGTTTGTTAATCATTATTGTAACTGAAATAAGTCAACCAGAAGCAATGCAAAGAAACGCATAGAGTATACAGTGCAATATTTGTACTGAAATCTCTGTACATATTCATAATAGCCTATGTTTGAATTAAAATTACAGCAAGAGACATTCATAAAGCGGCGCAAATCACATTTAACAGAGATGGATAAACAAAAAAGCAAGATAATAGTGACCAAATCATTAAACTCTTCAGCCTCCAGAGCTTCCGTTCTATTAGAATCTAGTGTTGCAAAATGTAAGAATGAGTTTAGTTTTAGCTACATTAACGAGGCTAGAATTGTAAAAGCATTCAAGTTAATTAATATAAAAAATACAGAAGATCTTTGGGGCATGTCTACAAAGGTGCTGGGTGTCATTATCTTAGATATTGCACCGTGTTTAGCTTATATTTTTAATAGATGTATCGACGAGGGAGTTTTTCCCGATCTCATGAAACACAGTAAACTCATTCCTATGTTTAAGTCTGGAAGTGAAAGTGATCTCGCTAATTATAGACCGATATCGATATTACCTGCGTTAAGTAAAATCTTTGAAAAAATAATTCTGAATCAGTTATTATATCACTTTAACGTTAACGGCCTGCTACATAGTAATCAATACGGATTTACTAAAGGTCGATCAACAGCTGATGCAGGTATAGCGCTCTTAAAGCATATATTTGAGACCTGTGAGAAGTCACAGGATGCAGTTGGGGTATTCTGCGATCTATCTAAGGCCTTTGTCTGTGTGAGTCATGCAACCCTAATCACAAAGTTAAAATATTATGGCATTAAAAACCGGGCGATTGACCTTATACATTCTTATCTATCCAATAGAGTCCAGAAAGTAGACGTGGGTGGTGAGAGGTCTTCAGGATCAATTATTGATATAGGGGTACCTCAGGGATCGATACTAGGTCCTTTTTTATTCGTAGTATACGTTAACGGTTTACCTTTTTTTGTAAAAAATATTTGTGATATACTTTTATTTGCAGACGATACGTCTTTAATTTTTAAAGTTAATAGACGTAAAACCAGTATTTGCGATAACGTAAATGAATCCTTATCGTTAGTTCTTAACTGGTTCACTGTAAATAATCTTTTGCTTAATTCAAAAAAAACTAAATGAATCAAATTCACTTTGCCAAATGTTATTCATAGCCGGACCAACATTGAAATAAATATATCTTGTAAGATTCACGATCTTCCTAGGTCTTAATATTGATGCAAAACTACAGTGGGGACCACAAATTGAAACACTTGCTGGTAGGCTTAGTTCCGCTGCATATGCAGTTCGTACGATACGGTGGCTTACTGATGAAGCTACAGCTAGACTGGTTTATTTCAGTTACTTCCATAGTGTTATGTCATACGGCATCTTGCTCTGGGGAAAAGCAGCTGATATTGGTTAAATATTTGTAATTCAAAAAAGGGCAATACTTGCCATTTATAAAATGAAACCACGAGAATCTTTGAGAGAAATATTCATAGAAATTAATATTTTCACAATAGCTTCACAATATATATATGAAAATTTGTTATACACGCATAAAAATACAGATGGGATTCAGCAAAATAGTGACCTTCATAGAATCAACACTAGGAATAGACATAAATTATACATCCCTAGGTTTCGACTAGAAAAAGTAAATAAGTCCTTTATGGGGAACACGGTGCGCTTCTATAATAAGCTTCCTGAAAATGCTACTAAACTACCTATCAAGAAATTTAAAGCATACATAAAAGATAGTCTTTTGAAGAAAGCTTATTATAATATAAATTACTATATTATTGGTATGAATGCATGGCCTCATTCGCTCTGCCGTCAGACAGTTAACCGACACACTTGAAATGTATAAACTCTCTTGTATTAGTATTTCGTAGTTAAGGTAGTTATAAGATGGATCATATAAAAAAGCGCTAGGACCAAGACGAGTTTCTTGCCAATTCTTCTCGGGCTTGGGTTAGGATGAATTGGTACCTCAATTCACCTAGTATGTTAGACGTTTCAAAGTGATCTATGTGGTTGTATTGAATAAAGTATCTTTTGACTTTGACTTTGACTTTGGTTCATACAAACATTTGTCCCGCGACTTGAATCGAACCCGCAACTGTCTGGGCTCAGGCGTGCTTTCTTCCACTGCGCCACAAAGGTCGTATAATTACATAATTAGATAATTAGATAAAGTAGGACAAGGACAGAGTCCTTGTCTTAATTATATCAATGAATACATAAATATAAACAACTAGCTGTACCCGGCATGCGTTCTTACCGTTCAAACCTTCCCTGGACTACGACAAACATTTCAACACCAAAATTAGCTAAATCGGTCCAGCGGTTCTCGAGTTTTAGCGAGTCGAACGAACAGCAATTGATTTTTATTATATAGATTAAATAATTCCAAACTAAGCGAAGCTTATATTATGGTGACCATAGACTGATATTATTATTGATAAACGTATAATATTAGGTATTGACTGGCCTGTCAGCTCAGTTGGCAGTAGCTCAGCCTTCTGCGCTGTAGGTCGAGGGAGGAAGGAGAAGGAATCGAACCTTCCCAGGATAAACATTTGGGTGATGAACATAGGTGCTTGTTCTGGGTCTGGGTGTTATTAAGTATCATAAGTATGTATTTAAAAATTATACAAGTATTTTATCAGTCATCTGGTCACCATAATACAAGTTATGCTTAGTTAGGGGCTAGATGGTGTTGTGTGCATTGTCCAGCAATATTTATTTATTTATTTATTATCGATTAACAAATACAAATGAAAGAAAATCTTACACTTTTTTTGCCTAGTCCGTACCGTGCGTTAAGAAACTTCGTTCCAAAACTTCGTTCCAATAAATGTGAAAGAATAAAGATCAAATCAAATCCCACTTTGATCCTCATTTCAAAACAAAATTGCATTATAATTTATTTTCAAATAATTACTAACATGTACAGATTATTATAATATGATAATCCTAATATAAAATATTATAAATGTGAATATTAGTTTGTTTGTTACACTTCCACGCGAAAACTACTTAACCGATCATCGTGAAACTTTTTACACATTCTTTGAGGTATTAGAAGTAACATACTCGTAGGATACTTAAAAAAAAAAAAATTACGAAAGATATTTATATGGCAAAACAACGTTTGCCGGGTCAGCTAGTATAATATAAATGTGAAACAGTTCAGCTGAGGACCGTTTGAAACGATCTATAGATAGCTCAACTGATCAAGATCACTGCTAGACGGTAGCGTCTACAAGTCACAGGTGGCATCGCAAAGTTATATCCAAACAAACATTAAATATTTACTATGAGGTAGGTATACCTGATAGATTAATCTACCCGCATCATTACCAATGTAGTCAGGAGCCGACTCTTGAAAGGAAGCGGGTAATATTGATGTTATTACGTAATATCCGGAACCAATCCGGGTGTGATTGTGTAGACCAGTCGTTAGCCTATTAATTTAATGATCTTGTTCTGTTGATGTGGATTTGACGTGAGATCAATAGGCTTAGTGTGTAGTGTACGCTTTCCGGCTTGATTGAACTATAATTTGCGTATAATAATTACGTTTTAAAACTAAAAAGAAAACCGACTTCATTGAATGAAACTTGAGCCTATAATACATTTTTAATAGAAAGTAGATGTATTTTGTATACATATAATATGGGTAGGCCAAATAAACGGACCGCTCCAATGAGACAGCGAGGTATCGAAGTACATGAAAATATCATCGACATTATAAATATTAACGGGTATTTATAACAATGTGTTCTGATCGCGTAAGTTTAAAAAACTTTAAAATCATCGATGTATACAATTTATAGATTTTCGTTGATTTTTCAGCTAGACCGATTTTGATAACATTTAAATGGGACCACCTGTGAAGTTATTCCCTTCCAAACAAAAAAATAATTTTCCAAATTGTTTCAGGCGTTTTCGAGTAATCGGTGAACATAAAACCTAAAAAACCTCCTCCTTTTTGATGGAGTCGGTTAAAAATGGATAGAATATTGATTCACATTGTATAGAAGACCATCTAGCCTCAAACTAAGCATAGCTTGCATTATCGTGACTTATGGAATTCTTGTATATATTTAAATACATACTGATGATTTTTTATTACACCGAGACACAGAAAAAACACCCACGTTTATCACACAATTTTTTGTCATGGGAGGGATTCACACCCTCAACCTATAGAACTGACAGGCCAATTGAATAATAATAATGCCGGACATTTCACACAGCATCACTTAATCCCAAAGTAAGCAGAGCTAGAGGTATGGGTACCACATGACAGGTATATTACTTAGAGACTTTTTTGTAAATACATACATATATGTACCTGGAAACACCCAGACCTCAGACATTTGCAGATCATACAATCGGCGGGAATCCAACGCCCACTACGCGACGACTGCAGAGGTCGTCAATGTAAATGTAAGCAAAGATGGCGCTCAAAGGTGTGCCTTGTTCCACGTTTCAATACTTTCAATTGACAATGGCCTCAATTCTGTTGGCACCAACCTAACTAATTTTAGCTAAAATTAGGTTTAGAACTGTCAAATTAACCTTTAGTATTCTGCTGTTACCAACTTATCCTAATTTAATTTTATCTAATTTAATTTCACCGAACCGAACCAACCGAATTCCACCCACAGGTGGAAACCACCAGTGTCCGCCAAAATATTCTGAGGCTGTTCTTCTCTTCCTTTAGCATCATCTGTCTTGATGACGTCAGTTGTCGTCATTTGTCTACTCTTAACGTGATCGCGGAATAGTCGTCTAGATTTTTCCTTGATTCCTCGTCGTAAAAATCAGAAAGCAACATAATACAAATGCCTACACTTGGGCTTAAGAAGTCACAATTTATCGAATAAAATTCCATTCATATTAACAAATAAGACATGAAATATCACAAGATGAACAAATTAATTAAAAGAGCTGTAATTTTTCGAATTTTCAAACGAAAAACCCACCCTGAGGCACACCTTGAAGTCCACGCATAAAGTATTGATAAAGAAAGTAGTAGATATAAAGATAAAAAGAAGGTAGGTAAAGATAAAGATGACCCAGATGATGAACAGATTTTAAATGTGGAAAATTTCCATATTAAACTTACTAACCATTTAATTGTTATTCAAAACGGGATATTTACCACGATATGCTAATTATTCTGATTCCCGATATATCGGCACAATTGCATGCGCCATGATCATGAGACAAACGTAATATCAGGTAGCAGAAATACTCTCATATCATGGTAAATATCCCGTTCGAGTAAAATTATGTTCAAAACCATGATAGTTTTAAAAGTTACTTCCGCTTTGTTAGGTATTTCATACGATCGTAGGAATAATGTAAACTTGGGTAGCTAACATCGAGATAAATAAGAAATCTATGGGTACCTGAATACCCTTTTTAGAATTCCGAAGGATAGAAGGATTCCTTATAGTTGCGCTATGTTCGTCTGTCTGTCTCTGTATGCCTTTTATAAGAGCTCTTACTGGCAGACTATTAATCTTGTCGAGATGAATTTTTGCTCGGTAATACATATTAGTAGCCTCTACAAAGATATGATTAAAATTAGAAAAAAAAAAATTGATATTCGTTTGTAAATAAAAAAAAAAACGTGTGCGTCTCGTGACGCCCGACAGAAGTGATAACTTAAACTAATCTAACTAGGGCTGTGGGTAAGAGTGAGAGAGGAGGAGCCTGCCTACCGCTGCCGTATGCGTGATAGAAAAGGAAGCCAGGCAGACTGGCGCCGTAACGCGTTACGTAACGAAGCAGTTTACCCTCCCATATGAAGTTATCACTTCAAAACGTTCTTAAATGTACCTCCCCTACATGTAAAGTGTTAATTTATTTTTTCAAATAGTTTTATTCCTAAATAATCGTTTGATAATTATTGAGCTTTGAAATGTATTTAAAAGAAGCTCAGTCTTCTTGTGAAACCTGAAATTTTTTCAAAATATTTGGTTATATGATGAAATTTTTTACTTTTACTAGATTTAGAGTAACAGCCTGATTTGATATTTTTAATATAGTTCAAAAAAAACATACCATAATTTCTGTTTTATATACTATTTTGTTAATGGTGTTAAATTAGTTCGAGACCTGACCACTACATATTATTATCCATATAAGCTCACGTGACTGTGTGTGGTCACATGAGCTTAGTCGTTTTACTAAGGAGAAATCAGTCACTAGATTTGTAACATACGATACAAATTTAATATCATATGTGGGTGGCTGTTGCAAAAACGACAGGGTATTCATAAAACTCTCCGCAGCCTCCAACTCTACTTTTACCAAATTAGCATGTATCGTACAAAAACGAGTTGAGTCCAAAAGAAACTAAGAAAGAAGAAGTTAAGAAACTCGTTCTTGCCGGATTCATCTTGAACTGGGGTTAGGAAAAACCGGCAGCTAGATTCACTAGAAGCAAGGAGACGATATAAAGTGGTTCTTGTGATTTATATTGAATAAAGAATGTGTTGATGTGATTTAATCTAATTTAATCTAATTTAGACTGGACGCCTAGCCTATGTTGGCAGCAAATAAATTGTATAAAACAAAGCCGTATAAAAGCCTAGCATGAACAAATCTGCAGGCAACGTCTAGTGGTATAAACGTTACAACTAGCGCCTTCCCCGTTACAAATTCGAATCACGTAGAGTCCTTTGAAGGCATTTAGAAGGCGGCGTCGGAAGCCGAATAGCAAATAGCTTGTGTAACTGAAGTTTTGTTTACATGTGGCAATTGGAAATAAAACAAAAAAAATCGTACAAGGAAAAAACGAAGAGATAATTCTTTGTTATATTGGAGACAAAAAGGCTCGTAGCTTTTTTGGGATCCTTACAAATCAATAGTTAATGGCCTTTCAGCGCAGTTGGTAGTAGCTCTGCCTTTTGCGATGTAGGTTGAGGGTTTAATTCCCTCCCAGGACAAATAGTTTGAAGGAAGTTGTGTAAGTTGCTTAAATACCTTAATCTACTAGAAACGTGCTAATCTTCAAATGTCAGAACAGAATTTTGTTTCTTCAAATTTTCTTAGATCATAGCTAAGAATAGGCTCAATCAAGTTACCTGTCAAACAAAAAATAATTTAAAATGGTCACACACAACATCATCACATACGTAAACTATAAGTTTACTTATGTGATGATGACACCCCTCTATTTGCTTCAGTGGTAAAAAATGGTAGGAGTTAACGATAAGTCCTAACACAAACAGCGGTTTGTGTTAGGACTTATCATTACGACTAGAGAGTCAAAAAAATAAAATAAAATTTTGGCGGGTGTGAGTTTAAATGTTTAGTCCCGCTTTACAAAAAGAATTCCCAAAACTTCACTACGGGGTGCAGTGGGGGGTCAAACTTTGTATATAAATTATGTAACGCATGTAGGTAAGGTATGAAAGTCCTGGGGCCCTACTTAACTAATCGCGTCTTCAAATATGGCAATTACCGTTAATAGGTACATTATCAACACTAAACTGCAGAATAAGTGTTTGTAACGATCTATTTAATACTCCAACAAGCAAGTCAAAACGCTTGCTTAGTGACAAATTATTATTGAACTCCTAATTTTAAGTAAGTTTTATTAAGTTGTAAGTTTCTATAAATTTTAAGTAACTATAATTGTTATTGTTATCATTTATATATATATATATATAAATAATATCCTCTATATCCATCAGTGGAAACTTGTAATTGGCCATCAGCGTACCTACCTACAAGTATCCCATATGCCATATAGCCCATATGCTAGGGTTATCTAATTATGGTGTTTATTGCCTACATATATAATCGTGTTTTTTGTGAAGTAAAATAAATATTGACTATATTGACGCGTATATCGCGTAGTTAAATTATTTTATGAATTGGACACGACAGTCTATATGACTTGGTTGTTGTCCAGTCTCCACTTTTACAGTGTAGAGAACAAAATAGCATTCTATATGGATAGCTTCCTCTTTGAGCTACACTTATATGGTATCAATAACAGTTTGCATCCTATACGGATAACCTAACCTACCCACGAAATAAAACAATTTAGTTGAAATTTACCCTTACAGAAAATAATTCTACCCCATATGAAGTATTCGATGATGATGTTAATATATGAACTGAAGCCGACAATGACAGCCCTAGCGTGACTGACGACAACTCGCAGTTTTTGAATCCAAAATAAGTACAAATGAGAATAAAACACCTGATATAGATCCGAGCGTTCTGGAAACTTTCTGTCAGATCTGTCCCAAAATGTTCGTGAGAACCCTACATGTTCATTTTCATGACATAAATTAACATGTAGCTCCTAGATGACATGTGGTAGCACATCCTATTGAATGGAATTACTAAAACATGAAAACAGATATGCTTATGCTATATTTGACACCTGCAAATTGCATTAGAAGCGTAAATTATCTAAATACGCCAATATTCAAACGAATAATAAAGGCAGCGTTTGATCAAATCTACCTCAAGAAAGATTACTGAAAGAAAATAAAAATCAACTTTCAAGCTGTTTGATTGCATTAAGCAATATGAATCCAGGTATTATAAAACCTCTCAGCGATAGAGAAAGGCTTTTATGTGATTATTATTACCGAAAACCACAATCTCGATGGTTTGCTGTTCTAAACTTTCATCAACTCTTTCAACAAAGAAACTCGAGATGCCATAAAAGATACAAAAGTTTGATAAATATAAATGTGTATGGTTTGGAACCAGCGGAAACTTTAAAATTTGTCAAAGCAATTTTAAAAATAAGGATCAGAAATGCGATCAGCGCCAACACAACGCTCGCATTTTATGTCGCCCATATAACATATGTCGTTGTACAACCACAACGAAGCACTTTAAACTCGAGTGGAGCATCGAGGACGGCAGCCACCGAGATGCGCCCGCAGCCGTACCCGACACCTGCACGCCGACCGGCACCACCCGCACGGCGCTTGCTCACCAACAGCGTGCAACAGCGTGAACGAGGTCACTGCTGCGAGACTGCGGATTCGTAACTTCAACCGGTAACGACCTAAACCTCCGATGCCATTCCTCAGGTAGACAATTATATTACCTACTTTTTCCTGGTTGGTTACTATATTTTTATGGACAATGGTGTATAGGACGACCCCCCACCCGATGGACTGACGACATTGTAAAGATTGCAGGAAGTCGGTGAATGGAGAGGGCTCAAAATCGTTCTTCCTGGAAATCTATTGGGGAGGCCTATGTTCAGCAGTGGACTTTTTAAATGCTGTTATGATGATGATGATGATGATGGTGTATATTACTGTTGATGACTGTAATATCAACAGTATACTGTTGATACTGTCGATATGGTATGCCTTTGTCATGGATCGACGGGTATAAAATACTATTTAAAGAAGCTCCTTTTCAAATAACGTATCCAGAAAACTCTGGCAAGTCAAAAGCTGCTAAACTAATATTTGACACTGCATTTTTGATATGCTACCTACTGGTATTATATCTCTATGCTTACCATGTGAAGACAAATTCATACCACCAATCACGGTTCAAACCCTGATAGAAAACATAGATTTTTATAAAATTTCAGAGGACTAAATCAGTTCATTGCTGTCGAACATATTACATGATAAACATCACATGGTTATTGGATTGGATTTAATGGACGCTTATTTTTAATTTCAGTTAACGTAAATAATTGAAAAAAGGTAAAATTGAATAATTTCATACCAATAATTGGAATATCATATCAATTTAATGTCCTCCCTTTTGGTGTGTATGTATTGCATAACTACTAAATCCAGTCGTATAACATTTGCGTTTGCCAAGCTTGTTATCGATGGTGTACCTACTTAGATGAATTTTCATGTTCATGCAGCTGAAATTCAAGCTGATTGATTAATATTAACAGAACTCATCACTTCGTGACATCCTTGGGTTATACAACCCAAGCTCTCAAAAGTGTCAATTTATCCCAAGCACTTTATGCAAGTTCTTGGGTTTTAATTTAAGCACTACGAATATAAAATTCTGCCTGTCTTTTTAAATTATGAGTAATAAGCTGAAAGATTCTAGTAGGTGTACTAACCTGCCCAATCGTAACATTTGGATGGCTATACACTAAAAAGTTTAATAGGGAAAAGTTTTTAGTCTTAGATAACTCTGAAAATTGTAAAAGATTCATGGTAATACTTAACCATATGCATTCTGATTTCAAATAATAAATCAGATTGAAAGCCCATTTTGTCCTATACGTAACGATGCCTATAGCTTAGAAATTGTCACTGGCCCTTCACTCACGGATGGGGGGTGCTGTATGCCAGGACTGAACTATCAATGGTAATTGAATAACTCTGATATTTCATTGCATATTAATGAATTAGTGGTGAAGGTTCCATAGTACGGTCTGATAATTTTTGCAAGCCACCTTAAGGTTATATTCTATTTAGGGTTGATAATACAACTCCAATTTGCTTTATCAACAAAATGGGTGGCATTAATCACACACGATTGAATGATTTATCTTAAGTATATGACAGTGGTAAGAAGCACGAAATATATTTATTTTTGCAACATACATTAAATTATCGGAAAATATTAAAACCGATTACGCATCTCGCAGTGTAAAGTTTACCTAATGGGTACTGATATCAGTTTTAAATGACATTAAAATATGTCTTGGTACTCCAGAATTAAATCTCTTTGCGATGCTCAAAACTCTAAATAGAGTGTCATCCACTAGATACAGACCTTACCCTGGTGGCTGTGAAGCTATCAGGCAGTCCATGATTGACCGCGGAGTCCCTCAAACTTCATTGCAGATAGCTATAGCCTGCTTTGCATCTAATACGCTAAATCAATATAACTGTTTGAAAGCTCGGTAGTAGTTTTGCCGGAAATCGAGATAAACCGTTTTTACCCTTAAAAACTCACCCCCTTCCCCTTCCCGACTTCAGATCGCCCGTAACTTATTTTTCCTTTCATTTTTATAATAATCTCCTCCTTTTCCAATGGGTTTCATCCTACTATTATTTTTTTTCACTTATTATTATTTTTAATGGCTTCTACCCTGGTCTAGTAGACAAATTTACAAAAAAGATAATGTTAAACCATTTTTACCTCCACCTAGGGTTTTGAAGTCCAACAAGAAATCCTTAGTTGTCTGTCTGTCAGTCTGTCCGCCACTAATCAGGGCTCTAACTCGCAGACTATTGTAATCATTATGACTATTGAAAATTTTCATGGTAATACGTATCCAGAGGCCCCTACAAAGTTATGTAAGTAATACAAACTTTGAAAATTGCTTTTTAAGGATACCTTTCCATATGAAGTGAGGTTGCTTTATTACCCGACTGTAAAAAAAGGAGGAAGTATCTACCTAATCATTTTTTTTCTTATGTTTGTTTCCTCATAACTCCGATATATTTCGAACGAAATTTCGTTTTTTTTATATAAATTCAAATTCAAATTCAAATATTTTTATTTCGGACAACTTAGCACATAATAATATGACAAAGGAGAGTTAGTAATATAATGATATAATAGATACAAAGTAAAAAAAAAAAAAGGAGCTGACGCTGGTTCACAGAGCGTTCACCAGAGTAACGAGCAGTTTTCTGGGATCACCCTGCATATCAATTTTGCCCACATCGGCGACGAGTACCTATCCGGTATAGTTTTCAGGATGCTGTTGTGACTGTCTCGAACTCTACGGATCAGGGATGCAGACTTCTTGCGAATAAGTGTTTCAAAGCCATCAGTTTGGTATTCAGCAAACATCCCTGAAGCACTGCAGAAGCGAGGCAGCCCCAACATCATCCTGAAAATATGATTGTACTGGATGCGTATGGTGAAACTCGCCTCGGTTGGCGGTGGCTGCGGGGAGTAGTGGCTGCAAATCCCATTAGTTTCCAGCGGCTGCTCCCAGCAAAAAAAATCGCTCTCAGAGCCAGTCCCAAGCCTGGATAAAGAGTGAGGGGTCCCACCTTCCCATCCCACACGCCCCATCCCTCCTATCCAAACCCCTTTCCCGAGAATCCCATCGCCCCTTCTGTTTTCTAAAATACCCATCCCTTCCAAGTCCGCTGCGGAGTAATGTGGCCCAGCTCCGTGGGCCTGTCGCCAAATAAGGAGGCAGGTGGGGGGTGGACCACCTACGTTTTTGATGCTGAGCGTAGGGGCCCGTGCGGGAGGATGAAACTGACCTGGTGGCTGAGCGGACAGATGTCTCTTCCGCAACACTCCACTTTGGTGTGAATTTCTTCCAAAACGGGGGGCCATCGGTCTAACCAACCATGGCAAACCAGCATGACGGTCGGCCTTCTGCCACCGCCGGTGAGAAGGGGGGGTTGATGGGGTCTGCAGACGGCGGTGCACGCCCTTGCGATGACGGTGGTGGTCAACGTCATCTTTGGTGGTGCCGTTTAGGCTCGTAGGCAACGCAACCAACCCTTCTATATCTGACCGGTAACCCCGGTGTACAACAGTACATCCCCGAGATGCGGACTCCGTGGTGGGTGGGAACCGGAAGGACGAATATAAAAAACGACGAACATGGAGAAACAAACGACAATTGACCACTTTAAACCCCCCTACACAGGGGAGGCGGTTAAGGACCTGGTGGCGGCCTTCGCGGTCCCCCCGTCCGACACTGCTGCCTGGAAGGTGATAGAACCAAAAGGCAAAAACAAAAACAAAAGCGCCAGGAACGAGGATCTACAGCCAATGGCAGGACCCTCTAGTACCAACGTTCAACCCCTCGTGGTGGCTAACGTCCCGGAGGGCGAGAACGACAGAAGGCCAAACAACAAAAACATAAACAAGAAAAACAAAAAAGGGCAAGGACAGGTAAGGGAACAACGGGTTGCGGCGAAACCAGATGCCCCCGTTGGGAAAGGACCCGGTCCAAGCCACTATTTCAAACAGAGAGCAAAAAGCGCTAAGGTATCCAACCCTGTACCGCATGCCCCGCCGGCGACAACTACGGGCTTGCCCATAGTGACTGCCGTGACCGTTGGTTGCAGAGGTATGGGGATGAGAACCAAGCGCGACAACCGGCACAATCGTAAAAAGAGGGCGGCCTTGGCGATCGCAAGATCGGCACAGGCTCCGGCCCAAGGGGAACCGAGCAAAAGGTCGCGACCGGACAAGACTATGTCACCGAGAGGTGAACATAAGAAACAAAAACTAGACAACACACGTCGCGCCCCTCCCAGCTACGCGGAGGTTGCCCAAAGCAACCTGCAGGTAGCGGTGGTTAGGGCCGACAACAACCAAGCCACGGACGAACAAGCCACCCAAGTGAAGAGGTTCCTGGAGAGGCGCATCCTGGAAGACGTGAAGAACCCTGCGCTAAACTTCTCACCGCGTTTCATGGGCAGGCCAATCATCACAGAGGGAGCCCTGAAGCTGTGGTGTGAGGATGAGCCCTCGCTGGGGTGGCTTGTGAGCACCGTCACAAACATAAACACAGCAGATTGCCCCCGACTAAAGGTGGTAAAACAAAGTGAGCTCACCAAAAAAGTTCGGGCAGCCATCTTCATCCCAGAGTGTACAAACTCCCTGGAGGACACCAGTTTGGTGCTGGTTGACCAGAACAAGTGGGCTCACATAAACACATGGTCCGTCTACACCCACAACAGACTGGAGGACGACATTCTGTTTGTCGCCGTCGGGATCCCGGCAGGTCTGATCCCGGAGATCCTGAGGAGAGACAGGAGACTCGCTCACAATCTGGGGAATGTCTATGTGAGGTTCTACAACAAGGATGGAGCCTTACAGGACACTCCCCCCCAACAAACACACACCGACAACACATCCAGCCCCTCACAACACCCCACAGCAAACATAGAGGAGGCCCCTAAGGCTGTGCCGTCACACTCGTCTCCCACACAGTCGTGCTCAAAGCCGATGGAGGAGATGTGTGCTGACCTGGAGGAGCTGCTGGACCAGGAGACACCGGAGGAAGAGGGAAGCCATCATGATGGTGACCCAAACCCTCTGTAGTGTCATCCAATGCAACCTCCAGCACAGCCTCACTGCTACGGCCAACCTGCGCAGAGTGCTGGAGGCAAATAACAAGACCATAGCCCTGATCCAGGAGCCGTGGATCAGGGCGGGGCGCATCTGTGGTCTAACAAACATGGACGGTAAGTTACTATACGACAGCACTTGCCCTAACCCACGTGCGTGCATTTATGTACCACGAAACTTAACATCAGTGCCCCTCACCGAGTTCTGTTTCAGGGACCTGGCAACGGCCAGTATCCGTGGCATTGTCAACGGAGAGACTGCCGTCATTACGCTTGCGTCAGCATACATGCCCGCTGACGAAGCAATCCCAGCAAACGATGTCACGGATCTGGTAAGACACTGTGAACTAAATGACAGGAAACTTATAATCTCAGCCGACACAAACGCACATCACCCCATATGGGGCATGCAAACGTCAAACAGAAGGGGAGATGACCTGGTAAATTACATTTTCTCCACCACCCTCTCCCTAGCAAACAAAGGTACAGAACCAACCTACGTAACAAGACGACATCGCACCGTCATAGATCTGACCATGGTATCAGGCAACTGCCCAGACCTCGTGCAGAACTGGAGGGTATCAGAGGAATCCTCATGCTCCGACCATAGATGGATCAGGTACGAGTTAAAACTAAACAACACCAGCACTGTGGTGCTGGTGTTGTGCAGCACCACACCGGAACCCTCGCAAAACAAACAAGGAGGTGTACATAAACTCGCTGAAGCAAAACCTCGGCATTCCGACACCGGTTCAAACAATTACAAACACAACAGACATAGAAAATGCAATCAAACACATCACGGTTAGTCTAACCAAAAGCTTTGAAACAGCCTGCTCCCTCACCGTGGCCAGGGAGGCCAACGCTGAGGGGAAAGGATGGTCAAAGGGACTAGTAAAACTCAAAAACAAAGTACGCAAACTATTTAACAGAGCTATGAACACCTACGACGACAAGGACTGGGACGAATACAAAAAGGCCCAAGCCAAATACAAGAAAAATATTCGTCACAGCGGTCGTAATAGGTGGAAAAAGTTCTGTACAAACATTGAATCAAACTGCAAAGCCAACAGAATTAGGAAAATCCTTGCAGCGGAACCAAAGCAGGATATCGGTTCCCTGAAAAAACAAGACAATACATAAACAAAAACAACAGCGGAAACACACAAACTTCTGCTACACTCACATTTTCCCGGGTGCCGAATAGACAATGTCATTAAGTGGCAGGAAACGGAGTGTACAACGCCAACAACAAAGGATTTGGCGGTCGCGCACTCTGTGATAAACAGGTCAAAGGTAAACTGGGCCATAAACACGTTCCAAACATACAAGTCCCCAGGCATGGATGATATTTTCCCTGGCCTCCTTCAGTGGGGAGCGCCGTACATGGTGGAGGCGCTGACAACCATACTCAAGGCATGTCTAGCCTTCCGATATGTGCCCATGACCTGGAGAGAGGTCAGGGTCATCTTCATACCAAAACCTGGTAAAAGTGACTACAGTGAAGCAAAATCATACAGGCCTATTAGTCTAACTTCTGTCCTACTAAAAACTCTAGAAAGACTATGCGACAGACACATTAGGAACAACATACTCACGCTAACACCCCTACACCCCCAACAACATGCGTATAGCGCGTGAAAATCTACCGAATCAGCTTTACACATAGTTGTAGGGAGATTAGAGCGAGACATAACAAACAAAACACTCTGCCTAGCTGCCTTCATTGACATAGAAGGCGCTTTTGATAAAACAAACTTCAACAGCATTAACGCAGCCCTCCAAAAGCATAAGGTGGAACCAACTCTGGTAGATTGGATCTTAAACATGTTACAGTTCAGAGCTGTACGTGTCGACCTAAAGGGGGACACAAGAGGAGTGGTGGCAAGAGGATGTCCTCAGGGCGGAGTACTGTCACCACTTCTGTGGAACCTGGTGGCAAATGATCTAATCACCAAACTAAACGCCAATCGCTTCTTTACGGTGGGATATGCGGATGACCTAGCAATACTAATATCTGGACACTTTGCCAGCGTTGCATGCAACCTGATGAACAATGCTCTTAAAATAGTTGAAACATGGTGCACAGACTATGGTCTGAACGTAAACCCATGCAAAACAGAACTAGTAATGTTTACAAACAAGCGCAACCTAGGTACATATCAACTCCCGAGTCTCTTTGAGACGCAACTACACCTCTCTGAGGAAGTTAAATACCTAGGCATCACACTAGACAACAAACTGAACTGGGCTAAACACCTCGAAAACAAAATAAACAGGGCCACCATCTCATTTTGGCAATGCCGAAAAATGATAGGTAAAACCTGGGGTCTAACCCCTAAAACTACGCTATGGCTGCACAAAACCGTAATTAGGCCCTCCATAACGTATGGGGCAATGGTCTGGTGGCCCAGAACCAAGCAAATCACAACGATAAGCAAGCTACAACGGTTCCAAAGACTGGCATGTGCAGCAACAACAGGGTGCATGAGGACTACCCCCACAGTAGCCCTAGAAGCCTTAATCGGCTTAACGCCTCTACACCTACACGTTAAACAAGAGGCGGCTACAGCTGCCTTTAGGTTATGGGCCCTAAACCTATGGGTGCACGAGCCTAGCGCACACCACACTAACATATTAAAAGAGTATGCGGATGACAACCCACTGCTTCTCTCACCCTATGACAAAGTACCCAAAACATACACACACACAAAGAGCTTCACTATACAACTACATGAGGAGCCGAGTGACAGCTCAAACACAAATGAACTCAGAATATACACGGACGGCTCAAAAATGAAAACAGGGACAGGAGCGGGAGCGTTCTCGGAGGATCTAAACATTCATGTTAAAACTTCTCTGGGCGCTCATAACTCAATCTTCCAAGCAGAATGTATTGGTATAATAAACGCTGCAACCGCAGTGCTACGTAGAGAAGTCACAGACTTTAACATCAGAATCCTCTCCGATAGCGCCGCGGTACTAAAAGCACTAAACAGGTACGAACACAACTCTGGATTGACTATACAATGCCACAACCTGCTGGAAAAGGTAAGTCAGTCAAACAAGGTAACCTTACAGTGGATAAAAGGACACAGCGGGTCCAGAGGGAACGATGAAGCTGACGCACTGGGAAGGCGTGGCTCGGATCTGCAAACAACAGGACCGGAGCCAATAGTCCCCCTACCCTTTAGCCAGGTCAGGTCATGGATCCGCAAAAGAACGGCCAGCATCAAACCCTCTGGACAAACACTACAGACTGTAGGCAGTCGAAGGAGGCCCTACCGGAGTTAAATCCGAGGTACTCCCGAAAGCTCCTATGCCTCAAACGCGACAAGCTCCGACGTATCGTCGGTATAGTTACAGGGCATTGCACACTAAACAAACACTTATTTACATTGGGGGTTACAGACAGCCCTCTATGCAGAGGATGCTTGAGCGCGGACGAGTCAGCCACACACTTGCTCTTAGAGTGCAGTAGTGTGGCACCCCAACGTGCTCAGCATCTCGGTACACCAAGGACACCCAGGGAGGCATGCGCCGGGATAAGTAAGCTGCTGGCCTTCCTGGAAGACACCGGGTGGCTGGAATAGCAGCCTCCACCCGTCACGCAAAAGGGGCCCACACGAGGCCTAGTTGCGGAAAATCGTCCGCGCACCAAGTACCAAGTACCAAGTACCAAGTGCGTATGGTGGCCAGCGACTTTTTGGTATACTTGAACCACAGGCTTCCCGTGTACATATTCTGACAGTAGAATATGAATGAAGTCGGTTTTCTTTTTAGCTTTTAAAACGTAATTATGCTTAAACTACCTCATCGTGGCATAATTATTACTAGTCATTCTTATCCTGACTTCTGACGCCTTCACCAATAATAAATAAATTTGACGAGCACATATATGATTATGTGCTCGTCCAATTTGTTAATTATTAGGTTTCCAAAAACTTTTGCTAAGCTAAAAACTTTATCTAAATATACGTAGGATTTCATAGTCTGAAGTTACTGAAGTGGTTACTAACAACCCTGCGTTTGAATATTTAATCAGGTCCAAAACTTTAAGGTCTCGAAGGTACAATCAGAGTGGTTGACTTGCGTAGCGAGACCGTACCTAGTAGGTACTTACTAGACTAACTAGTACAAACTAGACAAAACTAAATAGCTGGATCAGTTAGAATAATTTTAATAATCTATTTATTAATACGTGAAGCAAAAACTTTGTACCACTTTTTACGAAAATTGCGCGGACGGAGGAGTATGCAGGAGTATGCAGTATCATTTCGCACACATATCCCTATATACAGTGGTGGTCATATAATTAAGAACGCAGCTATAAAGGGAAGATTTTTTCAAACTAAGACGCAAAAGTAATTGCATGCAATTTTTTTTATTTCTCTTGGTATCGTAAAACTTTTCCATAATACCACTTCTTCTTCTTCTTCTTATTATCGTGTCACTAGTTATTTTTTAACTAGTGTGGTGAAAGGATTAAAATGCACCTCAGAGGCTCATTTCATGCATTTAGGTAAGCCTTCATGTAAGCTCTCGACCTTGCCGACAGTACCCGCTGTAAAGACGAATCAGTACATGCGGTGTCGGTTTGGTTGCAGGTGCATAACGGCTGGCACCGAGCCGGGCTTATTTCAAGTTTTCCTTCTCTATTGCTAGCTCTTCTGTTAGTCAGCAGGGGGACTAATCCCCAATAATTTGAAGACTATCGCAGTCGTCTCCATCATCGGTTATATATTCAGTGAAAATTACCAACCCGATATTACAGTCAGATGCGGGTGCAGGTGCCATTTTTCATGATCCTCAGCTGATCGTTATAGAGTAAAGCAGATGGTAAAAGTAAAATAATTATAAAATAAAATTTATTTTTGTTATAAAATCATCTGTATGGATGACATAACACCACTGTATTCATTGATACACATGATTAGCTAAAAATAAATAGACAAACTTTTTACACTACTTCTAAACATAGTATTCCTATTTACTGGCTGGTCACGTAATTATGAACGCTAAATAGTTTATGCCTTTATTCAAATTTAAATAGAGAACACTCAGTCGATTTGTTACTGTTTGTATAATTTTGGCGCCATTTAGTGCTGTAAAAGATTAAAAGTGATTGCTTCTTATGAAAAAACAATGGGAAAAAAGGGATGTAATAATAAAACTTCGCCGGAAGAATTGGTCTTATAAAAAGATAGCCGACCATCTGCAATGTTCAAAAACGATGGTTTTCCACGCTGTAAAGCATTTTGCTACGTTTCAAACTACTTCGAATGTTCCACGTGTACCTAAACAGAGAAAAACAACTCCTCGAGATTACCGAAACATCGTTCGTATGGCAAAACAAAATCCTTTTAAAGGAAACCCTTCAGCAATCTCAGCACGCACTATTCAAAGACGTTTGGTATAAGAAAAATTGCACGGTAGGAATGCAAGAAAGGTACCCATGTTGAAACATTGCCACAGACAAGCCCGGCTGGCATTTTCGAGAAAATATGAAAACTGGACTGTGCGACAGTGACAGCGACTTTTTTCTGACGAAACGAAAATAAACAGAGTATGTTCTGATGGAAAACGATATGTACGACGTCCCCCAAATACAGCATTCGACCCTAAGTACACGAAAGTTACACTAAAACACGGTGGTGAAAATGTGAAAATTTAGGGGTGCTTTTCTGGACATGGTGTTGAACCTGTAAGGTTGATAGAAGGTAACATGCATCAGTTCCAATACAAAAAATTACTCGAAGAAACAATGTTACCTTATGTCGTTCTACCGGTTCTTTGGACATTCCAGCATGACAATGATCCAAAGCACACTGCACGCACCGTAAAGGAATTTCTTACAGCGCAATCAATTTCTGTCTTAGACTGGCCAGATCTAAACTCAATAGAGAATCTGTGGTTCGAAGAAAAGAAAAAAGTTTTAAATACAGTGTGGGAATTTAAGATAGCTGTACGGCGTTTTTTAAAAGAATGGAACTCTATTTCTCTTGCGAAATGTCCAAAATTAATAGAGTCAATGCCTCGCCGGTGTAATTATAAACCGTGGATATGCTATTAACTATTAATTTTAGTTAAAAATGTATTAAATTGATTTTAAATTTTTCTGCATATTATGTTATTTTTTAAATGTAAGTGTCATACAAAACAATTCCCGAGCAGTTTAATAAATCGTTCTTAATTATTTGTCCAGCTTCAGTACTATTTGAATGTGTTACTTTGGTAAAACAAATAAAATGTGAAAAAAATAGTTTGCGATTTTATTCTTTATTCCTAAGCCACGTTGCTCTATTAATGTGGCTATTTTATAACATAACTAGTTGCTTCTCAGAAGTACACATCTCTGTGTATGACACGATTTAAATAAAAAACTTCTATAACTTCAAATCATTTTTAATTATATGACCACAACTGTATACAAAAATCTTGTGTCACAGTTTTCGTGTTTATACTCCTCCAAAACGGCTTGATGAATGAAATTTTTGATGAAATTTAACATGTATATTCAGTAGGTCTGAGAATAGGTTTATAACTAATTTTTATAACCCTAAGTGTTAAGGGTGGCAACCCCAAAAAAAAATTACGTTCAATAAGGCAAAACAACGTTTGCCAGGTAAGCTAGTAGTTTATATAGAAAAGGAGTGCAGAATGCTATTTCAGTTAGTTTTTTCGTTGTTATAATGTAGAATTCAGTTAGTTTTTTTGTTGTTATTGGAACATTTGTTTTTGTATTATTTTTTGATGACAGTGCCTTGTCAGTATATACGAAAATTTGTTGTATGTGCATAAGCATGTTCATTTATTAAAAAAAAAAAACTTGCGATAATCATTTCATTAACACTAGAAATAAAGATAAACTCGCTGTTCCCACTGTTAGGCTCTCCAAAGTTAATAAGTCCTTTATAGGGCAATGTGTACGCTTCTATAACAAGGTTCCAAGCGACGTGTTAGGTTTGTCGATTGGCAAATTTAAAAACGTAATTAAACAGAAACTGTCTATTAAAGCATATTATAAAATATCTGATTATTTAGATGACAAAAAAGCTTGGGATGAATCAGCTCCAACTCGACTTGGCATCCGTAACAAAATTGTCAAGGATCATACAAAAAAGTGTTAAGACCAGACAAATTTCTTGCCGGATTCTTCTTGAACTGGGGTTGAAGAACCGGCACCTAGATTCACTAGCATGTAAGAAGACGATTCAAAGTGGTCCTTGTGATTTTATTGATTAAATAAATAATGAATTTAGCGTTTTTTTTTAATTTCTTTTTTTAACTATATTAATTAAGTAACTACTTACCTTATTTTAGTTTAATATAAGTGCCTTTCTGTAACTTTATATAATAGATATAAAAGAGCGGGGTTTTCTAACACAAGTATTTTTATACATAAAAGAAAACCTCAACCTTATACTATTGTAATATTTTGGTTACAGAAAATAAACATTTTTTCATTTTTTCATTCCAAGAACCGCAACCTTTTGCGTATCATCCGGGCCTTGGTCCACTGCGCAACAGCGTTCGTCTATTATACATCAGTGTAGATTTATAGCAGTTACCTAGCTAGGCTCTTCGTCCTGTGGCAGTGACGAAACCGTCACTAAATTCAGTAAGTTTGTAAATAGTTGTGCGGTAATCAAAGTTGCTGATTTGTTTGTCATTCAAAATTGATTGTCTGGAATTGGAGTTATATTCCTGTTCAGGGAAGGCTTACTTTTATACAGGGATTTCGCTAGTTTTGATTCAAGTTGAGATGACTAGTTTGAGTTCCCTACGATTGTGGTTCGAGTGTTAATCAGACGAGACCGATACCCGTTACGGGAATTGGTTTTCGAAATGCATGTGCAACTTCTACCTGAAATAGCAATTTGTAAACCCGAGCGTACTTATACTTACCTAAAACATGCCCTAATACTGAAACGCATCTTTAGCATTTATCTTGTTATCCTTTCAAATTATATCAGAAAAGTAACGAAAACTTCACTTAAGTAACCGGTAGGCTCAGCATATGAAATGTATAAACTCTTTTGTATTAGTATTTCGTAGTTAAGGTAGTTATAATATGGATTATGTAAAAAAGCGCTAGGACCTAGACATGTTTCTTGCCAGTTCTTCTCGGGCTTGGGTTAGGATGAATTGGCACCTAAATTCACCTAGTATGTAAGAAGTTTCAAAGTGATCCTTGTGATTGTATTGAATAAAGTATCTTTTGACTTTGACTTTGAAATAAGCTTAACGCGTTTTGACGACGCTCAAATCACGATTAAAAAAATATTATTATCTGCTCGTTAATTGCAGGAATAATAGGAATAAAAGATATATGGTAATTTCAATATTTTGCCTCCCATTTCCTCGTTTAAAATTGTTTTTAAAGTAACTGTTAGTTTTATAATATAGTTATAAAATAATGTCTTATATATTCAATAATCATCTACTCCTAAAGTTGACGTCGTTTGAACATGTAGCTTACACGTATAGGCGATAAGTAAGCTAATTAAAACATTACCCGTTCAACATTTCAAGATTCATTATTTGAATCATTATTTTCTGAAACAAAAATCCCGATTTGAGCTCCTTGAATACACGTCAAAATCTTTTTATCAAAGACTTAGGCGCTGCACAAACGAAGACACTTTTTCACACCATCACAGGCAAACGTAGTTGCTGTGTCCTGTGGCGGTGATCGGACACAGTCGCCTGTTGGTACTACTGGCTATTGGTACAACTCGTTGCTTGTTTTCCGTCAATACAACTGTAAGGAAATTTGTTAATGTTGCTTGTGTCTTCAACTGACGACTTTTAGTTTCCAGTACACCGAGTAAGTGGAACCACTGGACACAAAAAATATTTACGTGTGCGCAGGGAGTGGATGATTTCATACTGGTTATATATAATTTAAATATTAATCGGTTGCTTGTATCCGAAACAAGACACAAAAGTGTCACGTTTGCGCCCTGCCTTAATAAGAAGTTGAACGAATAATGTTTTCATTCGTTTATGCCTTTTAGTTCAATCTGCAAGCAGCTAAACAGCTAACCAGCTGACAAAACAGCAGCTCTTGGACGTTGTACCTATCCTCGCTAGTTATTTAGAACAAGTGCGGTGAAAGAATTATGTGCACCTCAGAAGCTCGATGACGTTGAGGAGTCCCTTCACTACTCATCCAATAAACACAGCGATGTTTGAACTAACCCTCAGTATTAGAGGGATTATGGCGTAGCGGGACTACGCGGTGTCAAGCAATGAGCACCAAGCTTCGCCTTGAGGAGTTCCTGTGCTGAGACACATGATCGGGGAGTTTGTCGATCAAATTATCACTATAAACAGAATAATTGACAAATGTTTGTATGATCTGCAAGTATTTGTCTCGTGTTAGGATGTTTCTATGTGTAATATGTATGTACTCCTTTCCTTCTAATATGTACCTATGTATTCACAAAAAAAGGTTGTCTGTAAAGCCGGTTTACGGACGATAAATTTACGTGATAACGTCATAAGAAAACATTGGTGAACCGATCGTGCCTCTATCGCTTCTTCCGCGCTTTCACTTGCAAGCTCGGCTCAGGCGGAACGTGATCATGAGTCATGCTTTGTCGTGCGTGCAGCTGACGTTCATCGATTTATAAGACGTTATCACGTCAAAAAAAGTATGTAAAATAGTATATCAGTCATGTGGTACCCATAACACAAGCTCTGCTTACTTTGGGGCCAGACGATGCTGTGTGAAATGTCCGGCATTGGTTATTTATTCATTTATTTACCATGATTTATGAGTTTTTGGAAATAAAAACACTTATACTATTACTATTAGTGACCATAACGGCTATCGCACTGAACTGTTACAGTAATAGTTTACAAGACAGTACAGTAATAGTATTTTTTTGTATTTTTCATTTTTTTGTAGTACAGCTGAATTTGAGCATTACTTGCACAAATTCACCTCGATCGCAGTGACTTGCCTCGATTCAGAAACTGTCTGAAACTCATAAAAGCCCTCTGCTATTCAGTATACCTACCCACAGATACCTGCAGTCTTTAGCAGTCTGTACCAAAATATTCTCTTCAACGCAACAATAAGTCCCATTGTCGCCTTTGCTCAGGCTCCTCAGGCTAAGATGTGCCGACGATGACGATGACGAGACCGGGTAACCCTGGAGTGCCTACACACTAAACTCATATAATATGTACACACAATGTAAATGTATTTCTACATCACTTACTTTAGTTCACCTCTAACATATAATTTTAAGTACAAGTAAATAACATTAACTTAATATAATTTAACTTACCTCTAGTATATTTTATTTTAGTTAACTTAAATTCTCAAATATTAATATATACAACCTGAACTACGGAAGAGCGAAACCCTCTAACACAGGTATTTCCATACTTAAAAGTGGATCCCACAAACATGAAATGTGTATCATCATATATTAAGTTTTTAGAGGAATAAATATTTTGTATTTTGTATTTTTTTGATATTTGCTCAATACCCGGGACGCACACGGCTAGTAAAATAATCATAACGCTTGTGATTTTAAATGTCTGTGTGTATCGTTTCTCCGAAGGGTTTGGTGTCTGTACCTTCCTACTCAGATGGATTTAAACATTTTAGGTAAGCAAGTAAGTACCATAGTAAATTAATTAACCATACCTACCTACTGTTTACTGAATAATCTTCGAATAAATACATGTTTGATTAATTAGGAGGATACCGAGTGTATATTTGATAGCGCGCGCTAATTAATTTAGAAAGCGTAGGCGCGTATTTAAGGTGATCGCACAGTTAGTCTCGCTAAAGTACCTAAGTAGATCTTTTATGTACCAATGCACGCTTCCATAACGGTCCCAAGCGAAATGCTAGACTTGTCAATCAAATTTAAAAACGTAATGAATTATAAACTGAATCAGTAATCATAAATTTTGATATAAAATATTAGATTGTTTTGATGATAAGAGCTGGCAAGAACATCTGCTTCAACTCGATTCGGCATCCGTAACAAAGTTAGCAAGGGCAAAACAGTAAGACCAGACGAGTTTCTTAACGGATTCTTCTTGAACGGGTTAGGAAGAACCGGCACATAGTATTTTATTGACGTAATAACGTCTTATAAATCGATGAACGCCGGCGGTACGCATTAAAAAGTGTCACGTTCCGCCTGAGCCGAGCGTGCAAGTGAGAGCGCGGAACAAGTAATAGAGAGGCACGATCGGTTCATGTATTCCGTAAACCGACTTTACAGACAACCGTTCGCAAAGTATGATCAAGTATCTACGGCTGGAATTACGTTTTTTAACACCGACGAAAGTAGAAATGTCATAACATGTCTTAGCGGAATATTAATTAATAAGTGGTGACTTAGCACAAGTTTAGATAAGAAGACGGTTTAAAATTAATTAGTCCTTGTAGTTTTATCAAATAAACAACATATTTTCCAGGACTTGGCACTTAACTAATGCTGGACCTACAATACATAAGTCGCAGAACGCTTTACATCGGAGAAGTATAGTGTAAAATCCAAGGTTATTAGGTAAATTAATAAATATTGATATTGTTCAGCAAAATCAGACACAATACCATCTAGTAAATGAAAGCATCACCTGGCCCCAAAGTAAGCAGAGCTTGTGTTATGGGACCACATGACTGATATCCTACATGTATATATAACATTTATGTATTTTTTATAAATACATAAATGTTATACGTAGAAACACCCAGTCCCGCGACAAATACTTGCAGATCATACAATCATTTTTCCCGAAGCGGGAATCGAACCGGCAACCTTCTGCGTCTCACCCGGCACTTGGCCCACTGCGCCACAGAGGTCATCAAGTGTCTTTGTGACAATTTGTCTCGGGTCTGGGTGTATCTTGTATAATATGTATATTTAAAAAAAATACGTAAGTAACATATCAGTTATACTACTTATGTATTGTTATACACAAGTATGACCCATAACATAAGCTATGATTACGCATAAGGGCAAGATGATGCTGTGTGAAATACCCGGCATTATTTATTATTTGCTTATTTGTTAGTTTTTAATTCAATATAAGAAAAAACTGTGTAGGTCTGCGAGAAATGTTTTTACGCTATTGATTAAATGGTTCCATAATAACAAACACCTGCATTCTTAGATAATTATATAATAATTTAACTAAATATCTCATAGATACCATGTTGATGTTTGCGTGTCGGTCAACGACAAAGTGTGTGAGACCATTAATATGTCAGAACCTTATACCTATCATACATGAAATTGTCAATTAATTTCATATAATTTTTTTGGGTGTATTTATTCTGCTCATGTTTACTCATTTGAATTGTTTTATGTGTGTGCTAAATAAATGTTGTTCGTTATTACTTTATGTCTGAGGACTAGTGCGCGATCATACTTAGACGGGTCTGAAACCGAAGCCCTGTGATACCTTGAGGAAACAAATATTTGAATAGGCTTAAGCCAACGCTGTGAGCGCTCTATCAGTTAAATTGGTAAACCCCAATTTAACCTTAAGTCAATTTAACACATCAAAGAAAACACTAAGTAGGGATTTTAGTAGATACCTGTCCTATATTTAGTGACTACCTTAACTATACATATAAAATGCTTCGTCCTGAATGACTGACTAACGGATCAACGCACAGCCTAAACCACTGATCGTAGAGACGTGAAACTTGGAGGGATTTTCCTAAATTTTACCCCTAAGAAGGTGAAAAACGGGGGCAAAGTTTTTATGGAACAACGTGATTCCTTGAACCGATCTACTTCAAATTTTGTATAAACATTATTTAACAGAATTAATGGAAGATGTGTTATTTTGTTGAATCTCATCGCCTAACGGGGTTAAAAAGGGGTAGAAAGTTATTTTGGGGATGATTTGCATCAAAGTTGATATCAATACTCAATAGTGCGTTTGATTTTAATTATATTTTATTTTGACACATGTTTGAAAACTCAATCCGATTTAATTCAAAAAAGGTTGAGCTCACATAAAAGCTTGGTGCAATGTAATACTCTTTAAAATTGGAATATCAAATTGATTTATGTCAAACAGATACCAAACCCTTCTATAATTATGCGGATGTGTCTTCATAATTTGTATGACAAAAAATAAATTTGTAAGAAGAAAAAGAGAAAAACCCGTAGATAGCTGGCCAGGAGTAATGAAAGAACACGCTCTAGGTAGAATGTACTTGGCTCACCCAAATATCACAGTGTTACCATCTTCGCATACTTTTGTACGAGGTTAAGGGTCCATCAACCTTTGATGACATGAAGACTGTCAACGGTGTCCTCCAACCAACATTTAAATTAGCTTGCATGAAAGTTGGCTTGCAAAGAGGACGACAAACATTGGGATTCTGACCTAAAGGAAGCAGCCTTATGCGAGTCGCCATTTCAAAATGTGTGATTTTTTTCTATAATGCTGGCATTCTGTCAGATAACAGACGTTCTAAGTCTTTGAGTAAAATACAGGGATAGCCTATCAGAAGACTACAAACAACAAGTGAAAAGGCTTTCTGGCATTATAGATGAATATCTAGCAGATGAAATCTACAATAAATGTCTGGTCACAATAGGAGAAACTGTATTAGCATTAGGAGGACAAAGCCTACAGCAGTACGGGTTGCCTCAGCCTCAAAGGTCTGAGGACTTACACAATAACCAGGACTACCTGAAGGAAACAAGTTACGATGTCAATTCCTTAGCTGAACTGGTGTCAAGTAGTGAAGGATCTCTAACCAATGTTACTGCCGGACAGTTCTCAAACCTTATATCTAAAATTTACTCAAAAATTTAATGTCCATGTCCAGCAAGTCCAGATCACTGACAAAAGACATCGTCTCCAAGACACTGGCAGCATTGCTACGTTGAATGGCGTTGCTAATACTCTTGGCCAGATAGAAGCCAGCTCTTGGATCACTAGATGTTTTTATCAGACGCTGTGAAATAATTTTGACTGTTAATTGCTTGTTGAATTTTCATATACAACCAAAGCATAACTAATTTTGAGCGAGTTACCTCGATTGTGAAGCTGTCAAAATCTCATTGTCCACCCTCCGAGCCTTATGTCCGAATACCGATACCGAACCGCAACTTAAGCACTTGAGATCAACTTAAATGTTTGCGACTCCGTTATAATATATAATTGTACGAGAATTGTAACAGAAAAGTCATAAACATAAACTAGTTTTTAAATTTATTCGGGCTGATTATTTTTGGCCGTCTTGCAAAGGAAACGCCCGCCGCTCTCATAAATTATTTATTTTCTCGAGTTATTTCGGGTTTTAAATGTGATTTTGGTGATTTTTTTTAAATAAAGCTAGAACTGTTAACTCGGGTGTAAATATTTGGAATAAAAGTCTAGTGTAAGAAACACTAGACTTTTATTCCAAATATTTATGTGATTCGACCAATAATAATCTGTTTATAGATTTTATACAAAAGACCAGCCACTTTGTACAAAATAACAAAACGACGAATGCCTAAACACGACTTCGTGACATTACTTTTGTCAAACTATTCACTAGCAAAAAAGGCAGAAATGTGTCTGTAGATAAATGCCATTTTTGAATAAGAATGACTTTATCTAAACAGAGCTATTGACTTGGTTGTGAATAATTTTAATAAAAACATTGTGTTTCTTTGTGATTTGAGCATATATAATCCGTATAATTATTTAATATAATAATTACGTTTAAAAACTAAAAAGAAACCGACTTCATTGAATGAAATTTGAGCCTATAATACATTTTTAGTGGAAAGTAGATGTATTTTGTATATATATAATATGGGTAGGCCAAATAAACGCACCGCTCCAATGAGACATCGAGGTATCAAAGTACATGAAAACATCATCGATGTATACAATGTTTAGATTTTCGTTGATATTTCAGCTTGACCGATTTTGATAAAATTTATATGGGACCACCTGTGAAGTATACCCTTTCAAACAAAAAAATAATTTTCTAAATCGATTCAGCCGTTTTCGAGTAATCGGTGAACACACATAAAAAAAAAAACATCATCATAAAAGCGATGAGAAATGATTGTAATTTTGTTTGATATTTTGACATGCCCGTGAAATGCATTGTAACGAAATCGTCTCAAAATTTAATATCTGCATAATATCAAAGTAACCTAGAACTTAGGTAAGATATAGATAAGGCTTAAATTAGCTTAACATAATCCAAACAAGGGTACTTCGACTAACCCATCTAAATATTTATCACTATTTAATCAAAATTCTGATGGGTCCGGCGACATGCAATATTTGGCCTACCTACCTATAATACCTTTGTATATTTAGGCGCTACAGTACCTAATGAAATTCCAGGGTGCCTTTTGACGATGGCGTCATAAACTGGAGAATTTTCCCAATTTTCCTTAGACTTTTTAGAATATTATAAGCGGATGGCCGATTTGGCGGTGGGCGGTGGAAATTGAGATGATTTTTGGGGTCCCGTTCCTGTTTGAAAGCTGCCGGAGCAATTATAGGCGTATTCAACTTTTTATCTTACGTCTCAGGGTGGTTTGTTAAAAGGGCTAATATTTTCTGCAGCAGTTGTCAAAATTGTATGTTATTAAACACCAATAATAATATTATAATAAAACTTATATATACTCATATAAATAATTATCAAATAGGTTTTTACTGCGGTATTAATATAAGGCTTAGCACGCAATAGCAAATTAAACCGTTTTTTTGCTGATTTATTCTGAAGTATTTTCATTTTCAATGTGGATTTTCCGCTCGTGCGGAACCTTAGGAATTAGACCTACGTCTAATTCCATGTCCTACAGAAAAGCGCGAGAACATTCGCCGCGGAATTACCCTCAGTGCGCGCTAGGCCTAAATTACTATTAATACATGTCACTCAATTTATTTGTACAATATAACTAAGTAGATAACTAGAGCAACGTCGTTTTCATAGTAATTATAATCATACAAATTTTGACGCTTGCCATTAGAGGATGAATTTTAGAGTTTCTTTTCCAAGGCCTAGCACGCACTAGGGAATAATTCCGCGTTGTTTAATCCGCGCTATTCTCTGAAGTATATAACAACGTAGTTTTTTCAGCTAGTGCGTACTATGGCTGATTTCATGTTCCATTGAATAATGCGAAAAAAATAACCGGAGATCTGCAATGTGCGTTAGGTCTTGATGCATTTAATTTTCACTCAAAACGGGATATTTACATATATGAGTTTTTCTGCTTCTCGATATTTCGGCACAGTTGCATGCGCCATGATCACGAGATAAACTGAAGTCTTTGCGGGTGGATGTTATTGGCAGACAAAACGGTCTACCCTCTTTCTCAGTCTTTTACTGCGAACATTACCCCTACTACCGGTTTCACTGTCACTAACAACTCGATCACGATTACGACACACAACACTCTCGGTATCTGGACGCATATGATGATGATGGGATACATAAATGGTATCTTAGAAATGCCTTTTGAACTTTTTCCAAAAGAAGATCATATTTATTATCATGCGGACACCATATACAGGAACTGGTCTCCAGCTTGCTACGGACCAAAGTGCTGAAAAGGAGCCTAAAGACGTAATCGTTTTTAAAATCACGTGCGTTCCTGAGTACAAAACCCAGCCTCCTGTACGACTCCTTAGCTACGATAGAGATGTGGTCGTTAAACGTAAGCTTCCGGTCAAATGTGACTCCCAAATCCTTGACCACAATTGTTCTAGTGATGGGGATACCATTGATTGTAGTCATATACATAAGGGTGCCACATGCGCAATTTACAATAAAACTTATACATGTGTGTATGTGTACTATTTAGTTAGAGAGCTAGGGCCTTGATTAGGAGCGGGTAGACAGGCAGACAGACAGTCAAACAGTAATACCAACATAGCGAAACTATAAGGGTTCCTCGTGGACTTCTGAACCCTAAAAAAATTACAATTAATCTAAGTATCTCACCTCAATAATCTCAATAAAAAGTAGAAGCAAAAGTTTCAAAATTATAACTGAGTTTATGAGCATGATTATACTCGTACAATAATAATCAAAAGCGTTTGTATTCATAGATATTGAAAGCAGGTAAGTTTAGTGTTGCCAACTCTCATTAGAGCTCAATATCGCTTGGATTGGTTTCGGATACCATCTGATACGCTTGAATCCGGATCTGGGTCCTTTAAATTAGTTTTGTATTATGCTCGTTAGATGGTTCTTGAATTACGTAAGTGCTCATTAATATCATGAGATGTTTGAAGTGATAACTTCATATGGGAGGGTAAACCACTTCGTTACGTAACGCGTTACGGCGTCAATATGTCTGGCTTCCCTACGGCATACGGCAGCGGTAGGCAGGCTCCTGTTCTCTCACTCTACCATGTGTAACATATTTTCTCTCGCTTTCCTTCAATTTGCGGAAGGGATTTCGTGAAAAGAGACAGAAGTGTATAACTGAAATCCGGGGAAGCGCGCGTTATTTGATTTGCGCGACTACTGTAAAGCTCGGTCGTTCTTTTATAACAATGCGGCATGTCACAGAACTGGTGTTTCAAGCCTGAACGGGGTGATTACGACCATGAATAGTTATTGGGGTAATATTCTTGAGACTTTCCCTCCCAGAACAAATGTTTGTGTGATGAAAGTAGGTGTTTGTTGTGTCTGGGTTTTATAAAGAATGATAAGTATATTATTTAAATAAATATATGTAGTATATCAGTCATCTAGTCACCATAATACAAGCTGTGCTTAGTTTTGGCTAGGTGGTATTGTGTCCGTTGTACACCAACATTTAAAAAAAATTTGCTTCAGAATTCCATAAATGTTTTATTTTTTAAACTTGCTAACCCAAACCAGTCAACAATTTTTTTTAAGTACGTTACCTACACACTCAAATTTATTATGTTCTCTTATGCTTAAATAAATTTTGCTGTTAGTTTTTTAATTTTTTTTATTATGTTTTTTTATTTTATACGACTCTTTTTATATTCTGTTTTGTTATAAATTTTTAAATAATTTGAGATTTTGTAAATTGATGACTTTATCTGCCTCTGATAGATTATTTTAATGTTTTAATCTTAAATTGTTAGTTGGTTTGTTTTAATTTGTATATTGTGTTGTATTGTTTTTTTCTGAAATAAATAAATAAATAAAATAGTTAATGTAACTACCTTCTTCTACCACTTTTAAAGCCAACTTTGCGTATCATTTTTTCAATGAAAATAACGAAATATCAAGCATTTTGTTGTTCTTTTGGAGAGCATTTCGTTGTTCTCGTAAGGGTCCAAAATCGGCCCCTTTTGGGATAACATACTAGTTTCAGTACATAATTTCAGTCAATGGAAAAGTGAATCCCAAACGAACTGTCCACTTTATATATTTCACCCATGTAATGTTTTCAAAATTAGTTCATGGCATTTAGTGAAAAGATGGCGTTACCAAAGAGCTGGCTCCTATCTGGCACAGCGTATTATCATTGCCATTCCACTTAGCAATGCCGTCAGTATCTTGGGACGCTGCCGTCTGGCTGTGTTCAGTAGAGCTATCTATAGATAAATAAATAATAGACATTGAACACAGCGTCATCTAGCCCTAAAGTAAGCAGAGCTTGTGTTATGAGTAGGTACCACATGACTGAATACTACTTTTATACTTTTTTTTGTAAATACATACATATCATACAAAAAAACACCCAGACCCGAGACAAATACTTGCAGTTAATACCAAACATTTTTTCCGCGGTGGAAATTGAACCCGCAACCTTCTGCGCCGCAGCCGGGCCTTAGCCCACTGTGCCAGAGAGGTCGTCATAGATCTTTGAAACGGTCCTTTGATAGTTCAAGTATTACATAATGTATTTTATAATATTACTAGCTGGTGCCCGCGACTTCGTCTGCGCAGGATTAGTACTTCGTGTTATTCTAACGGTTTTTGCAGCGCACGCCAGAATAGCTTGCATATGGCAGATTATTTTCCTACTTATTTGACACTTATCGTTATATTTTAGACAATTCACACAACATCTTTTTAAATTATAGCCTATTTGTTATTCTGATGTATATTGCAAAGTTTTACTTAAAATCCATTTAATAGTTTTTGCGTGAATGAGTATTAAATATACATACAGTCACGTTTATAATATTAGTAAGGATTACAAAGAGAAACAGAACAAAAGCATTACAATAAGGACACCTCGAGGTGTCCTCATTTACCATTTACCATCATTTACCATCTCTTTCATATTAAATGAAATATGAAAGAAAGAGATGGTAAATGAGCGAGAGAGACAAAGACAATGTAGAAAATGATTACTGCTGCTCTGTGCTAGCAACTTCGTCAGCTCAACTACAAGACGGAGATAAGGAAATATGTGGAGCCTATCCAAAGTGAAGGATGCTTACCCTAGTTTTCACTAACCTGATGCCTAGCTTCTTCTTCTTCCTATAATGGCATCTGTCTTAATGAGAACTTTGAATACGAAATAATTATGTGCAAGAAATATGGTAGGTATAATTACATTTTAAAACTAAAAAGAAAACCGACTTCATGTATATAAAAAATATCATTGATGTATAAAATTTTTAGATATTTGTTGATTTCTTAAAACCGCTCGACCGATTTTGATTGAATTTTAATGGGACCACCTGGGAAGCAAGCACCTTTGAAACAATAAAATATTTTTTCAAATCTTTGAGTAATCGGTGAACATACATAAAATAAAAGATTCCAACGAACTGAGAATCTCCTCCTTTTGTGAAGTCGATTAAAAAGATATTGTCATACAGTAAGCCATGCAGTAAGTTCACATAATTTCACCAAAAAACTGTATGCACATAGTGTTTTTAAAACCATAAAATTAAACTATATAACATTACATTAATTCTGTATTATTAGTATTGTATTTTAGCACTAATAAATTATATTAATTAGTTCCATTAAATTCACTAAAATATATAAAATTAAATTTAATTTATAAAAAGCCTTATAAAGAAATTTACCTTGCCAATGTCAAGTGATTTTGTTACGTTTTATTATCGCCACAAAGGCGCAGTCGATCGTCATGTCGTCGATGTCTAATCAAAATGTCACGGCTTCTAGAACTTGGATTGTCGAAAATCTATAATTCAATCATCTACATTTGTGCTAAGAATGAATAATTTTAATAGAAATGCCGGACATTTCACAAAACACCACCTGGCCCCAAAGTAAGCAGAGCTTGTGCTATGGGTACCACATGACTGATATAGGTACTACTTATACTTTTTTTGTGAATACATACATATTATACATAGAAACACCCAGATCCGAGACAAGTACTTGCAGATCATACAAACATTTGTCCCGGGACGGGAAATGAACCCGTAATCTTTTGCGTATCAACCAGACCTTGGCCCACTGCGCCACAGAGGTCGTCAAAAGTCAAAAGTTCAATATACCAATGAGTTTAATAAATTCCCAATTAAATATATAAAAATACGAGAAATCAAATAAAAATATAAAAACTATGTTAGGTACTACATGAAATAACAGAAGAAGAATCAATTACGCTTATTTACAACTTGTCATTGTCAGTTTATAACTAAACCTCTTTTCTATAAACACATATGTATATAGTTAGCGTGGCGTTAAACTATGCTCTGTCTTTGTCATTTTAATGACAATAATTCAAGATAATAATAATAATATTGGTGGACAATGCACACAACACCATCTAGCCTCAAACTAAGCATAGCTTGTATTATAGTGACCAGATGGCTGACTGAATACTTTTATATTTTTAAATACATATTTAAGATACTTTATTGACAGACAGAGAGCAAACACCTATGCTCATCAAACAAATGTTTATACTGGGAAGGAATCGAACCCTCGACCTACAGCGCAAAAGGCAGAGCTACTACCTGACTGAGTACCTATATTCATCGTTATAAATACATAGGTACAAGTAATATAATGAATCCGCATTAATAAAATACATACAAGTATAAAAATCTACTAGAAATATAATGTTGTTGCATAATAAAAGCAACAGGAATAGTTTTAGTTAGTGTCGATTCGAGACGACAAAAAAAAAAACCTGTCAGACTGGCTGACAGGCTGACAGGCTGACAGGCCAGTCGCAATCTGACTGGCCTGTCAGCTACTAACTGAGCAGACAGGCCAGTCAGATTGCGACTTATAGAACAGCTAGTGTGTGATCAAAGAATACACTTTAATTATGAAGGTACTATTACGATGGTTAATGAGTTGCCTTGCATTACGCACTATCCAAACGTTATCGGAACTGTAGATAGCGCCAAACGGTTTATAAAACGTTTTTATTCAGAGTACTTCTAATAACTATTTAAGAGTCCAATTTAGGTGTCTTGAAGTGTTAATGGACACGAGTCAGTACACGTAGGTACTCGTTTGTCTTTCTAAGAAACAGGCAGAGATGTATTATCGACTATATCAACTATGATGCCATTATCGCGAAATTGTGATAAGATTTTATATTGGTTTACTGAATAACGGAACCTATTTGCTTAGGTCCATGAAAATACTTTTTGATTCTATTGTAAATACGATCGATATTTTTGTTAAACCTAAGTCTGAATTAGACTAAAATGTTTATATAATAATAATAATGACGGGCATTATCTAGCCCCAAAGTAAGCAGCGCTTATGTTATGGTTTGACAGATTTCAAATAAGTTTAATCTTTGTTTTTTTTTAACCGACTTTATCAAAAAGGAGAAGGTTCTCAATTAGACGGAATCTTTTTTTTTTTTGTATATTCACCGATTAATCGAAAACGGCTGAACCGATTTAGAAAATTTTTTTTTGTTTGAAAGGGTATACTTCATAGGTAGTCCCATATAAATTTTATCAAATCGGTTGAGCTGAAAAATAAACGAAAATCTAAATATTATATACATCGATGATGTTTTCATGTACTTTTATACCTCGTTGTCTCATTGGAGCGTGGCGTTTATTTGGCCTACCCATATTATAATATACAAAATACATCTACTTTCCACTAAAAATGTATTATAGGCTCAAGTTTCATTCAATGAAGTCGGTTTCTTTTTAGTTTTTAAAACGTAATTATTAGGTATTTTAGTTTCGTTATGTCCGTCAGTCTGCCTGTCTGTCAGTTTCTCTCTCTAACTTGTCCTATGATAATACTAGATTTTTTAACCTCTTGAGTGGCTAACCTAAATCTCTAGATTTAGTTTAGCTAGCCTAAATAGAATAGTTGCACCGTAGACTTGCAACTGGTCCAAAAGTGCTAGCGCGTGAAATTATTTTGTTCAAAATAATAGATTTTCTGAGAGTATTAAATGTATTTTCAGAAAATCAACTATTTTGAACAAATTAATTTCGCACGCTGGCACTTTTTGAGCAATTGCGAGTCTACGGCGGTCGTATTACTGGTCAAAATGTACCTTAAAATAGCGAAATGGTTAAATCAATTTCGATACAAATATTCGTTTTATATAATTATATGAACCCTTTGAGTAGCGAACTTAAATCTGGACTACTTAAGCTTACTTTGAATTGGTTTGGGACCTGACTACTTGTAATTTTTATTCTTACTTATTTCCAAAGCCTTTACGTGCATGGTTTTCATGCACTTGCTCAATTTATATGACGGTGGTTAGATTATGCAGGTCGTTGGGGTGACTGGTTCTTGAGTGGAGGCCGCGTGTCGGCAAACGTAGTGTAGGGCGCCCTACGTAAAGCTGGGAAGGGCAATGGCCTCAATTCTGTTGGCACCAACCCAACTAGTTTTAGCTAAAATTAGGTTTAGAACTGTCAAATGAAACTTTATTCTGCTGCTACCAACTTATCCTAATTTAATTTTATCTAATTGAATTAAGCGTTCCTAATTTAGTTAGATGGTACCAACCGAATAGGTTTTACAAATGCTATGACTAACTAAATATATATTAGACAATTCCTAATTTTAGAAATGAACCAACCGAATCGCCACCAATGACGACCTCTGTGACGCAGTGGGCCAAAGCCAGGCTGAGACGCAAAAGGCTGAAGGTTCGATTCCCGCCGCGGGACAAATGTTTGTATGATTTGTAAGTATTTATCTCGGGTCTGGGTGTTTCTTTGTGTAATATGTATGTATTTACAAAAAAAAAGTATAAGTATAAGTAGTACCTATATCAGTCATGTGGTACCCATAACACAAGCTCTGCTTACTTTGGGGCCAGATGATGTTGTATGAAATGTCCGGCATTATTATTATTATTATTATTATTCGTAAACAGTGGGTAGGAATTGGTGAAAATCAAGCTCAGTGGTGTGCCTTGGGGGATGCCTATGTCCTGGACTGACTGGCTGAGGATGAAAGGATGAATACGAGCGGGGTCACAAAAGTGCAGTTAATGATCATTTGTCATTATTAACAGAATGGCGGAGCCGGATGATAAAATTTTTGTTAAATTATTTTCGGACAAATTAGATTTTTGCACTTTTTTTTGTATAATAATGTGCTAAATTTCACTTGTTTATTAAGCCATTTATTTTATGATATCACACTATATTTGTTAAAACTCTGCAACAGATTATGCAACAAACTATATACACAAAACAGAATTGAAATTAATTGTGCAAGCGCATGTTAACTTGGGTTGGGTTAGAAGGAATTGGCACTTAAATCCACCTAGTATGTAAGACGTTTCAAAATGATCCTTGTGATTGTATTGAATATAGTATCTTTTGACTTTGACTAACACGCACAGCGAAGGTTTCCGAAGTAAGAAAACGAATGACTTCGGTCAGGTCCAGAGCTAATTCAATACCATTTAGTTAGAAAATGAATAAAATGTTTGAGACTTTTTTGTTTTTTTTAAGGTTTTTAAATTAGGCTAGTACTCGAAATTAGTTAAACCTTACTGATACCTATGTAGAAGAGGTATCGCTAAAAACGAAACAAATGTTTTTAATTCATAACTTTGTAAGGGCCACTGATAAGTATTAAAATGTTCAAAATGTTATTACTATTAAATATTTGGTGTGCGAGCAAGGGCTCTGATTATGGGCAGATAGACAGACAGACAGATGGACACAGCAAAACTCTAAAGGTTCCTTCATAGACTTCGGCACCCTAATAAAAAAAACCATTGTCAAACACATTTTGAATCGCTTCATAAGACATCATATCAAAGCCTAACCCGCCTTACATATTTATCCGCGGCGATTTTTTCGCACTATTGATGAAACATAAAATTAGACGCACGTACGAGCGGAAAAAGACGCATTGAAAATTACATACTTCAGATTACATTTCTTCTTCTTCTTCGTTAATGGCATGTGTCATAAAATTCTAAATAGAACTAGATAGAGCTAAATATCCAGTCGCATCGTTTCCATCACCTTGAACGGTCGCTTCGTAGTGGCTATTTCAATGTTGACCTAGATTATTCGTGTGAGTCAACACGACGTAAAATGGCTAGTCCAAAAAGATCAGACACTATTGTGATTGACACTGTTCTTGCATTTACACAATGCAAGCTGGATGTTATGGACCAGGTCAGTCTGACCCAAATCCTGACTTCCAGCTACACTGAAGCCCAGATCGCAGACGCCAAAAAGGTACTACACGATACAGCGGCGACCACCATCCGCCTGATAACCAGGCAAAGGGAAGGGCGTGGCAAAAAGGACATTGAGGATATCTTCAAGGTGTTCCTGGAGACCGATCCCGATGACGTCCCGACGTTTGTTTGTCAAGACCTCACCTCTCTTCCGCCTCTGACTTGGGACCACGTGGACGTTACGTGTGTCCTTAAACAGATAACACAGCTGAAGGCAGATGTCTCCAGCCTCCAGGCGCAACTTCAACTTTCGGAGCAAACTGTATCCGAGTTGAAGCTCGAAATTGTGGCAATGTAAATGCAGTGCCAGCTATTTCGCTATTAGATACGCAGGTTAATGATCGACCGGCTTCGCTGACCTCGGCCCACGGAACGTCAGACCCGCAGTCTGCGATTTCTGCGCCCCCTCCAGCTCCCCGAGCCCCCCAGGCTCCCACGCCGCCAGCTCGCCAGCAGAAGAAGAGTTACGCGCAGGTGTCCCGCCATCCTCAGCCGGCACGCCCGGCGCCCAGCGCCGAGACGCACCGAATGGGTCAGGCACGGCCTAAGAAGCCTAGCGGTGGCTTGCATAAGGTTGACGATGAAGACTTCACTATCGTGAATAAGAAACGTCGCCCGAAATCGTCCCGAAATTGGCGAGGTACCGCTCCGCTATCTGGTGGACTCACTCTGCAGACGGTGGAGCCTACCGTGTCGATTTATGTGTCTCGGTTAGACCCGACCACTACGGGAGAGAGTATTCTCCGGTACGTGGACGAGAGAGGCCGATGCCGGTTCAGGGAGCCGCCCGCTGTACTTGTGCATGGCTTGAAGCGGTTAGAATCAAATAGAGAGACCAACTTCAAGTCGTATGTGCTCAGGGTAGCTGCCAAGTACAAGGACGTATTTCTCGCACTCGACTTCTGGTCAGCAGGAGTTGTCTACCGACAGTATAGCTTACAGTGCCCTGACTTTTTGTGTAGTTCATAAGTTTATATGTATATATAAGGTATTTATTTTCTATGGGCCCTAGTTATTGTATTTCATACACTTAATTTTGCTACCTTAAATAAAATTTAATTTAATTTAATTTTAAATAGAGCTCGCTAGCTCTATTTAAATAAAAACACCAAAACTACTGATAAAACCGGAAATAGGTAACTTGAGAAAAATAAATAATATAAATTTATATATGTACATATATGTTTGTATATTTATATATAATAATAAATTTGTTTGCGAGACGACCATAAATAATCAGAATAAACTTCAGATAACGTGGATTAATTCGTTAGCTAGTGTTAGCTAAGCCTAAGAATCGACCGCAAACTCATAATGTTTGTTGTCAAAGTTGGCTTCATGTATCAAAACATATGCATGAGTTTATTTCCATTGACATTCGTCACTTTTAAATCACCCTCCAAGCCCTCTTCGTTCCCCCTAGCTCTGCAATTATAAAACACAACAAACGACATTCAAACTAAATACAAGACAGCATAAAGCAAACCTGAAAATAAAATTTACTCCAGTTCAAACAGCGGCGTCGGCAGAATGTAGTTTCCACTAACATGGAGCTACGCTCGTAGTAATTACTGGGAGCAAGAACAGGAAACTATAATGAGTAGACTTCGATACTTAAAAGTTTATTTGTCTATCTTTTAGGTAAGAAATTATTTTATCAAAATCTGTTTCACATTAAGTCAAAGGAATTGAATATTTACAGATATGTACATAACAATAATTTGTTACATTTTCACGACTAAACGGCTAATCAAATCATGATGGAACTTGGTAGAGAGATAGATTGTATCTTGAGAAAGGATATAGACATTTTTTTATTTAGGTACTATGCATGCAAAGCCGTATACAGAAGCTATAATACAATGGTATAAAGTACACGTGAGACAGTTAAGCTATTTGAGGACCGTTTAAAACGATCTCTAAGTACAGATAGCTCGACTCAACTAACCTAGTTGAGACACTTAGGTAAGTGACATAATATTTTACAAATTTATTACTCCAGATCTGTCATCTTATGATCGACTTTTTAAATCATAAAAAATAAAATTTTTTAGAGATTTTGCCCGTCTTGCAATGCATACATTGCGCTCTTATGAGTAGTTTTGGCGTTTTTATTTAAATAGAGCTAGAAGCTTTGATTTGGGTGTGAATAATTGGAATAAAAGCTTTGCGTTTCTTTGAGATTCAAGCAAAAAATATTCGTTTATTTATTTTTTATGAAAATACATCATTTTATATAAAACTAGCTGTCCCCTTCGCGACTTCATCCGCGCGTTTTAAATATATTATAACACCTTGTTTTGACTTTGCTTCTATATGGTATAATCACACCCACCACCTATTAAAAAGTTTTCATACAAACATTCACACCCCATTTTACTCCTTTATTGACAACAAAATAATGATTAAATAAATTGACACGTGTTTCAGGATTTTTCAAAATAACCCTATTTCGAAAAATCCTGAAACACTATTGTCTGTGTCTATTTATTTTGCATTTTAAGTATCCAAATCAAGTTTCTAAGAAATCACACCTTCCGTTAAAAAGTTCCCATACAAACTTTGACATCCCATTTCACCCCTCTGTTAGGGTTATTTTAGAAAATCCTGAAACACGTGTCTATTTATTTTGCCTTTTTATTATTCAAATCAAGTTTCAAGCAAATCGCACCACGCGTTAAAAAGTTTCATACATTCGTTGTCACCCCTTTTCACCCTCTTAGGGGTTGAATTTCAAAAAATCCCGTCTTAGTGGGTGGTTTTGCTATAAAAGAAAGCTACCTTCCGAATTTCAGCTTACTAGCTTCAGTGGTTTCGGTTTAGCGATGATGAATCAGTCAGTCAGTCAGTCAGTCTGTCAGGTTAAGCTCTTTAATAGATAACAAATAACGAACGACAAGATACAACTTTGCCACATCATACTATAAATAATATAAACACTTGACATTGACAAAATTTACAATATTATGACACATGCCATTAACATGGAATAAAACAAATTAAATTTCCCTGCATTTCGTAAAATCGTGGTCTCCGGAGTCATTAAGATCGCTTCTTCGGATGGAAAGCAAGTCTCCAACGGTTTTTATGAACAAAAAATCAAGAAATTAGTACGTAGGTAGGTACGTTCCTAAGAGTTAGCTTCGCCAGTTACAAGAAGAACTTCAAGACGTTAAGTTATAATTTATCGACATCTTGCACCGCAACTGGTTTTCTGAAACGCGAAAGATTTGAGCACTAAAAGCTCTCATCAAACCAAACATTGAGACCAAACCAAAGATTTGTTGGACCACTATCCTTTAAAATTGTATGAAACGTTGCGTTTCAGAAGACACACATAATCGAAAGAAGAAACCTGATGGGCTTGTCAGCTCAGTTGGTAGTAGCACTGTCTTCTGCGCTGTAGGTTAAAGATTTTCCTCCCAGGTTAAACATTTGTTTGATAAACAAATGAACATAGTTATTTTGTTTGTGTCTGGGTGTTATATGTATCATACGTATGTATTTAGAAATATAGGGGGCACGGCAGTGCATCCTTTTCTCGAAGCAGTTCAGGCTATTTTCGACCCCCTATAACTTCGTTCGAAAAACCTATATGCCTGAATTTGCCAAAACAATCTATTTATTTAAAACATATATTTTTTATTATCTTAATAATAAAAATCTATTGCTGTTCGTTAGTCTCGCTAAAACTCGAGAACGGCTGGTCTGATTTGGCTAATTTTGGTTTTGAATTATTTGTCCGAGAAGTGAAGAGGCGGTACGAAGTTTGCCGGGTCAGCTAGTTTTATTATATTTTATTTTTTTAATATTGATATGGTCACTATAAGATGTTGTTAGGTTAGCTAATGACGTAATAACTTAAAACAGAAGGTCCCTTAAGTAGGGACTGAATAAATTAACCGACATGGTATTACATGGATCTCACAACTTTTTACGGTAGAAGAACTGAGTTGCGAGACTTGGTTTTTGTACAAGTTATGTCACCATAATACAAGCTATACTTAGATTTGGGTTAGATTGTATTATGTGCACTCTACACCAGTATTTATTTATTTATTAAGGCATGAGTGCGGTAGTAAGACTTGATTTTTCTCTCTATTGGATGCGGGACTGCTAATTTTATTTCCACTCGCTCCCCTCTGATTTATATTGAGGCCTTAATCACTCCCTATTTTCGAGTTTATTGGTTTATTTACGGGGCGTTCTATTGCGCGAATTAGTAAAGTATAGCCGATTTTTATTGCTATTTTATTGTTCTATAATAATGTTGGAATAAGCTTCTTTGTTGCTTCACCTGGATCATAACTTTGTGTTGCTATAAGTTGTATACTCAATTTCCGTAAATGTGTGTATTCAAATTTTTAAAACGTCTTTCTGGTATTGAATTCTGTTTACATACCTATCAACATCTCATCTAGACCTTCATCACGAAAGACAAGAGTTATAAGAGGGTTCTAAACGCTTCTATAACCTATACTGACGACCGATTTTTACGTGATAACGTATAAATTCGATGAACGCCGGCTGAACGCATGAAAAATTGTCACGTTCCACCTGAGGCGAGCGTGCAAGCGAGAGCGTGGAACAAGCGATAGAGAAGCACGATCGGCCTAATCGTTCGGCTTGTAACGCATCTCAAAAGGTTAAAAGTTTGCAAATCATTCATCAATGTTTTTTATGACGTTATCACGTAAAATGATCGTCCTTAAACTGACTTTACAGACAACATTTTTTTTTATACCATAATGGTTGCAAACAAGCTTACGGCCCACCTGATGGTAAGCGGTCATCGAAGCCTATGGACGCCTGCAACACCAGGAGCATCACATGCGCGTTGCCGACCGCCGAAACCTATTAACTTTCCTCTTGATGCACCCAACACTGTATTCTCTGGGAAAACTTAGGAAGCTCATTCCACATCCAGAGCGTTCGCAGGAGGAAATTCCTCTGAAACCGCACTGTGCGCGACCAGTGTGTTTGCGGATGAACACCTGGCGATAGCGAGCGGTGCGATGATTAAAGGTAGCTGTGGGCATCATGTTAAACAGCTCCTCGGACAGAATACAACCCGTTATATATGTGGTGGAACACTCATAAACTATAATTTTGCTGTCAATTTGCTCTCCTATTTGTTTTTACATACAAAGTCAGAGTCAACACATTCCTTATTCAATAAATAATAGTTTAAAAAACTAAAAAACACGCTTTATATAGACAACCAAACTAATATATATAAAATAAATTTTAATAAATGTAAGTAAGAAATAAATGTTTTATTAAAAAAAAAGCGTGGGGTGCATGGTGGATGGATTATCAATTCGATAGGTAATATCTTAAAAAGCACCCCACGCTTTTTTTTTAAATAAAACATTTTTTTCTTACCTACATTTATTAAAATTTATTTTATATTTTTTAGTTTGGTTTTCTATATAAATCATTTTTTTTAGTTTTTTTAAACTATTATTTATTTTCTACTTTTTAGTTTTAGGATAACCGGATATTTTAATATATTTTTTATGTATATTTTTTTATTTTTTTTTTGAATTATTGCATTGTCATCGGTCTTTGACAGGTGTGCAAAATAATCTGTAAATAATTTGAAAATAATCTGGCCGTTTAAAGTGGGTCAAAATCGCGTCCTAAGGAGTCGGTTACATACAAACATACTAACATACAAACATACATACAAGTGAAGCTAATATAAAGCGTATAAAAAAATCGAGGACCACTTTGAATCGTCTTCTTACATGCTAGTGAATCTAGGTGTCGGTTTTTTCTAACCCCAGTTCAAGAAGAATTCGGCAATTAACTCGTCTGGTCTTAACAATTTTATGCTATTGCTATCTGAATATGATACAAAATAAACTTTTCTCTTTCTTCTATAATTACTGCGATAATATACAAAGGAAAGTAGTTCATCCAGTTAAATAAATAATAAATAAATAATAACAATACCAGACATCTCACACAACACCATCTGGCTTCAAAGTTAGCAGTCTTTTTTGTAAATACATACATATTATACATTGAAACACTCAGACTCAACACAAATAATTGCAGATCATACAAACATTTGTCCCGGGAGGATCGAACTCGCAACCTTCTTCGTCTCAGCCAGACCTTGGTGCATTGCGCCACAGAGGGTGTCAGAGTTGAATGCTGTATATGGCTCAAAAGTGAAGGTAGTTTCGGATAACTGCCCATACTACTCGGCGGCGCCTCCCTAAGCATCCAGTTAGTTCTCGACCATGGTTATTGCAACATAATTCAAAAGTCCGGAAATAAATTACAAATTTTAAATTATAGTAAAACGCGATTTACATCCGCTAACAATATAACTAAAAAGTTTATTCATTTATTTATTTATTTACCACTTATTTATATTTTTTTACAGGATTAACCTAATACTTAATAAATGTAATAGTTTATTTTATATATGTAGTTACTACTAATTACATTGAAAAACAAATAATGACAATATTTAAATGTACATATCTCCGTTATGTCAATATTTATAATTCCTATAGTTAACTTATTACCATAATACAATATAAATAATAATAATTCCTATATTATAATTCTTATAAATTACTAATTAAGTTTAACAACTGTCAATATTTATATGTCAAGATTTATGTTTTTGGAGTGAAAACTCCTTTTAGCGCAATATGCATATATTTAGATAAGGTAAAACCTCTGGATTCGCGACACCGTTACCGTTTGGGGCGAGGCGCAGGGCTGCCGCGCTCGCCCCATTTGATTATAAACCTTAATTCACATATTTACAGTCTACTTTTGTGTGGAGAAGTTTACCGAGTTAGGTTCTTTGATATATTATCTACATTCTGAACAAAAAATATGGCATCATCTAAGTTCGTTCAGTATTTGATTGGCAGTCGCCATAATTACTGATTTTGAAGTGATTTATTACTAAACTCTAACACGCCAAAATAAGTTTCCACTTCTGTCGGCACTCCCGGAGTGCAACCCGATTTTTTTTTATCATCAATAAACCTACGTTTGACCACGATCTCGCCTGATGTGTGTGCTATTGTCAGGAGAAGGTTCTTTTACATGAAAATATTAAGAAAGTTGCGAGGAAAATTTAAAAAATTAAGAAAACTTAACGACGATGTTAACATTTCTAATGTAACCTTAGCTCTTATGATAATATAAAATTTTCTAATAAAACCTTATTGCGTTTGACATAGCTGTCAGCCGTTTGACAGTTGTTGCGATCGCTGCAAATTTGGTTTCAGAATGTTTTTTTGGTATATTTACAGTAATTATACCAATTCAATACTCATAGTTAAGACAGGACAACGTCTGTTGGGTCAGCTAGTAATTTATATAATTCGACTAGAGGTCGCGTGGTGCGCGAGCTGTATACAGCTCGCGGGTTTAACCCCTACAAACCCCTACAACCCCTAAAAATCCCTACAACCCATAAAAACCCCTACAAACCCTAAAAACCCCTACAACCCCTAAAAACCCCTACAAACCCCTACAACCCCTAAAAACCCCTAAAAACCCCTACAACCCCTAAAAACCCCTACAAACCCCTAAAAACCCCTAAAAACCCCTACAACACCTAAAAACCCCTACAACCCCTAAAAACCCCTACAACCCCTAAAAACACCTACAAACCCCTACAACCCCTAAAAACCCCTACAAACCCCTACAACCCCTAATAACCCCTAAAAACCCCTACAACTCCTACAACCCCTACAACCCCTAAAAACCCCTACAAACCCCTACAACCCCTAATAACCCCTAAAAACCCCTACAAACCCCTACAACCCCTAATAACCCCTAAAAACCCCTACATATCCCTACAACCCCTAAAAACCCCTACAACCCCTAAAAACCCCTACAACCCCTTAAAGCCCCTACAAACACCTACAACCCCTAAAAACCCCTAAAAACCCCAACAACCCATACAAACCCCTACAACCCCTAAAAACCCCTAAAAACCCCTACAACTCCTACAACCCCTACAACCCCTAAAAACCCCTACAAACCCCTACAACCCCTAATAACCCCTAAAAACCCCTACAACTCCTACAACCCCTACAAACCCTAAAAACCCCTAAAAACCCCTACAACCAATAACAAATCCTACAATCCCCTACAACCCCTAAAAAATCCTACAAATCCCTACAACCCCTAAAAACCCCTACAACCCCTAAAAACCCCTACAACCCCTAAAAACCCCTACAACCCCTAAAAACCCCTAAAAACCCCAACAACCCCTAAAAACCCCTACGACCTCTAAAAACCCGTACAACCCCTAAAAACCCCTACAAACCCCTACAACCCCTAAAAACCTCTAAAAACCCCAACAACTCCTAAAAATCCCTACAACCAATAAAAAATCCTACAACCCCTACAACCCCTAAAAACCCCTACAACCCCTAAAAACCCCTACAACCCCTAAAAACCCCTACAACCCCTAAAAACCCCTAAAAACCCCAACAACCCCTAAAAACCCCTACGACCTCTAAAAACCCGTACAACCCCTAAAAACCCCTACAAACCCCTACAACCCCTAAAAACCTCTAAAAACCCCAACAACTCCTAAAAATCCCTACAACCAATAAAAAATCCTACAACCCCTACAACCCCTAAAAACCCCTACAACCCCTTAAAACCCCTACAAACCCCTAAAAACCCCTACAACCCCTTAAAACCCCAACACAAACCCCTACAACCCCTAAAAACCCCAACAACCCCTAAAAACCCCTACAACCTCTAAAAAATCCTACAACCCCTGAAAACCTCTACAAACCCCTACAACCCCTAAAAACCCCTAAAAATCCCTACAACCCCTAAAAACCCCTACAACCCCTAAAAACCCCTACAAACCCCTACAACCCCTAAAAACCCCTACAACCCCTAAAAACCCCTACAACCCCTAAAAACCCCTACAAACCCCTACAACCCCTAAAAAACCCCTAAAAACCCCAACAACCCCTAAAAACCCCTACAACCCCTTAAAACCCCTACAACCCCTAAAAACCCCTACAACCCCTAAAAACCCCTACAAACCCCTACAACCCCTAAATACCCCTACAACCCCTAAAAACCCCTACAAACCCCTACAACCCCTAAAAACCCCTACAACCCCTAAAAACCCCTACAAACCCCTAAAACCCCTAAAAACCCCAACAACCCCTAAAAACCCCTACAACCTCTAAAAATCCTACAAACCCCTACAACCCCTAAAAACCCCTACAAACCCCTACAACCCCTAAAAACCCCTACAAACCCCAACATTCCCTAAAAACCCCTACAACCCCTACAACCCCTACAACCCCTTAAGCCCCTACAAACCCCTACAACCCCTTAAAACCCCTACAAACCCCTACAAACCCCTACAACCCCTAAAAACCCCTACAAACCCCAACATTCCCTAAAAACCCCTACAACCCCTACAACCCCTACAACCCCTTAAGCCCCTACAAACCCCTACAACCCCTTAAAACCCCTGCAACCCCTAAAAACCCCTACAACCCCTAAAAATCCTACAAATCCCTACAACCCCTTAAAACCCCTACAACCCCTAAAAACCCCTACAAACCCCTACAACCCCTAAAAACCCCTACAACCCCTAATAACCACTACAACCCCTTATAACCCCTACAACCAATAAAAAATTCTACAAACCCCTACAACCCCTATAAACCCCTACAACCCCTAAAAACCCCTACAAACCCCTACAACCCCTAAAAACGCAAATGGGGGGAGGGTGCAGTTTAAAAATTTTTGTACATTTTGAAGCACCATTTATAAATCCTAAAAAATAAACACTAAAACTCCTTACAACTCGAGGTCAAGTTTGCTATGTCTATCTAGCGCCGTTTAGAAGTTATGAAGGTTTAAAGTTTTTTATTTTTGAATCGGATAATGAAGAGGGTCTAGAGCAACATTTGTTTGAGCACCATCCTTCGCAGACTTGTAGTTTCCGAGATAATGAGAGAGGGGGAAAAGGGGGCAAGGACGGGGTGGGTAAAACTATTTTTTTCAACTCTAGGAAACATCCTCTATACGATCCTACCAAAACGGTTCCACTAAAATTTCTATTCCAACATGAAGCCTTCAGGGTATACCTAAAAAGGGGGGGGGGGGGGGAAGGGGGGAGGGTGCAGTTTAAAAAAACTTTTGTACATTTTGAAGCACCATATACAAATCCTCAAGAAAAACACTAAAATTCCTTACAACCCAAGGTAAAGTTTGCTATGTCTATCTAGCACCGTTTAGAAGTTATGTGGGTTCAAAGTTTTTTATTTCTGAATCGGATAATAAAGATGGTCTTCAGCAACATTTGTTCGAACACCAACCCTCTCCGACTTGTAGTTTCCGAAATAATGTGGGGGGAGTCAAAAAAGGGGGCAAGGAGGGGGTGTCACACAACATTTTTCAACTCTCCTGAGCATCATCTATACGATCCCACTAAAATTTTAATTCCAACATGACGCCTTCTGGGTATACCTTAAAAGGGGGTGAGAAAAATGGGGGGAGGGGGTAATTTTTAAATTGTTTCTTAATCCATGGAGCATACTCTATACGATCCTACTAAAATTTCAATTCCAACATGACGCCTTCTGGGTATACCTTAAAGGGGGGTGAGAAAAATCGGGGGGTGGGGGGAAGTTTTAAAAACGTTTCTTAATCCTTGGAGCATGCTCTATACGATTCCATTAAAATTTAAATTCCAACATGATGCCTTCTTGGTATACCTAAAGAGGGGTTGGGGGGGGGGGGGGGGGGGAGGGGCAATGGGGGGAGGCTGCAGTTTAAAATTTTTGTACATTTTGAAGCACCATATACAATTCCTTATATAAATCCTCAAAATAACACTAAAATTCCATACAACCCAAGGTCAAGTTTGCTATGTCTATCTAGCACCGTTTAGAAGTTATGTGGGCTCAAAGTTTTTTATTTCTGAATCGGATAATGAAGAGGGTCTTGAGCAACATTTGTTCGAGCACCAACCCTCTCCGACTTGTAGTTTCCGAGATAATGTGTGGGGGGGCAATAAGGGGGGCAAGTAGGGGGTGTCACACAACTTTTTTCAACTCTCCTGAGCATCATCTTTACGATCCCACTAAAATTTTAATTCCAACATGACGCCTTCTGGGTATACCTTTAATGGGGGGGAGAAAAATGGGGGGAGGGGGGGTATTTTTAAATTGTTTCCTAATCCATGGAGCATCCTCTATACGATCCTACTAAAATTTCAATTCCAACATGACGCCTTCTGGGTATACCTTAAAGGGGGGTGAGAAAAATGGGAGGAGGGGGGGGAGTTTTTAAAACGTTTTTTAATCTTCGGAGTATCCTCTATACGATCCTACTAAAATTTCAGTTCCATAATGACGCCTTTTGGGTATACCTTAAAGGGGGGGGAGAAAATGGGGGGAGGGGGGGAGTTTAAAATACTTTTTGTATTTTTTGATGCACCAGCTATACAAATCCCTAAAAAAAACAACACCTCGTCGGGAAGAATCCGATGTTGATTCGTGGGAGGGGCAGTTGGAGGGGGAAAAGGGGCACTTTAAGATTTTTCCCCCACTCGAATAAGCCCCTTTTATAGTTTTCCATGAAAAAAAACACACCTCCCCCTCCACCATCTGGGAGAACAACTATGTCAATGAGTGAGTCAGTCAGTGGTAATTAAGCTATATATAGTATAATTACTACAATAACAGAATAGTATTCGTTGTTCTATACAAAGTTGGTTTGTATAGAATTACGATTTGGGAACTTCTCTAATCTAATCTAATTCTCCATTCAGAATATTAAACAGAGACAAATATTTAGTACTATACCAATCTATTCTATAATGAGCTAGACAAACCCTCCTACAATTGAAAAGCCGTAATGGATTTCCGCAATATCACGCCTAAATCAATTAACTATCTCCATTGTTCATATACTCGTACTCGGGTTTATTGATCGAGCGAGCGAAGCAAGCCAAGATCTCAGTGGCAACTTGACAAAACTCAGTGTCCATTCGCGCGCGTCCTACCAGAGCGCGCCTCATTCGGGTCAAATTCAAAGTCAAAAGATACTTTATTTAATACAATAACAAGGATCACTCTGAAACTTCTTACATACAAGGTGAATCTAGGTGCCGATTCCTCCTAACCCAAGCTCGAAAAGAACCGACAAGAAACTCGTCCTGGTCCTAGTGCTTTTTTGTATGGTCCATCTAACTACCTTAACTACGAAAAACTAACACAAGAGAGTTTATACATTTCAAATATATCGGTTAACTATCTGAGGGCAGAGCAACATAAGATTATACCGCACTCATAAATCTTATAAATAATAAGGTCATTTATAATTATAATTACGCTTTCGTGAAACGACTACTCTTTATGTATGCTTTACGAGAGACACCCATAAACCTCAAATTAACATAAAATGTAATGAGCAACCAGATACTGGTTCATTGCTAAAAGAGACGTCCTCATCAGTGGCACCAGAAGTCTGATCTTCTAGGCTAAGAAAACCAGTAAGGATGCGGCTTTGAGTTTGATTAGGTACCTGGATTCCTGCTAGTCCCGTGGGTATCTTACATGGGTTTGAGGGTATTTGAAGTTTCTATATATTAATACGTGAAGCAAAAACTTTGCACCCCTTTTTACGAAAATTGCGTGGACGGAGGAGTATGAAATTTCGTGTGCTTACCCACCGTCCACCTCCCTGAGACCATCTGGGTGAACCGTTGAAAGTTTTTTTACAACAACTCACCTTTCAGATTAAAATTGAACGCGCCTAACTTTATATTGGTGACGGTACACCTCAGAAATTAATCAGATCGAAACTAGTTGGTTAGGCTATGTTAGAGTATAGAAAACAACGCACAAGGCGAGCGAGCGAAGCGAGCGTGCTGCGGTAGCGGCTGCCGAAGTGCCAGAAGAATATAGTTCGTCTGTCTAGATACATAACTCTATCCAGTTGCTAACCTGTAGCCTAAATAATCTCTATGCACTTAAAATCTGAAGAGTTTTGATAACAAGGTGGACGGTAGAAACTAAATATTTCCCAAGGATCACCCAGGTAAACAAAGGTGAGCCGTTGTAAAAAATACTTTCAACGGTTCACAGGGAGGTGTACGGTGGGTAAGCACTGTTTGTACACTTATAGATTATATAGATAAGGAGTGCAGAATGTTAATATTTTTTTTAAATTATGTATAAAAAATATATTAATTATTAATTAATTATGGTCGAACTTTGACCAGTGGGCGACCACTAGTAGGTTTAGATTCGCCTAGGGTGTGAGTGGATAGGTACTGTTATATGTAATTTAAATCTAATTAAGTATTTACGTTCTATCTTTCGAGCTATCATTTTAAGGGAGGTGTTATGTAGGTAGTTGGTTAATCTTAGTTTTAAATATACCCCCAGTGGTCTGGAATAAATCCGTTATCCGATCACCTTGTATTTTGATTAACAATCCAATAATCTAGATACAACCTTTTTTATCTTATAACATAACACAAGCTCATGGAATTAGCAAGCTGAAGTGGCAGTGGGCAGCCGGCTGGATTATGGAACTCTGATACTATCAAAACATTGATTACTAAAAGCTTTCAGTGACTATTTATAAATTGGTATAACAGATGTTTGATGTGGATTGTGGTAACACATGTTGTCATATGAATAGAAACTGAGTTAGAAACCGAACATACGTAATACGAATCCATTAAATAATGCCTATTACTAATCGAAACTGATAGACATTGTTTTTTTTTATCCCGGACTATTCAGACACCGTCATCAAAAGTTCCATAATCACCATCCTTGTCACATATAGGTACCGCAGAACCGATGGCCGTTGAGGCAGACTGGTTCTTGAGTGGAGGCCGCGTATCGGCAAAAGTAGTGTAGGGCGCCCTGTAGCTGGGCGCCTGTAGGTGGGACGATGATATTCGTAAGGCAGCGGGCAACGATTGCAGGAGGAGAGCTGAAGATCGAGCTAAGTGGCGTGCCATGGGAGAGGCCTATATCCAGCAGTGGACTGACACGGGCTGATGATGATGATGGTGATGATAACACAAGCTCTGTGTTAAAGTGTTAAGAGCAGACGAGTATCTTGCCGGATTCATCTTGAACTGGGGTTAGGAGGAACCGGCACCTAGATTCACTAGTATGTAAGAAGATGATTCAAAGTAGTGCAAAGATTTTAATGAATAAAGATTTATTGAATTTAATTATTGAATTATCTGCTTACTTTGAGGTTAGATGATGTTGTGTGAAATGTCCGGCATTATTTATTTTGCAAACGGCGACATGATACGGACATCAAAATGTGAATGATGTTATCTATTGACATAAAATACAGACAATAAACGTGTTTTTATTGTTTATTGTTTCTATTGTTGCATGCGCCAAAGTCCAATTTAGAGTAACATTTTTAAATACCAGTTCTAAAGTTTGTGATAGAATTTTCTGCAGTTTTAATAAACACCTTTTTACACGATGAATAAATTGCGCTAAATCAAGTTAATCTAGTAAACTTAAGAAGTATTATTTAAAAATCGTTCGAATTCAGACTTTCGTGCGAACAAAAAAAGGTATTTTTTAAAGGAAATTTTAGCAAATATAATTTTTGTTAATGTGTATTAGCTTAATTTAGTTTATATTAGACATTTGATTATATTATTGTACTATTTTTTATTACATTTTCGTTAATTTTAATCAACCCCAAATAACATAGCGTCTAAAATGAACAAAACTCGTCAATTAAATACATTTAATAAATGTAGTTTGTCAATTTTACTTTAATTCAAGCATAAGGTCAAACTGTTAAAATATATCTATTAAATAAAATAATGTAAATAATGTAAAGAAAAAATGACTGAATAAATATCATAACATTAAAAAAAAATTGCTGTACAATGCACACATCACCATCTAGCCCCAAACTAAGCTTAACTTGTATTATGGTGACTATATATTTTTATATATATTTACCCACCACAGCTTGCTGAAGTGGATCCATGAACGAATGTTTTCAATTACTTACAATTAACTGCTCTGTAACTTTACTGACGCCACCTAAATCATTTCCAACAGATGAATGATGGTGATGATATTTTTAAATACATACTTATGATACTTTATAACACCTAGACACAGAACAAACAACTAATATTCATCACACAAATGTTTATCCTGGAAAGGAATCGAACCCTCAACCTACAGCGCAGAAGGCAGAGCTAATATCAACTGAGCTAATAGGCCAGTCTAATGCAAGGCAGTGGTTATAGAGCCTTGCCACTCAAAGGGTGTTTTTTTTACAATAAATCCATGAAATTCAAGCCCTAAGGGATCAGCAGCGTGGGGGCTCAACGTTTGTATGAAAATAACATTGCGAGTTTCACTAACTATTGTTATAAGGAACTTCCTACGTCGTAGTATTCTATAGATAAATCATAGTAACTACGCAGTAACAATTGTTCAATATTTACATGAAATATTAAATTATTCAACAGATTTACATAAAGTTCCCAATAGACATTGTTGGTTTAGGTCTAGTTTATCTATAGTTTCTGTATTAAGGATGTTTGCTGGAAAAATTTCGGTCTTGATTGCTACCAATTAAGATACTGTAGTGATGGGGTAAAAGGACTTAACTTGTTTGACTGAAACAAAAGTATTGAAGAGGTTTTTTTGAATCATCATCACAGCCTCTATGAAGTCCACTGCTGGACATAGGCCTCCTCAAGAGATTTCCAGGAAGAACGATTTTGAGTCCTCTCCATCCACCGATTTCCTGCGATCTTTACAATGTCGTCAGTCCATCGGGTGGGGGGTCGTAACTAAATAAATAATTAATCGTAAGGTCGTAATTAACTAAATAAATAAATAATCCCGGACATTTCACACAGCATCATCTAGCCCCAAAGTAAGCAGAGCTTGTATTTTGGGTACCACATGACTGACAAGTTTGGTTCACGTTCGTCACTTAGATTTACTTATTAGTTATATATCAGGATTTTTTTTCTCTGTTTTATAACCAGTTATTAAACAACACTTTTTTTCCCATTTTAATAACCAGAACCTCTTAGTCATATATCACTGTATCCTGGTACACTGGACAAATTAGCGACCGGGACAAAGTAGAGTCAAGAGAAAAAATTAAAAAAGATCAAAACCAGTTAGTTAGGTTATTGTAGAGTATAGAAAACGACGTGCAAGGCGAGCGAACAAAGCGAGCGTACCGCGGCAGCGGCCGCCGAAGCGCCAGTGCTAATTTGTCCAGTGAAAGAAAAATAAAAATGCGTGGAACTCTCGGTTGGAACAAAGTTCCTGTCGTAGTATATTATTATTGATAACCGTATGATATTATTGATTAACAAATACAAATGAATGAATTACTAGAGTCTGAGAGTAATTCAATGAAACGCAAAAATAACTAATGAATTGAAAGAATGGTAGGAAATATCATAATCAATACATTTTTTCGAGTTGTGACAATAAACATTTTATTGTAGATCATTCAAATCACTTATTTCATTCGTTCATTCGTTCCTCTAATTAATTCATTCGGATAACCGTCTACACTATGGAAAAGGTCGTAGCGGAAATTCTTGACCGAAAAATGTAACACTTTATTTTGCCTAACCTAACTTTGTTTTATTACTAAAACTACAAATATATAATGTGTCCTGTTTCTCCCATATTCCTCCTGTTTTAATTCCCGCACTAAAGCCCAAAGACCCAAATACTCTTTATTGGTCAAGCTCCAATAAATCAACCGCTGTTGGTCTAGAGGGCTACTCCGGAATCTGCACAGATTAAGGCATTGTCGGTTTCTAATTGGAATAAATTAAACAGTGATTTATTGCGAGCGGACTGGGTAACGTAAAAACGGGTTAATTAATTGGTTTTGGAACGGTTTTTTTAAGGTTTTAGGGTAGGATAAGTCTGGATTTGCGGTTGTGACTTAATTATTGCATGTTTATTATATTTAGATATAGATTTAGACTTGAACATCCATTTATTTGGTTTGAGCCTGAGCGACTGAGAGCCTGAGTTTAAGGGTTACATGATTGCGTAACTAACTGCTGCCGAAGAAGGACATAGGCTACTTTTTATGTAGGTAACATGCGTGCGAAGCCGCGGGCAGCAGCGAGTTGCTGTCAATCAATAATTCCTTCTCTGAGAGTGCGGTCAAACAGATCCAGTCTCAGCTTATTGCAACTCCTAACATGGTAAGGAAGCGGCGCTGGTTTTCTGGCCTAAAGTAATTATAGAATAGAGGTTAAATCTACCAAATTTCATCAAAATCTGTTCAGATGTATCAACGTAGTTGAGCCAAAAACCAACATTATAAACCTCCAAACATTAACTGAACTTTCGCATTATACTCGTATGATGATGATTCATTCTTTTTGAGATACGTGATATTCAGTCGATGTCCTATCAGTCTCATCGTCGCTTACCATCAGGCAAGATTGTGGTCAAACGTAGGTAAGAAGATAAAAAAAAAACTTGTTCCATCTAATTTACCTTTGTGCTTGTTGCCTTCATTCGTCCAACATGTCTCACTGTCTTCACGTGCCCTCGCATTTGGTTGTATATAAATCATTACAGATTCAAAATAAGTTTAAAGTTCAATGTAAACTAAGCATATACTCCTCACGCTGCCAAAACTAAAACCACAATGTGGTCCACCGCAACCCATTTGGAGATTACCTGATTGCGTTTTACTGTTCAACGTAAAGGGTAGTTTTGAAATAAACCAATCAATACATACATGGTCATGCTCACGACTTTGATTTTCAAGTCTTGTAGCAACTTTAAATCTTTAAATAACAAAGATCTTCTTGTTCCTTGCTTCCTATAATGGCATTTATCTTGTTGAAAATTTTTGCCAGTGTCAAGTGATTGTTTGGATATAAAGTCTTAGACGATCGACATTTGACTATTCTAAACGTCATCGGGGAATGGTCGCCTAGAACTTTCTGGGATTCCTCGTCCTTTAAATCACATTGCACAATCACATTTTTATTTTTATTTCACTGGACAAATTAGCATTGGCGCTTCGGCGGCCGCTGCCGCGGTACGCTCGCTTTGTTCGCTCGCCTTGCGCGTCGTTTTCTATACTCTAACATAACCTAACTAACTGGTTTCGATCTGATTTAACTTTTTCTCCTGACTTTACTCTGTCCCGGTCGCTAATTTGTCCAGTGTACTATGAGACCATCCATGACTAAGAGGTTCTCGTTATAAAAATGGAAAAAAGTCTTGCAACATGATACACTTATAAATCAATTGTCTAAACCTGTACTATGAAGTCACAGTTGATGGATTAAAATCCGTTAAGATTACGGAATAAAACATGCAATAGCACGAGAAAAACAGATTAATTTAGAAGTGCCTTATGAATTTTGACGACATCTGTGGCGCAGTGGGCTTACGTCCGGCTGAGTCGCAAAAGGTTGCGGGTTCGATTCCTGCCACGGGACAAATGTTTGTATGATCTGCAAGTATTTGTCTCGGGTCTGGGTGTTTCTATGTATAATAATGTACCTATGTATTTACAAAAAAAAAATTTAAGTGGTATATCAGTCATGTGGTACCCATTACACAAGCTCTGCTTACTTTAGGACCAGATGATGCTGTGTGAAATGCCCGGTATTATTATTATTATAATGACAAACGAAGAATATCTAAGTACTTAGATGTTTGAGGACGTCTTAGGGATAGTTACAAGCGTGTCCAAGCATATACGTACGTGACAGATTGGGAGACTATCGCTATAAAAGTAAAATACTATTCGTGCTTCTTTAACATTCGTCTACATACCTTTAAATTTCAGATTCTACGGTTTGCTGATTTACCAACTGTTTTGTTGTAAGGTCTTTAATTTCAAACTCAGTCGTGCACCAATGAGTTTATCTATAAGAAAAATGTATTTATGGAATTCTAGAAATCATAAACGGTATTAGAAAACATTGGAAACCAAAAATCTATAATTTATATTCTTTGAAGCTCTAAAAAGCTGACGGAATTTCAATCACCAGAGCTGGTTACTGACCGATACACAACTTTACGATAGTTCAAAACATTGGTTTCCTGTTCAAGTTGTGCCCTTAACACCGCAACAGACCCTTAAACGGAATAAGCAATTAACTTAACGGACGGGCGACAAATAAAACAAATAAATCCGTCAACGAGCGATTGGAGCCGACACTTTTCAATGAATAAAATTGGTAATCGCTCACCAGTCGAGCATCCACTGGGGGAGAATAATGACGCCAGTTCATGTCCTATGTTCTGGATGTTCGGATGTAAAATATAAAACTCATTCAATCTTAATCTAACCCTGAATTTTTCAATATTGTAAAAAGGCTATTATTACATAAGAGTTACTTTAAGATTAACGAGGCTTTGGCTAATAAATTGATATAGAATAGAATAGAAAATATTTATTATATATACTGTGAAACACAATCTGTATAAAATCTGTATAAGAATGTATATTGTTTTAACATGTTGTACATGCAACATGTCAAAAAGAGGAAATAAATGATTGTGAATTATGTTGTTGGATGTTTGAATGTACGGATATTCGGATGTTTTGATGTTCGGATGTTCGGATGTTCGGATATTCCAAACCGGTTATAAATCAATAAATAAAGAATGTCAATTAACACAAGACCATCTAGACCCGAACTATGCTTACGTTGTACTATGAGAACCAGATGACCAGATGACTGATAGCATATAATGTATTCTATCATATATACACCATACATATATATATTTTGGTAAGCTGGACTAATTGTGGACCTTGTGGTGGCTCGTGCGACGGCTGCGGACCTTGCTGTGGCTCGAACTGTGGCTGTTGCTACCTAACAATCACAATACACACTTGCTGTACGAAAATTTGCTAAGCACCACTGCTGGCAAACTACTATTAATGGAACAAACGTTCGAAATGCTTCCTTAAGTTACTGCTGGTTAATATATGATTTAAAGATGAAAAAAAATAATATAATACAAATAAAATCTAATAAAATAATCTTTTTCAGAAACACTGGTTTTACTCACGTATTATTTAGTTCATAAAGGCACAGAAACCTGTGTTTATCAATATGCATCATTCTATTGTAACATGTATTCTAATATTTACTTATTAATTGGTACGATTGGAGTTGGTACTATTTAGATGCCACAGAAACTGCTACTTTTTTGTTAGAAAATCTCAGGGTTTAGCAAAATAAAAAATGTCTATATCAATTCCGCGGTGCGACAGAGGAATAGAGGAAAATCTTATCTACATACTTGTTCCTGACGTGTTACAAATGAGACGGGGCATGTGAGCCCGCATACTTTAAGTATTTGTGATAATAGTGATGGGACCTTAAAATAAAATACAAATAAAAGTACAAAGTTATCGATACAATTTTCTGTTTGAAATCTAGTTCGAATTCTCATCAAATTGTTTTTGCATTATTAATAAGTAATATTCAAAGACAGTAGTTTATTAATTTTGTTTAGACTTACCAGACTTACTAGACAGATCGAAGTCAACTTTATAAATGACCGATTTAATATTATTTTACCAACTAAATTAATAAATAAATCTTTACATATTGGTGGACAATGCACACCTTCTAGCCCCAAAATAAGCATAGCTTGTATTTTGGTGACCAGTATGGCGATTGTGGAACTTTTGACACAACCAATGTCTATCAGTTTCGATTAGCAATCGGCATAATTTCAATCATTAGTTTAATTGTAGTTAGAACCAGTTTTGACAAGATGGATTACTATTACGTACGTTCGGTTTCGATCTCAGACCAAATATATATTTAGACAAGAGGGCCGTGAATAACCTAAGTGAAACCTCAAAACCATGTTCCTTTGTGTAAATACACGCACCCACGTACACATATCCAACCAAACTGTGCTGCTATATAATGTATATAATCAAATATACATACTTGTACTATTAATATATTCCGCGACAAAAAGTGCCATAGAATTTATTAATAATAGTTGATCGCGGTGCTCCGTCTTAATAATTATTTGGTCTGAGGTTTCTATTCACATGACAGGATGTATGACAATCAACATCAACCTTCCGTAATACCAATTCATAAATAGTAACTCAATACGAGTAGTATCAAAGTTTTAATAGTATCAGAATTCCATAATCGCCTCGCAGATGAATTACATAATTTTAAATACATACTAATGATACATTATAACACCCAGACACAGAACAAACACAAAAATCATCACACAAATGTTTATCCTGGGAAGGAATCGATCTCAACCTCAACCTGCGGCGCAGAGAGCAGAGCCAACTAAGCTGACAGCCAGTCTTGAATTTACTCGTAGATATCTACGCGTTAGCGTAGCCACGCTACGATTACATATGCTACGGCGTAGCAACGTTACGAACAAGGTTACGTCATAGCCGGTCATTAAACATCTTAATAGTATTTCTACTACTTTTGTATGTGTCAGTTGTCAACTTTGGTGACAAAGTTTTTTTGGCTACCCATAGGCCTCCGTTATTTATGTAAGAAAATATTTATTGGTACATGTTATTAACATTCATTATCATCAGCCCGTGATAGTTCACTGCTGAACGACTGCTTCTCCCATGGCACGCCACACCACTGAGGTCTACTGATCTTCAGCTCTTCTTCTCCAATCCTTGCCTGCCTGCCTTACGAATATCATCGCCTGACCTAGCTACAGGCCGCACTACATTTGCCGACACGCGGCCTCCACTTGAGAAACTCCACGGCCATCTGTTCTGCGGCATGTGTGACCTGCCCACTGCTACTTTAGGTTGCTAATTCGCTAAGCTATGACGAGTAACTCAGTTCCGGATTCGATCCCTAAGAAACTCCGAGCATAGCTCTCTCATAGCTCGTTGAGTGACCTTGAACTGGTGGCCACGTTTCGGCTCCGTATGGCATTACTGGTCTGACGCACTGATTAAAATAAAACATCAATAGAATTATTTTCAATTTTATTTTTGAATATTTGATAAATAATAAATCGATACCTAAATGATAATTCATAGTATTTTATTGGGTGCTAAAGTCTCGATATGTAATTTTTTATCGACACATCCCCAACACCATCTAACACCTGCCTTGCCCGTATTGTTTACATTACTGCCTCTTTGTTTCTTTCCACAAAAAGGAGATTAATCTTTCGAGATATCGAAAATAAGCCGCTGTTTGTTTTGGTTTTTTGTATTTGTCTCACGTAAAATTCAGAATTTATATTTAGAGCTTGTATTGTGTAAGAAATTGTTGTTTTAAGGAGTTCCTTTTTATATCTACCATCTACCTTTAAAAGAGTTTCTTAACCTGACTGACTGACTGATTCATCATGGTTGAGCCGAAACCGCTGAAGCTAGAAAGCTAAAATTTAAAAGGTAGCTTTCTTTTACAGCAAAACCACCCACAACGGCGGGATTTTTTTAAGTTAAACCCCTAAAAAAAGGTGTGAAAACGAATGTATGAAACTTTTTGATTTGCTTGAAACTTGATATGATTAAATAAAATAAATGGTCACTTACTCCAGGATTTTTCAAAATGGGGTGTCAAAGTTTGTATGGGAACTTTTTAATGGGAGGTGGGAGTGATTGGTTTGAAACTTATCAATAAAATTTGGCAAGGAGAAAAATTGCATCCTGGATGTAATTTTTGGATATAAGCTAAAATTCCTTTCAAAAAAAAATGCGGACGAAGTCGCGAGCAACAGCAAGTAGCTTATATTCTACATAGCTTTAAATATTTAAGAAGTGTAAGCTTCGCTTTGTTAAATTAACACCACACTGGAGCTTCAACTACTTATTTTTTTTAGATAAGGTAGATAATAAGCACTAGACAAAGCGCCAGACCAGACCAGAGCTAGACCAGAGCGTTTACAGGGTGAACTGATATCGATGTATCAAAACGATGAAGTCGTTGAAATGTTTGTCGAATTCAGTCGAACTGATAGATGTTTTGTTGTCAAAATCGAACTATTGAGTCTTCTGTTGTGATGGATTAAGACATGAATCGTCAAAATTAATGTCGGGCGATCCATAAGTCTTAACAAGTCAAATTGATGTAGCACAACTCACTCTTAACAAGTCTATGTGTAGGTTTAGCACGATTGTAAATCCGGTATATCGATTATCGATTTCAAGAGTAAGCTCCCAGGACGAATTTCTTCTCTAATTATTCTAGTACTTGGGTAATGAGGAATCAGCATCTATATTCACCGCATGTACGCGTAAGACTTCAAAGTGATAATGAAATGAAATATATTTATTTGACAGATGAAAAAATGGGTATCTACGCTACAAAACTCGGTAGGTAACCAGTATTAGGTACTTGTAATTGTCAACATAGGGTAGGTCTCCATTTACAGAAAGATGTCTTACGCACCTTACAATATAGTTATGTAGAAATCATGCACACCACAAATAACAATAATAAATAATAATAATAAAAACAATTACTATTGTTATTTAATATTTACGACGAATGTGAGTGCCTAGACAAACCTTATCAGGTTTAAAGGTACAATGCCTACTGAATTATCTGTATAGTTTAAGTGCATTGAATAAAAAAAATATTAAAAAAATTTGACTATTATAAGAAACAATGTTTAGCAACACGGTAGAATAATGGGCCCTCTTATCGCTAGATAGAGATCTCTGCCAGACAACCTTGGGATGGATAGAAATCAATATAGCTGGGGTGATGAAAATAATATAATTGATTTATGATAAAAATAATATAATAGTAAGTACATACATATTTACAGGACAACAAAAAGTGAAATACAAAAATAAATAAATAATGATGTGTAGAAATTGGAAACGTTCTTTGAGTTAAGAAGGCGTTGTGGGATTAATTAGGATATTATATATAAAATTCAGAGAGTGCAAATTCCGACGAAAGCTAATAGGTAACCGATTGAGCTTTTTTCGGAATTCGGAGACATGGTCATACTTGCGGAACCCAGGAGAGTATAGTTCTAATTAGGTAAGCTAAACCTACCTACAGCTGCAAAGCTTTCACGGCTTTGGATGAAACTTTGCAAAGGAACTTTACCTATTCTTATTATCTAAGTGTAAAACTTTCGGATAATTATAACCTACCAATACAAGCCTTAAAGGTCAACAATAATGAAACATGAAAGGGTAGGTTCAATACATGGGAATTAAAGTCGGGGATTTGTTCGTTTCGAATACCAGTGGCGGATTTAGTAGCTCACACTAGTAAATTAATCCATGCGGTTTAAATCCGCGCTATTTTGAAGTATGTATGTAATTTGAATTTATTTTCAACAGTTTATTTTCGCTAGTGCGCCCGCCCGAGTCTGATTTTTTGTTCCACAGTTGCGGTGATTTATTTATTTATTATACTTCAATTAACACGGATAAACCAGTTACATTATTAAAGTCACAAACAATTATTTGAAATATATATACTTATTTACAATGTCAAAGAAATAGTCAATATAATTCGGTTAATAAAAATACCTAGCCATCAATGTCGAGCCAAAACACAAATAGAAAATAAAAATAGTATGAAACACGCAATCATACATCACGCTCACAGAAACTCAAACAATCCGATAAAATTTTAACCCATCCATCCGCAAATAAATCGCACTCAAGACTACGATTCAGCGCGTTTAGCGCGGCGAGGATGCGCGGAATAGGTGACGAAGATCTAGCCACAGTGCGCGCCGGTGGTTCGGCAAATAACCTATGATTCCGACCCCGACAATAGTTGTTCGGGACAAACAATCGACACTGCTCGTTGCTCAAGTCCAGAGCGTCAATCTTGCCACGGAAAATTTTGCAGGCCGTGAGAATCTGATCGGAAGCCCGTCGAATAGTTAGATAGAATAGCCCGTGTGATATAGTTAGTAAAACCTAGCGCAGTGCGCGCTAGATTTAACACGTTTCCCGGCAAAAATGTAACAGCCTAATATGGGCTGTTACATTTTTGCCACCCTACAATTATGTGCTAATTAAATTTTATAGTCAGTTTCTAGATTATTTTACATGTAGATTTTAGGGCAAGTTTTGGCGTTTTATGTATAATATGTATGTATTTACAAAAAAAAAAAAGTATAAAAGTAGTATATCAGTCATGTGGTACCCATAACACAAGCTCTGCTTACTTTGGGACCAGATGATGCTGTGTGAAATGTCCGGGATTATTTATTTATTTATTTTATTTTCTTTATTTATTTTTTTCTTTACTTTTTTTTAAAGAATTCTTTCTGATTTTGATAAGACGGTTTTGTGATACCTTGCAGATTTATGGGGGTGGTGAACTGGGTGTTATTATTGAATAATACATGAATGTACAATAAATGGGACAAAAGGATAAGTTATCGGAAAAATCTCTCAGAAAGAAAAAAGAATAGCATTTCAAATACAAACTCAAACTCAAATATGTTATTTAATACAATCACAAGAGTCACTTTAGTGAGTTTAGACGTCAATTCTTCGAAAACCAAGTCCGAGAAGGAATCACATGAAACTCGTTCTTGTTATTTTCTTTCTTCTTTCCAAATTTCCTGAAGACTCAACATAGTCAATTTTTAAACAGATAACTCATTGACCGAGCGAAGCAAGTGTCTCCGTTTCAGCTTGGGCAAAAATGCTTTCGTATGTCTGTCTGTCCGGCCGGCGGTTGTCCGGATGTTCTTCTCTACAGGTCGCATTTCTCAAGCGATTCTCGTAAAATTTTGTGAACAAGTTTTATAGAATCTATAATTTTTATATAGATTCAGTTTTTGTAAGTTTTACAAAATGGCGGAGTATTGGGGGTTGAAAACGTAAAAAAAGTTATAATTTAGTCATTTCGAAAAATGTTCGCGAGGTGTGCTCACAGAGCTACAAATTGTTTTTTGTCTTAACTGTCTGAGGGCAGAGCGACATAAGCCCATACATTCTTATCAATAACAGTCTTTATTATTATAATAAGCTTTATTCAAAAGACTACCTTTAATGACTTTTTCATGTTTTAGCTCAATCATCCCATTTGTTGAGTTCCGTCGAACAGCACCTTGAGATACTCGCTCGATAAGTATTTTGCTGCTGTACTTTAGTAGTAAAACTTGAAGACTGAACCGTTCAACAATTAATGAGTAATTTTAAAATGTTGCCACCATTTTCCTTACAATTTCACATTGAGTGAAGTTATTACCCACCTTTCAGTATAACAGGTTGTTTTATAATAAAACCCCGTCGACTTTAAGGCTTTACACTTTAATAACAGCAGCAAAGTCGTTTTAAAAAGGTGCCGGGTGACACTTATCCATAGTCAAATGGATGCAGCTGGTACATCCTTGTGACTACGATGAATGAATGAATGAATGAATTTTCTTTATTGTACACCTTAGCTAAATATAACAATTTGATAATTAATTTTAGTTCTGAAAAAAATGTATGCATGGCGGTCTTATCGCTAAGGAAGCGATTTCTTCCAGATAACCTTTGGATACCTTATCCTATTTGGAAGATGGCCAGGGTGCACTAAATTATGAATTTAAACTTTTTATTTTTTATTCCGTACATTTCACACAGCATCATTTGGCCCCAAATTAAGCATATTAAATGAATACTACTTATAAACACTACTTATATACGTTTTTTTTTGTTATTACATACATATTATACATAGAAACACCCAGGCCCGAGACAAATACTTGCAGATCGTACAAACATTTGTCCCACGGCGGGAATCGAACGCGCAAACTTCTGCGTCTCAGCTGGATCTTAGCCCACTGCGCCACAGAGGTCGATATAAACTACATATATATATCAAATAAACGCAATAAACTTTTACAATATTATTGATACCTTTAAATATTTACATAAACGATACGATGATCCTTCTTTCTTCCCAATAATAAAAGGTCCTGTGCGAAAGTCGCGTCCAATTCAATTCATATTTCAAATAGTTATTTTACGCTTACGTATCATAAGTATTTAAAAATACTGGTGGTCACCCACTGGTCGAAATTCGACCATAATTAATTAATAATTAATGTATTTAATATGCATCATTTAAAATAAATTATTAGCATTCTGCACTCCTTCTCTATATAAACTATAAGTGTGCAAAATTTCATACTCCGTCCGCGCAATTTTCGTAAAAAGGGTACAAAGTTTTTGCGTCACGTATTACTTCACGATTATAAGTATTTTAAGTCACTATAATACAAGCCATGCTTAGTTTTTGGGCTAGATGGTGTTGTGAGCGTTGTCCACCAATATTTATTATTATTGATTATTTACTTACATGTTCGAAATATGCGGCATAAATAACCGTATATTTTTAATGTGTTGACTTAGAAGCTTGATTTTTGTCAGCTTCAAGACACCATATACCTAATTATTTGATATTAATTTCAGCTTAACGCGTGAAGGTTAATACAAGGTACTAACCTTCACTCGTTTCTGATAAAAAGGGTCTTGACATACAGACAGACAGATAGGCGCACAACAAAGGGTTCCTTTTTCCTCTTAAGGTCATCATCATCATTATATCAGCCTTTAAAAGTTCACTGCTGAACAAAGGCCTTTTTAATTTCCAGGAAGAACGATTTTGAGCCCTCTCCATCCACCGACTTCCCGCGATCTTTACAATGTCGTCAGTCCATCGGGTGGGGGGTCGTCCTACGCTTTGCTTTCCTGTCCATGGTCGATATTCGTCAACTTTTATTCCCTAACGGTTATCAGTTCTGCAAGCTATAATGGCCTGCCCATTGCCACTTCAACTTGCAAATGTTGAGTGCTTTTATCACGTAGTGACACCCAACATAGCTCTCTCCATAGCACTCTATGCGCGACTCTAAGTTTGTGTATGAGGCAAAGGTGACCTTTTAGGGTACGGAACCCATAAAAGATCTCACTTCTTTCTTAATACTACTGCTATTACTTAAAACAAGTCAGTTGCTAACTCTGGTGGCAGAGTAAATACAGACTTAACAACTTTTTTAAATCTGTGACCTTTTATTTTAATTATTACTCATACACCTATACCAAATAAAATACGAAAACACGTCAAAAGAAAGCTCACGTTCTGGTTTGGTTCGATTTTAATCGAGTGAGTGGAATAACCCTGTTAGCTAAGGCTTGCAGTGTATTGTAAATATGTAAGTATTATAGGTTTATGATCAAAATACTTATTTAGTACTAGCTCATAATGCAGTCTTCAGAATATCTATTTATAAATAGCGACTCTTGGACCGACGCAACAAAGTTCAATTCAGCTAAATGCCTAACATTATATATACCTACATAGTGCCTCTCTTTCTATCGTGTAACTCTACCTGGCGCAGCACTCTTCTTCGATTTTTCCCAGTGGAATAGTTGTGCTAATGTATTTGTAACTTCGAACTAGAATTGCACTAGATGGTGCTGTTTGTTAGTTCAATTCAGTTTATTTACACCTTATTTTAACATTACAGATACTATATAATGCTTAAAAATAGGAACACAGAACAGCAGGAGAAAATAAATAAGAGTTAATAAAAAAAGTACAGAGAAAAGTAAAAGTAGGTAGGTAAATCTTACTTCTAGAAAAATATTTATAATGTAATAATAAAAACGAACTTATACCTACACTAAATCATATTATGAGTATAGTAGCTATATTCACACAAAAGTTTCTTTTCACAGTAGATGAAAAGGCACAGTCTCTTAATCGTCTTCCAGTCATCCGCAAACAGATCCGCCTGAGGATGTTCAGTGAGAAGCATATTTAAATGTACGCGGCTGATGGGGGACAGTTGTCGTAAAACAGTGCGTGCAGGTGTTGGTGCAAGCAAAGGGACACGTCCAGGTCTAAAACGAGTACGGTTCTCAGGACAGTTGGGAAGCTGGCCTCGTAGTATACGACACACTGTTAATAGCTGGTCATAAACTAATGCAGCTGTTATTGATGTAAGCTGTGATGCACCATTTGAGGACCTTAATAGGGTTTAAAAAATAAGCACAATTATTATGAAGGGTCTCTTTTAATTTCACACTTTGGCTAGGGTTTTTATTGCGGTAATTAAGAGCGGTGATTTTTGAGCTGTGACTGTTATAAGTAGACAGGATTAATTTTTATACAACTGTTTTAATTTTTCAGTTAAAGTTGGTAACAAATTATTTGACACTAGGACGCTTAAGTCGAAAGCAGAAAGAGTATCTGGTGGATGAATTATCTAGCCCGGGCACACTAGCTAACATACTAGTTACTGCATGCTCTCTGGAGAATGTTAAACAGAAAAACGACAAGGCATCCACTTTATAATGTTGTCCCATTGCGCCTGAAAATTCGAAAGAGTTTCTTAAATTCAACTTTAGCTCTCTCCGATAACGCAAGTGATCACCAAAATGTTTTATGATCCTCAAAACACCCGATTACATTACTACTGAAAATAAACTTACCTCCGGAGATGAACTCCTGTGGTTAGTGTGGAAGATGCAAGAGTAATTTTAGCAAATGGGGCATGATCGGCGAAAACGTTACACAGTGTCATTGTGGCTCACAGGAACAATCTATGTCACACGTAGTGTGTCCATCTTACCCCAACTCATGCACTATGGGTGATCTAATGTCCTGCTCGGATAATGTCGTAGATGTACGGCCACCAACTAAACACAAAATAGAATGAGAACCATTTTGATAAACACGGGTTTTACTCACGTATTATTTTGTCGGCGGAGGATCCGACACTGTTTAGATTCATGTTGACTAATCTAGAGAATCATTTGAGTGAGTTTAATCCCCGGTCAGCTTGTTGCCGCTCGAGATCACGGTTTGCACTGAAAGTGAAAAGAAACGTTAACCGTTGTAAATAAGAGCCCAGATTTTATGCCGTTTCGTCCGACAATTTGTTTAAAGCTTATGGTAGCTCTTAAAAATTCACCCGTGATTAGAATAAGGTTGATCTCTGTGTAAAATTGAAAACTGATTATCTGTCTCAACTCAAACTTTTGCGAATACTGGTGCAACGTTGAGGCGCATTGACGTCATCTCTCCCAATGTCATTCATTTAATACTAGCTGTTGTACGCGGTTTCGCATACGTATATTTAGATTTAAAGTCCTGTGTTTTTCTCCATGACACAATCTTATATAAATTACCAAATTTCATTAACTGATCAAATGATAATGACGCTTATTCATGGCGCTCAAATCATGATGTTTTATAAGAAAACATTCAAATACGGAATTTTGAAATAAGTTTAACAGGTAATGTTGTAATAAGCTTACTTTTCGCCGATTAGTGTAAACTGTATGTTAAATCGACGTCAATTTTAATAAAAGATGATGATTATTATATACATATTTTAAATATTATTTCATAATTAAATTAAAAACGAACAGTTTAAAAAACAACTTTAAACAAGAAAATAGGAGGCAATATTTTGAAAATACTATATATATATTATTACTAATATTCCTTCAAAGAATGATTGAACATATAACTTTTAAAACTATCATGGTTTTGCACATAATTTTCACTCAAAACGGGATATTTACCATGATATATGAGTTTTTCTGCTTCTCGATATTTCGGCACAGTTGCATGCGCCATGATCACGAGATAAACTCATCACGATCACGATGCGCCGAGATCACGAGTTTATCTCGTGATCATGGCGCATGCAACTGTGCCGAAATATCGAGAAACAGAAAAACTCATATATCATGGTAAATATCCCGTTTTGAGTGAAAATTAAATGATTGAACAGATAGCCACTAAATAGCAGTAAAACAAACTCATTTTTTCCATACAGAAGTCAATTTGCTGTTGGCATCGACCCGTTAGTCGTTAAACTGTGAAATCGAAACGTGAGGTACTTACTATATTGTACTACTATATACTAATACTATATGTATTTGTAATATTTCTATGGAGAATAATAGGACACGTGCTCATCTACCGAATCACAAACTCGTTTAATAACACCTCCAAATGAAGTGTACGCCATTACTATACATGTTTGTAGAGCGCGGGGTATTTTATTACGGAGCGTGGTTTTCAGTAAATTGGACGGAATGGGAGGGCCTAGGCTATAAATCATGTCGGGCGAGATAAGACGGTGTGGTGGAGATTGTAAGCGGAAGCGGGAATTTTAGACACTGCTCTATCTGACTGTTCTCAGACTTTCAAAACCGTATGCTTATTGCATTTAAATTCACGCAGCATATGACGATTCAAAGAAGTATAAGTGATAGTATTGCATAAAACTGTTTAAAAATTGGATCCGCTTTCCAGGTTATCAAAATTCAATGACAACCTCTGTGGCACAGTGGACGAAGGACCGTTTGAGATGCAGATGGTTGCGTGTTCAATTCCCATCATGGGATAAATGTTGTATGATTTGCAACTACTTGTTCCGGTTCAAATATTTTTCTATGTATGATACATATACAATAGGTACTTACATAAAATATATAAGTTAAGTAGGTATCAGTCTTGTAGGGTTCCATAACACAAGCTCTGCGTTTGAATAAATAAATATTGGTGGACCACTCACACAACACCATCTAGCCCCAAACTAAGTATAGCTCGTACCATGGTGATCAGTTGACTGATTGAATACTTATAATACTTACTTATGATATCTTATGTAGATCCAGACACAGTAGAGTAAATTACCAGAGCGGAGCTATTACCATATTTTATTTTGAGTGGTGGGCTGAATATATGTCTTCCCATCTAACAACTGTGCTGTAAATTACCCAATTTTCCTAAAATTTCAAATTTCGTAAAATCTTACACCTTGAACCTCATATTAACAAGCGCAGACCTCGGGGACAAAGTTAGGCGATATGATACCCCGTTTTAGATTTCACGGGTTTTGGTGTTAGATTATATTTTTTGGAACTTTTTAAGCTACCCTCAGAACAGCTTCAATTTAAAGCCAAGAATGTCGAATGTAGCAAAAATACGATGGAATCTAAGAAGGAAAATTTAGGCTTGTGGTGAGGAGAGTGCCGACAGACAGTCCTCATCTGGTAGAATGCTGGTAGAATGTTCACAAAAATGATTTATTGTATATCATTACATGGTATAAAACAAAGTCGCTTCCCGCTGTCTGTCTGCCCTATGTATGCTTAGATCTTCAAAACTGCGCTACGGATTTTGATGCGGTTTTTTTAAATAGATAGAATGATTCAGGAGGAAGGTTTATATGTATAATACACACATAATATAGTAGAGAATCACTGATAATTTTAGAGGTTAGTGTATATAGGTTCAACGTAGTTAGAACTACTGAGCTACAGCAACGCGTGGCCGGGTCAGCTAGTTTATAATAAAATCGATAATCATAATATTAATTCTAGAAATAAAGATAAATTCGCTGTTCCTACAGTAAGGCTCGCTAGACTTAATATATATGCTATCTTCTATAACAAGGTCCCAAGCGACGTGTTAGATTTGTCTATTGGCAAATTTAAAAACGTAATAAAACAGAAACTGTCTCTCAAAACATATTATAAAATAAAACTATTACGAGTGTAGACGACTTCTGTAGCACAGTGGGTGCAGGTCTACCTGAGACGCAGAAGGTTGCGGGTTCGATTTCCTCCACGGTTTGTATGATCTGCGAGTATTTGTGTCCATTTTTGTGTATTTTTATAATATGTACTGCGGTCACCCATCCAGGTACTGACCTCACACAAAGTTGCTTAACTTATTTTATTCCAAAGAATACTTATGTCAGTATTTCTTAACTAACGCAATCAGAATTCATATTGTTTTAGTAAATAACGGGTATTTATCACGTATTACGACGACCTCTGTGGCGCAGTGGGCCAAGGCCCGGCTGAGTCGCAGAAAGTTGCAGGAATTTCTATGTATAATATGTATTAACAAAATAGTATATTAGTCTTGTGGTACCCATAACACATGCTCTACTCCTAGATGCTGTGTGAAATTACCGGCGTTGTATATTTATTTACGATTATATTTATTTATTAGACTACCTCTGTGGCGCAGTGGACTAAGTCCACTGCGCCACATTGGTAAGACAAATGTTTGTATGATCTGCAAGTATTTGTTTCGGGTCTAGGTGTTTCTTGTATAATATGCATGTATTTACAAAAAAAAAAAGTAGTATATCAGTCATCTGGTACTCATAACACAAGCTCTGCTTATTTTGGTGGTGGTGTGTGAAACGTCCGGGGTTATATATTTAATTATAAGGCCTATTTAAGGTCTCAGTCATGGCCGAAGGACTCTATAGCTCAGACAGAGCCATGTTAAGATATAAATCTTAGTCAAATATATTCATCAAATTTGAATTTTAATATTGTCTGTAAATACAGGTAAAATGTTAGCTCAAAGGCTTAGAACAATGCCCTTAGAAAATTGCCTTTACTCTAAGCCCTTTTCAGAACGCGTTGACCGACATGACGAACGTGATTTATTAAATTATTTGAGTGTACTAATCTTGTTAGAAGGTCGCCTTACATTTGACGTATGTACCTAATTACTTCTTTTGGATATGTAAGTGGTAAGGCCGGAATACACGCGCTTATGTTAAAATCCAACCAGATGGACAAGTCCTACTGGCCAAAGAAAACTGGTATGGCGATTATGGAACTTTTGACATGAACTTTTGACATTTTGAATGTCTATTAGTTTCGATTAGCAATAGGTATAATTTCAATCATAAGTTTGATTGTAATTGGAACCAGTTTCGATAAGATTAATTATTGTTACGTACGTTCTATTTCTATGTTAGACCAAATAAATATACAGACGGATGGCTTTGAATAATAAAAGTGAAGCCTCAAAACCATGCTACTCTGTGTAAAAAACACGCACCAGCGCACACACATCTACAAAAACCGTGCTCATTGCTATTAGCATATGCATATATAGTTATAATAAAAAGTATTCTGTCATGTCGTCGTCTGTAAAACATATTACAATAAAAAACAATTACATATTCCGTTGCAAAAAAGTGTCACAAAATCTTGAATTAATACCATTTATTTCATATAAATCGCATGTTTTTAGGTTATTTTGTAAAACGTCGTCAAATGCACTTGAATCTTTATTGGAGACAACGTGACATATACTAAGAGCAAGCAGCACGATTTCTGTGTATGTGCGTTCGTGGGTGCGGGCATTTACACAGGAGCACGGTATTGAGACTTTTTTTGGTTTAGTTGATTGCGGCGCTCAGTCTTCATATTTGTTGGATCTGAGGATTCTATTCATATGACAGCACGTATGACAATCAACATCAACCTTCCGTAATACCAATTCACCAATAGTAACTGAAAGCGATTAGTATCAAAGTTTTGATAGTATCTGAATTCCATACTCGCCCTACAGGTCGACCGAGGAAACGAAGGACTGACGACATTGTTAAAACTGCTGAGGAACAGTGGATGAAAAAAGCAGAAGACAGAGACATGGAGTAAACTGGAGGAGGCATACAAAAAATTTAAACTAATGAGAAAGGAAATCGAAAAAGGCTATAATAATAATAAAGCTATAATAATAATAATATTTGGTTTTACATAAAATAATAAGTATAAATAATATTAAATATTGTTAGATACCACCATGAAGCCCCAACTAGGCAAAGCTTTTACCAGGTATGGGAACCAAATAGGGTAAACAACTTATACAGGGTGAAGCTACAATAACGACTTTAAATGAACACCTAGAAAGAGCTACTTAAAATCTGTGGCGCGGTAGGCTAAAGCCTGGATTAAACGCAGAAGGTGGCGAGTTTGATTTCAACCGCGGCACAAATGTTTGTATAATCTGCATCTATTTGTTTCGGGTTTGGGGGTTTCTATGTATAATATGTATGTATCTACAAAAATATAAGTAGTACATTATATCGGTCAACTGGTTCCTGGGTCTAGAAGGTGTTGTGTAAAATTGAACACCAATTATTGACGTGTGTTATTGATCTTTCCTCTCACTTTCTTGCAATGTGTAGGAGTGATTTGTTAAAATGGGACGGAAATGTGTAATAGTAAACCAGGAAAGCGCGCGCTATTTGATTCGCTCATTGGTCATGAACGCGCGCGTTGCGCGTTCCGCGAGTTGCGTTGCGGTGGCGTCGTCAGATGGTACCATCCCATTTTCCGATATGTTGGTACTGTCCAGCCAACAGTGTGTGCGTGTGTGTGACGAAAAAGAGCAAATGGAGAAGGAGAACGCATCAGTTTTGCGCTAAACCAACAGTGTTATGTATAAGTGTGCCTTTATATGCCTGGCTTGTCAGCTCAGTTGGCAGTGGCTCTGCCTTCTGCACTGTAGGTTGAGGTTTCGATTCCCTCCCAGGATAAACATTTGTGTGAAAAACATAAGTGTTTGTTCTCTGTCTGGGTGTTATAAAGTATCATAAGTATGAATTTAAAAATAAATAAGTCTTCTATCAGTCATCTAGTCTCCATAATACAAGCTATGCTTAGTTTGGGACTAGATGGTGTTGTGTGCATTGTCCAGCAATATTTATTATTATTTATATAAACGAATTCAGGATATAATTTCAATGTTGCTTAATAACAAGGTGAGATGTCAGATGTTACAAAATAGTTCAAGTGAATTTACTGCTTCTCTGCTTTGTTACCAACGTTATGTAACGGTCACATCAATTTAGAATCGTTGGGCTCTGAATCTTCAAGACTTTTAGCTTTCAAATATTTGATTTAAGTCCATCCAGAGAGATTACTGTATAATGGATTTTGAATTTTTTGATAACTTTACTAAAATCTTTTGTTTTGAAAGATTTATGCTAAGTTATTAGAAGTACTTGTAATATTTTTGTTTTTTAAGCAATTTTATTCATGACATTTGCAAGGATCGCTTAGAGTCGTCTAACGTGCGGTGAATTTAGAAAGAGAAAGAGAATTTAGGTGCCGATTCCTCCTAATCCAATTACAAAAAGAATTAGACAAGAAATTCAACTTAGTCCTAAACATAAATTAAATAAATGAATATTCGTGGACCATGCACACCGCACCATCTAGCCCCAAACTAATCATAGCTTGTATTATTGTAAGATGTTGTATTGTAAGATGTAGGATGATCATTCGGCTCTTACTATAATAGCGTCTGTCCTGATCGATGAAAAAAAGATCGTGTTTAATAGAACAAATAAATTAATGTTAATATTGCTTGCTCATTTCATGCAACTTCTTATTTAAATAGATAATTTTAACTCGTACGTGTTTAATAAATAAAACTTTCACTCAAATATAAATTTTGATTTCTCTGTAATAAAAGAAAACTTTAAAGTCCCCATTTTGTACGTGGCAGAATAGGCGCAAACCCTATGCGCGGAAAATAAAAAAAAAACCTCATCCCTTTAGTCTGTGGCTGATCGCAATGCGCGCGCATAGGAAAACTGATTAATTTTTCCCGCCATAGCGAATAATTTTTCGCAACTCGTTTTCATTGTTGAAATTATAGTTATTTATTAATTAAAATATCTACAAGTATTAGTTACGAAGAAATTGATTTATGTTGTACACCGCCCGATGTAAGATGTTAAGGCCTTAACGTTATGGAAAGTTTACTACCTGAAAACTCCAAGGAAAAATATATATTAGCGTACCAAAATTTCATAAAATGGCAAAACAGCAAGAATACGCAGTCTTTTTCAGAAAATGTGTTCATGGCGTACTTTAAAGTATTATCTTCTAAGTACAAACCTAGCTCTTTGTGGTGTTTATACTCAATGTTAAAAAGTACAGTCCGAACAAAGAATAGAGTGGACTCGAAAACATACTCTAATTTGTCAGCTTATCTAAAGAGACTATCCGATGGATTTAGAAGCAAGAAATCAAAGGTTTTATCTTCTGGCGATATTGAAAAATTTATAAAAGATGCTCCAGATAACCAATATCTGGTTACTAAGGTTAGTTAAATTAATTTTAAATATCTACGCGACTTCAGCCTGTGTTGTGTGTTGAACTTAATTATTGTTTCTTTTTTTCAGGTTGCTTTAACATTTGGTGTAACTGGTGCCTGTAGGATACAAGAATTAACAAATATAACCGTAAAAACATAGAGAACCATGGCCAGATGCTTTTAGTGAAGATACCTATCACGAAAAATGAAATACCGAGGTCATTCACCATACACGGTCCATTCTATGAAATTTTTAAGAAGTATGAAAGTTTGCTGTCACCAAAAGCAAAAACGGACCGTTTCTTTCTAAATTACCAGATTGATAAATGTACCTGTCAGCCTATATGTATAAACAAATTTGGTTCTATGCCTAAAGAAATCGCTAAGTTTATAGGTTTAGCAGATGCTGAGAGCTACTGACCATAGTTTCTGAAGAACTTCAGCTACATTGCTGGCTAATTCAGGAGCTGATATAATGACTTTGAAGCGTCATGGTGGGTGGCGATCTAGCAATGTAGCAGAATCATACGTAGAAGATTCCATACAAAACAAGAAGGAAATTTGTAATTTAAACTTGATTCTGAGGCGCTTCCTACTGACGAAACACATCCAATGATTGGATTTCACCTACCTACACGAATAATGAGCCATCTCAATTTACAATAGAACATGAAAGTATTTCAATAAATAATCTATCTGATGAGACCACTAAGCCATCAAAAACAGTTAATTATAATTTTACTAACTGCATATTTAGTAATTGTTTCTCTAAATAAACTTTTTATCTACTAAATAAAATGAGTTTTTATTGTTATTTTATTCACAAGTGTGTTGAAAAACGTCGTATGATACACGTGTGTATTGATGATTACCGTCCTCGGCTATCTTAAGACCCTCACCTAACGGCTCGGGTCTCAATGGCGCCTCAGCGGTAATCACCAACATTACACTCTAGTACCATAATGTACTATTATACTCGTAGTATGATGTCAAAAAGTTATATCTTGTCTTTTGTCATTTGAAATTGTACGGATTATTTTTCCTCGAATCACAAAGAAACACAAAGCTTTTATTTCAATTATGCACACCCAAGTTAATAAATTTAGCTCTGTTTGAATTACTAATAAAACCGGAAATAACTCGAGAAAAGATGAAGAAGATGGCTAAAAATAATCCTCGACATGGTTGTTGGTCATTGATATAAATGGTCCTTCATGGTGAATAACCAACGTTGAGCTTATAATTCGCAAATACAAATAAAAATACAAACCTTTCTCTAATCAATAAAATCACAAAGACCACTTTGAATCGACTTCTTACATGCTAGTGAATCTAGGTGCCGGTTCCTCTTAAACCCAGTTCAAGAAGAATCCTGCAAGAAACTTGTCTGGTCTTAACACTTTTTTGTATGATCCTTGACAATTTTGTTACGGATGCCGAGTCGAGTTGGAGCAGAATCATCCCAAGCTTTATTGGCATCTAAATAATCAGATATTTTATAATAATAGAGTTTCTGTTCAATTACGATTTTAAATTTGCCAATCGACAAATCTAACACGTCACTTGGGACCTTGTTATAGAAGCGTACACATTGCCCTATAAAAGACTTATTAACTTTAGCGTGCCTAACAATGGGAACAGCGAGTTTATCCTTATTTCTAGTGTTAATACTATGATTATCGGATTTTTTAAATAAATGAACAATTTTGTGCACATACATTAAATATATAAATATTATACGGACTGTCATAATATTAATTTCTTTAAACTTATTTCTAAGTGATTCTCTGGGTCCCGTGTTATAAATTGCATGAACAGCCCTCCAGCAGCAAGCAGTACCAGTGTGAGTATTGCTTATGTACTAGTATTATAAAGATGTTCAAACCACGCTTAATTCATTAATGGAAATAGTTACGCGACTACATGACAGAAAAATTACTTTCGTTTGTCTTTTTCCTCGATAAACGAATTTTGAATTTGACCTCAATTCAATGTCAAATATTTTTCAGCGTAAAAAAACCGTTGGTAAAAGTTTTAATTGCTCAACAAAATAATGCCTAACAGTGGAGTACTGGCGTTATACGACGAAGTATTGCGAGCGAAAATGCGTTTGATCAATTTGGTCAAATCAACATTTTTTTTTCCTCGTGACTTCTCACAGAGCTTATAAGGCGTCAAAATAGTACTATAGGGTTTATGGCTAGAGGTAAAATATCTTCTATGGACGGGTTGTCGGTAAACACGTAGGTTTTAGGCGATTGTGTGTTGCGTGCCAGCGAGCTAGGTCAATACGGGTAACGCTGAATTAAACTATGATGTCAGATAAAATAACTGAATGGAATCTAGATGCAATGCACTAATCAACAAATTGGCAGCGGAGTTTATACTTTTTATTGTTTAGGAACGACAAACACTAATACGTAAATAAACAGTAAATAATCAAAAAGGCACCTAAAAAACGACAATTCTAAATAATTTTTAGATTTTTTTTTGCTTATTTATTCAACAATTCTTTAGGGGTTAGTCGTTGGTCGTTTTTTTACCTACTACACTCCCTTGTGTTTTTATTTATTTAATTAATTATTTATTTAAAATTATTTAATTTATTTCGAAAATTAGTCGCCGGCGGTTATCGTACCCAATACGCTCCCGTGTGTAGGCGCGAGTCTGTAGCACTTCTCAGTTGACATTTTATTTATAACCACGCTCAGCTTATCCCGGTTTTTAGATTAGAGCCATAATTTTGGACTCAAGCTACGGAATTTATTCGCGGATCTTAGGCTTTGAGAGCTGATGGAGGGAATGCAAAGTTTGTAAATTGTTAGGATTTATCGCGTAGAAAAGAAAACTCGATATCAGAATAGGCAAAGCCATGGAATAAGTATTAGTATTATAGGTCGATCAATGTAGAAGATTCGTTTCGGGTCTGGGTGTTTTTATGTATAATATGTATGTATTTACAAATAAGTATATAAGTACCTAGTATATCAGTCATGTGGTACCCATAACACAAGCTCTGCTTACTTTGGGTCCAGATGATGCTGTGTGAAATTTCCGGTATTATTTATTTATTCGTTCGGAGACATTATAATAATAATAATAATACCGGACACTTCACATAGCATCATCTGGTCCCAAAGTAAGCAGAGCTTGTGCCATGGGTACCACATGAGTGATATACTACTTAGGTATATACTTTTTTTTTAAATAATAATGCCAATGTCATGTACAAAACGCAATGATTCACGAGTCTACGAAAGACATTTGGAGATACATTGATTTCTACTCACGTATTGTTTTGTTGATGTTGGCACCGAAACTGTTTCGATTCATTTAGAGAATCTTCATCAAGGTGTGTTTGATTCGCGGTTCATTCGCTCGCGCTCTTGATTCGCACAGAGCTACGTAACATGACATTGACACAATTGTCATCATAATGAAGATTGATGCCATTTATTGAAGAGAAGAAGAAGATTAACATAGTATGCTCTAAAACAAAGGCATAACCAGGTATTAAATGGATTCATCGTTTGTCATTTTATTAAGTAACATAGCCTTTAACACGGAAAAAAACAATTTTCCACAGTCTGGCTGGCCGGACTACACAGCCGTATCACGGTTAAGTACCGAATTGAGTTATTAATTGTATCCAGTTGCTTAGTAGTTTTACGACGAGGAACCCCAGAACATTCTAGATGATCATACCGCGTTGACGTTTAGAATGGACAAATAGCGACCGCGACTTTGGAACGATATTTTACCTAAACAACCACTTGACATTTCTCCTTCGTGCAAAGGACGAACATTAAACGTGACATTGGCGAAATTGTGGTCTCTTCCACAAAGGCCATTAACCAAGAATTGAATTGAATAACTTAACATTAGCTTAATTGTCACCAAGACAAAAACTATTGTAGGAAAAGAAGAAGAGATAAGAGGAAGAAGAGCCAAAAGGAAAAACTTTTTTAGTTTTGGCAAGCTTTTCCAACCCCAAATAATCGGCGGATTAACCCTTACAAAAACTCGGCAACATGAAGTTGTACCTACATAGCCGTGGGTAATGAACCGCACGTGCGCGGTTAAGGGTTAGTTGCGTGCTAAATTAAGTGGTGAGGAATTTGGACTATATTATCAAAGGTTTTCTGAACAATGATATTAGATATTTTGACTCCACATGTTACTGTGTTTAGGTTAAAAGGGCTCTAGAACAAAGTGTCATCACTATAGGCAAACAGGCAAATGAACTTATGTCTAGTTATCTGCTGGTAACGTGTATTGCAAGTGTCATAATTTACGGTCGTATGCTTGTCTGTTGATAAGTTTAAATTAAAAAAATATTTGAATTTTTGATGTAATTTGTAGTAAAATTGAGTTACAATTCAACCGGTTGGACTGATTTGGATATTTAAATTATCTAGATGTAGTGATTACTAAGTAACGTTTTGAACTAACAGGAGTGATCGAAAACGATATTTACATTAAAGCGCGCGGTTATTACAGCTTTAAGAAGTAAATAAACCATGACATTAGCCTTCAAGCCTATTCACTTCGTTACCAGAGCTGGCCACTCGTACGCACTTAGATACAAGTATCTACTTAAGTACCTACCTAGCTTTGAACCCACGGGAATTTAATCCTGCCAAGGATAGTACGTACCTACTATCACGTACATAATAGGGTCAGAAAAATGCCAGTCGGTAAATTCCTAAGGTCACATAGACCTTAATAAACCCAACCCGCATCCGGTCACGTATCAGAATTTATGACGATTGATAAAAACTGATAATTATCCCAACCCTTTCTAATCCCGATTAGGGACAGTCAATTCGGCTTTAAGTAATCCTTAACGAATGTACCATGTGTTCCTAGCTGTTTTGACATCCATACTCCAAACATATTCTATAAATTCAAATGAGTCTCGACCAAATTTCTCAAGATTCGTTCAGCCGTTCAATTGTGGAAACGTAACATACAGACAGAGTTAGCATTGTCTATTGGTAAGTAAGCAGTGTCAGCAAAAGAGGTTAATGATTTGGCTTGAGTCCACGAAGGTAAGTCTATTTTTATTTAACGATAATTCAATATAATAGGAGTATTAGTATAAAATTGCCATTTTAATGTACTGATACTTTGAATTGAAATAAAGCATGATTTTGAATTTTATAGTGTACGCGATAACTATAATATAAAAAGTATGACAGACCATGGTTTGGTTTTCAATTTCTAGGTTCAGCTCGCAGCATCAATGCTGTGTTCGGATAGGACTAACGAACGCTGTACTGTACGCTTATAGTTTAATCGCTTTCACTGTAGAAACTTTGACTTGAAGAATGTACCCTGAGAAAGGTCAGCCACGGGAAAATACGATAAATTAAAAGTGATAGTGGAAACCGATCCATAGTAACCTATTAAAGAATTAGCGACATGGTTTGAAGTGAGCTTTCCCACAATATTCAGCTATTTGCACAAAAAACGTGAATAATGGGCACCTCATGATTTGACTGTTCTGCTGAGAGAAGCGTGCGTTGCAGCTTACCTTACTTTGTTGAATCGGTACAGAAGTTAAGGGATTTTAGACCGGATTGTTACGTGCGACGAAAAGTAGATGCTTTACTATAATCGTAAGCAAACAACGCAATGGCTGTCCCCGGGTCAAACGCCGCAACCATTCCCCAACAGAAAACATACCGAAGGTTTTTTGGTGTTGTTATAAATTTTGTTGTCACTTCATGGCGTAATTCTTTACAACATCCTCGGATCTGGTCAAGCAATAACGGCAGACAATACTGCACAGAACTCCGAACAATAATGGCAAAGCCAACACAGAAACAGCCCCGACTCGTCAACCGATATTCACCATTATTACTTCACGATAACACAAGACCGCATACTGCTAAAGAAATCGTTTTCACACTATAGGATCTGCAGTTAGAATTCCATCACCATCCTCCATACGCGCCGGACTTGGCCCCAACTACCGTTTTTCTGCGATTTGTAACTTTTTTGTACTTATACTAAAAATATGTTTTCCAAGAAGCAGTATAGAACGCCTTCAGACAGTTTTTTAAGTCCAGGCTCTCAGAGTTCTATCACAAGTGTTTAAATGATATTATTTAATAGTTTAATTAGCTTTACCTTAGTTAGTTTAAAAATTGTTTATATAATGTGTCCGTAAATAAACTATTAATTCTTTTTAGATGTTTCGTTATCAGCCCTGTGATGTAAGTCGAATCGAGTTGTCCCTTATCAAAGCGCTGGTAGATTCTATTCAAGTTATCAGGGTTCTTCAGATAATGTGATGATTTATACTAATTCCTTTGGGATAGAACGTAAGTACTACCTACTTTAGGTTTAAATAGCATATAGGTTTGCCAAAATGTTTGCAGCATCAGATTCGGCATCAAATTACACGACTGACTCCGTGAAAACACGTATATAACCAACGACTCTTACTTGGACGCAACAAAGTTAATTTCAGCTAGCACAAGCACTTAATGCCTAACATTATATTCACCTACATTGTGCCTCTGTCTACTGTCTCTGTTGTTGTCTATCTCGTAATTTTATCTCGTCTGGCGCGGCACAACTCACTGAATTTGCCTAAGTGCGCTTATGCTCGCCCGGCCTCCTACAGTCCTGATGTATGGGGTACAAAGAAGTAAAGGTATTTCATGTTTATCATTATCTATTATTCCACTGTACTTGGTCTACACAAAATGTTTTTCTCTTCCACTCTTCTTAATCAGTCATCGTTTACTCCTTTCTAACTTATGTCATCTTACACACAATCTTCCATCTTTTCTTTGGTCTCCTAATTCCCCTTATCTCTTTATAAACTCAACATTTATTGATATGCATGGGCATATTATCAAGAAAGGTGAATGTCAAGTGGTATGGACCACGCTAGCCTTCCTCTTACAATACCTACAATGTTTCCTAACTTTCCATCACTATTAAATAAATAAATAAATATTGCTAGGTATTGTGTGCATTATACAACACCATCTAGACCCAAACTAAGCATAGCTTGTAATGTGGTAACCGGACGACTGATAGAACATTTAATAATTATATATTTGTAAATACATACTAATGATTCTTTAAACCTAAACGTAGTACCTATGTTCAACACACAAATGTTTAACTTGGGAGGAAATCGAACCCTCTACCTACAGCGCAAAAGGCAGAGCTACTACCAACTGAGCTGACAAGCAAGTATTCTATATTATTATAAATATTTACGGGTATTTATCGCGTTTATTTACCTATTTTTCCCGACGTTTCGACAGGTTTACACTCTGTCGTGGTCACGGGATGACCAGTCCCGTCATGATGACACGGGATGATCAGTCATCCCGTGACCACGACAGAGTGTAAACCTGTCGAAACGACGGGAAAAATAGGTAAATAAACGCGATAAATACCCGTAAATATTTATAATAATGTGTTCTGATCGCGTAAGTTTAAAAAACTTTATCAGTATCAGTATTCTATAATATACAAGATAAATATATTGATATATATATATATATATTGCCCTAGTCTTGTTTGGATACCCGTATGTCTATGTATGTGTGTCTGTGTAGCATCGTCGTAGCTCCCAAGCAGTTGAACAGATTTAGATTTAGGTTTCTTGGCGATTTGATCGAAAGCTATGGTTCAAAAAAATCGGCAAAGCCATTTGAATATCATCAGCTCTGATTTAGTTAATGAAGGCATGTGAACAACTTCTATAGGTCTGATTCATTCGGTATTCGTAATTCTGGTATCCTGTTCCCTTAATAATATTACATGAACTTAGCCTTATGCCTGATGCTGCAGCATCACCTAAAGTCTGCAGGTTACCTAACACCTCACTAACTTATAGCAGAGGTATTGTGTTTGGACTCATTGAAACAGTCTCACTAAATAGGTTATAAATAAATGAATCATTTTCATGTCAGCGGTTTTTAAATTTTAAATTTATACTGTATGTAAATATTTTGACATATACATAGATACTTATTTATGTATTACGTTACGTTGATTGTTGATTACGTTGATTAACGAAACCATAAGTTCTCGCACTTATGGTTTTGCGTTCACCATGAAACTCTAATCAGCAAACTACACCACTATGGTGTTAAGGGAGTTTCACTTAAGCTTCTCACATCCTACTTAACTGACCGAACACAACGAGTAGATGTAAATGGAAAGCGTTCTCCGGGGTCAATGGTAAAAATGGGTGTACCACAAGGATTAATACTCGGGCCATTCTTGTTTTTAATTTATATAAATGATCTACCTAAACTTGTAAAGGATGATCACGAGATTGTACTGTTTGCTGATGACACGTCACTTTTATTTAAATTAAAGCGACGACTTACTAATCTTGACGATGTAAACAATGCAATCTCTAAAGTTGTAACATGGTTTAATGTAAACAACTTATTACTTAACGAGAAAAAAACGAAATGCATTCGTTTTATACTGCCCAACGTTAAACAGGTGAAAGCTAATGTAAAAATTAATAACAAAAAGATAGATCTCGTCGACACCACAGTGTTCCTAGGCATTACTTTAGATAATAAGCTGCAATGGGGCCCGCACATAGATACATTGTCGAAGAGACTCAGCTCTGCCGCATACGCTGTCAAAAAGATCCGTCATTTTACCGACGTAGATACCGCTAGACTCGTTTACTTCAGCTACTTTCATAGCATTATGTCTTATGGCATTTTGTTGTGGGGGAGTGCTGCTGATATTAACACCATATTTGTGTTGCAGAAGAGGGCTGTTCGTGCAATTTATAACATGGGCCCCAGAGAATCACTTAGAGATAAGTTTAAAGAAATTAATATTATGACAGTGCCTTGTCAGTATATATACGAAAATTTAATGCATGTGCACAAAAATGTTCATTTATTCAAAAAAAATTGCGATAATCATAGTATTAACACTAGAAATAAAGATAAACTCGCTGTTCCCACTGTTAGGCTCGCTAAAGTTAATAAGTCTTTTATAGGGCAATGTGTACGCTTCTATAACAAGGTCCCAAGCGACGTGTTAGATTTGTCGATTGGCAAATTTAAATACGTAATTAAACATAAACTGTCTATTAAAGCATATTATAAAATATCTGATTATTTAGAAGACAAAAAAGCTTGGGATGAATCAGCTCCAACTCGACTCGGCATCCGTAACAAAATTGTCAAGGATCATACAAAAAAGTGTTAAGACCAGGCAAGTTTCTTGCCGGATTCTTCTTGAACTGGGGTTAGGAGGAACCGGCACCTAGATTCACTAGCATGTAAGAAGACGATTCAAAGTGGTCCTTGTGATTGTAATGAATAAAGTTATTTTGAATTTTGAATTTTGAATTTTGTTAGCGTTCGTTCGCAAACGTTCGCAAGCGTTTTATTAAAGTAATATTAAAAAGAATAAGGTTAGATTATTTGTATGTGTATACACACATACAAAAATCTAACCTTTTTCTATTTGTTATGGATAACTTAGAAAACTGATTAACCGATAAAAAAAATATTTCACATATATAAAGCTACATTGTCAGCGAGTAACATGCTGTTTTGAAAAAAAAAATGATTTCTGCGAATGTCATAATTGGTGATAAAAAAAATCTATTGATGATAAAAAAAATGTACGAAATGTTTATAGTACCTGCTCATTATTTCCTATGTATAATATGTGTGTACATAGTACACACAACAAGTAGATAGAACAGAAAAGTATTCAAGTATCAGTACGATATCAGTCATGTGGGAACCATAATACAAGCTTTGTTTACTTTGGGGCTAGATGATGCTGTGTGAAATGTTCGGCATTATTGACGGAGCGAGCGCGAAGCGCGAGCGAGTGTCTCCGTTTTAGTTAAGGCGAAAATGCTTTCGTATGTACAGTAGACGCGACGTCGGTCCGGATGTTCTCTTATAAGTCGCATTTCTCAGCCGATTCGTCGTGAAATTTTGTGAGCAGGTTCTATAATTATATAGATGTTTTATATGATTTAGTTTTTGAAATTTTTTCAAAATGTATGGGGGTTGAAAATGTAAAAAAAGTTATATATCAGTCATTTCGAAAAATGTTCGCGAGGTCTACAGCTCTTAGAACCACTAGTTTATTATTAGCCACAAAAAAGTCCGCGTTGCTAATTTGTACAAAAAGCGCGTTGCTTTTTGTACAATTTAGTCAATAAAAACATATAGAATCGAAAGATGATAAGTATCATGATATTAATCCTAATCCAACTAAATAGTTTCATAATCAAGATTGATTATGTACATGTAAACTACAATTCTAAATTGCTTCCGTGCGATACTGGGGCGGGTCGCTAGTGTTTATGGTAAAGTAGGTAAGTATCAAAATTTTCATTTATTTTATGTTTAAAGATAGGTTGTCTCTTTGTTATTGACTTACCTATAAGTTAATATTGCTAGCTCTTGTCTGTCTGAGACACAGTTCCTATTTCATGCATTTTGAAAACAGTTACTTAAGTATAATTACATAAATTTACATTTATTAACAGAAATAATTACAGAAATGTACAGAATAATATATCTACAATAATATAAAATACTAATGAAACAGATGAGCTATCGAAGGACCGTTTAAAACTATCTATAGATAGCTCAACTGATCCAGATCACTGCCAGAGGGCTGCGTTCCCAAGATACTGTAGGTCTTATCCAAATCGGCATTTTTGCGGATTTTGAGGTCCTCGGCACATTCAGCCGCCGCACCAGCTCTACGGAAAGTTCCCGATTACATAATAAATATTATATTATTATTTTCCGTATTGTAACAATTAGCTTTTTCACAACAACTTTCATTATTATAGTATAAATGGGATAAATATGAATAAAAATGAACAGGGCTAACCTACCCTTAAAACGAAAAGCTGATTTTGTAATTTTCCTCACGACGTGCCAACACCCTTGGAATGATGGATTAAACTTAATGGATCTCATCATGCGATGCTTACTAACAAATGTTTGTATTTCTTATCATTAATGGTGTAGTGGTCCTTCATTCTGATCATAGGGTCGTAGGTTTGTATCTGGTCGAGTAACAATAAAATTTTCCATTCGAAAAATTATTGTGCTCGATGTCAGTGCTCTAAGGGAAAGAAACCACGTAAACGTGAAGAAACAGACACAGGTAAACACAAAGTATTTATTTATATGGAAAAACAAAGAGAACAATGTCAAGAGACAAAGTTTCATAATCCAGTAAAGTTTTTACTAATAAGTAGAGCTTAAAAAAATGCGAAGATATAGTGGGCATTTTGAAAAGGAAATAGGTTTTTTTTATAAATAACTGATTTACACATTAGGCAAGTTATTTAAAGATAACAGTTGTTCGCTAATGACCTTAAAAATTGGAAAGGGACAGGTCAAAAATATCACACAGCATCATCTGGCCCCAAAGTAAGCAGAGCTTGTGTTATGGGTACCACCTGACTGATATACTACTTACATACTTTTTTTTGTAAATACTTACATTCAAATCAAATCAAATGTATTTATTTGGGAGCATAAACAAATATATATCAAAAACATGGGAAGAACGATAACATTATGCAGAAGTTCAAAGTAACTGTGTCGCGAATGTTAACGCCCACCTCCGAAGATAATAAAACAGAACCCAAATTAGATACTATAGCATACCATATACTATAGGGGGATTGTAGACCCCTTCACAAAAATATTGAATCTGAAGTAACGAGTGTGTAGTGTGTAAAGTGTGTGTGTTTGTGTGTGTGTGTGTGTGTGTGTGTGTGTGCGTGTAAAGTGAGAGTGAGTTTAAAGGTGTATAGCAATAGTAAATAAGTTAGTAATGGGTATGTGTGTGCAAGGGGTACAGTGATGTTTATTCCGTGTTCATTTCGAAATCTTAAGAAGATTTTCAGTGTCATCATAAGACAGGGACATAAGCCATTGAAGACATATTTGTTTACAGTTATATCGGGGATGGGGATAAATGTTATTTTCCTTATTCACCTTATTATAGAGTGTTGTGAAAGTAGAAATGGCGACTGGCTAATGCCGTGCGCCGTTTTTCCGTTTTGCAAACTATATCAGATCTACGTTTGGCATAAACAACAGTAGGGTCAAGGACTAATTGGGAATGTTTTCTGATGATCGTATGCAAAACAAAAAGTTGACGAACTGTGGGAAGTTGAGCGCGAGAATAAATTTCTGAGGTAGGAAACCAGATAGGTTTGTTTATTAAAACTTTTGGGACTGCCCTCTGGGCTCGCTCAAGTCTTATCATTTGGGTTTTGACACAGGCACCCCAAGAAGGGATACAGTAAGTAAGAACAGATTGACCTAAAGCATAATAAATAGATTTAAGAAGTTCGAAACTAATGTCAGGACGTAGTAGAGTTTAGAAGACAAAAATAAGTTTTCTTACTCGGGACACCGAAATGTCAATTTGGTGTTTCCAGCTAACAGTATTATCCAACATAATCCCAAGATACTTATAGGTAGAGGTGCTTTCTAAAGGTAGAAAGTCACAGGAAGATGGAATAGTAGCATTGGGACACACATGTGCGAGGATACAGAAGGATGAGGGCAGTTGTGCAGCAGAGGTTGGGGAGAAGGTCATAAATTTAGTTTTGAAAATGTTCGGAGTAAGCAGATTGGATCGCAGCCAGAACATAACAGCCGAGCAATTTGCCAGGTACTATTACATTTTATACCTTAAAACACCCAGACCCGAGACCAATTCTTGCAGATCATACAAACGTTTGTCTCGCGGCGGGAATCGAACCCGCAACCTTTTGCGTCTCAGCCGGATTTTATGTTATGATGATCATCATGATATCTATATCTCTCTTAGTTTTCCGTTACGCACCTCTTCTTCTTCTATGTAAGTATCAGCAGTAATCACGTGACTGATTACAAGCCAGTGTCATATTCATTTAGAATCTATTTTTCCGCAGTCGAGAACGCTAATAGAAAATGGATCTCGTCTAAAGCCTCTGTTCAAATAGGAATGCCAAGTGATATGTTTCGATGTGCTTCTGATAACGCCATTTTTTAGTAAACAATTTTATGTTCTTGTCCAGGTAGATACCTAAAAATGTACTGCAATTAAGTATTTTGTTATAAAACACTTATAAAAAAGTTTTACTATCATTCTGCATGTTATCTGTACATCTTACAAATTAACTGTTATGTAAGTTTAAAACGTCTCATTAATTAAAATTATACTTTTTATTTAAGTGGAAAAATAATAACAGAAATGTACAGAATAATATACAATACTATAAAATACATGTGAAATAGTCTAAAGACCATTTAAAACGATCTATAGATAGCTCAACTGATCCAGATCACTGCCAGAGGGCAGTTTTCCTAAGGCACTGGCGGCATTGCCACTTTGAATGGCTTAGTCAGATAGGAACTAGCTCTTGGGTCACGCATTGTATCTACCAGATAGTATATAAGGTAAGTAATATTAAGTAATATGTATTTTTTTTGAGAATTATTATCAAAATCCCTTTGACATCCAATGATCTAAGCAACTAAGTAGAGATCTGAAATAACCAAGCCTGGGGAATAAACGTGTGAGCATATTCGATTTTTACTACAAACCACAACCAAAGCCAAAACAAAAGGTTGCCTAAAAATACATGTCAAATAGTTCTATAACTATCTAATAGCTCAGCTAGATCAACTGATCCGGATCCAGAAGTGTATGAATTTTCAAAATCGTTTTTTATTTTTTTCAATAAATAATGCCGGACATTTAACACTGCATCACCTGGCCCCAAAGTAAGCAGAGCTTGTGTTACCCTATAACTAATATTTTTTTTATAAATACTTACATATTATACATAGAAACACTCATAGACAAAATACTTGCAGATCATACAAACATTTGTCTCGTGGCGGGAATCGAACCCGTAACCTTCTGAGTCTCAGCCGGACCTTAGCCCACTGGTCAAATAGTTTTTAAGTTTATCTATTACATACAAACACACAACAAAACTGATTTCTTTATCGTTATAATATTAGTTAAGACAATAATAAAAAGGACTACATTTAATAGTTTTACTGCAGTCAATTTAATTACCTATTTTTACTTAGTAATGTCCAAAAAAAATCAAGCGAGATTTATACTAGTTTCTTATTATATAATAAAGTTCAAACTCCACTCCATACGGTTGATTCACTCAACGGATTCTACTTACACATGCCATTAAAAAGTTTTTTAGCATCTTGATATTTCCCCCGGGGAATTATAAGTGAGCAATAATATCCGGATAATCGTGTACCAATACTCTTGTTTCCGGCAAATCAGTGAACAGCATTTAGCGTCTGTAATTATCGAGCTTGTAAACATTTGAATAGATTATCTTCAATGCTGAAAGTTTAGGTGCCAGTATTTTCCTTCGTTTTTACACACCCATACACACACACACACAACCGCACACTCACACACAAATACACAATCTCAAAATCCGCCTTGGGGCGGATTAGTCAGTTACTAAAATCGACTACAGATCCAGACAAACTTAAATAAATATTGGTGGATAATTTAGTTACTTTACCGTGGTTCCTTTTCAATGTACCATTGATAGTACCTACTGTGTAAATTAGTATTTGCCGTCTTTCCATTATGTCAATAAACCACGGCAAATATTGTGTTATGTTTTGTCATGGTTATGGTTGTCATGGTTCATAGGTAATGTTTGAGTATAGAAAACAACGCTTAAGACAAGCCAGAAAAACGAGCGTGCCGCGGCAGCGTCCACCGAAGTGCCAGATAAATGCAGATTGTACTATCAATGGTACAAATGGTATCACCGCAAACAAACGGATAATATCACCATGGATGGAAACCAAATGACTGAAATATGTAAGGTTCGATCTATTTTAGTTGAATTAACTTCACAATATTATTAAAAAGAGCTTTTTATAAAGAAGTCACTGGCAACACCACGTGAGAGCTCTAGGAGGGCAACTCTGCATGTTGGGCAATCATGACATAGACGAGTTTTGGGTTTGGAGGGTTTGGTTATTTGGTTTAACTCGAGAGATGGAATTATAAGAAGTAGATGGAAAAAGGAAGATATAGTAAGTTGGAATTTATTCAGTACCAGGATTTAATTGTAGCCCCTTACATATAATTATGTACTTTACATTTTGATAAACGCGGGCATTACTCACGTATTATTTTGCCAATGGAGGCACCGACACTGTTTCGATTCATCTAGAGAATCTACATCAGGGTGAGTTTGATCCGCGGACCGCTCGTTGCCGTTCAAATTCACGGTTCGCACTGGTGCGAACCTTTATTAATACGTAATAATATGTGAGTAAAGCCCGTGTTTATGTATAGTACAACTCACTTATGTACTTCTTAATACATACGATACTTCATAACACTCAGACGGAAAAACAATGGCCATCATACGAATTGAAGGGGAATATACACCTACAGCGCAGAATGCAAAGCTCAACTGAGCTATGAGACCAGTGTTAGATTTAATTACTGTCTATAGTGTTTAAGACAATGCTTTCATATAAAATAACTTATCCATCCGCACGTAAAAACACGAAATAGACTCGAAACTTTGAAAACCTAACGTAGCACATCCGTGCAAACTGTAGTAACTCAGAAACCGAGTTTATCCGCTACACCTTAGCCTGAGTTAAGAACCGGAAACGTACTAAATGGACCTCTTTAGACCCTTATATGAGTGCAGACTAGGGATACCCTCACGAGGTCTTATATTTAACTCTCTACTAAGACTTATTCAATCAGTTTTCTAGACATCATAATACAAGATATGCTTAGTTCGGAGCAAGATGGTGTTGTGAGCATTGATCTCCAATATATATATTTATGAAGTGATAACTTCTTATGGGAGGTTGAAGCACTTTGTAACGTTACGCGTTACGGCGCCAGTCTGTCTGGCTTCCCTTTTTCTAACGCATACGGCAGCGGTAGGCAGGCCCCTTTTTTCTCGCTCTAACCCGCTGTGGATAGATTAGTTTAAGTTACCACTTCTGACGGGCGTCCTGAGAAGCACACGTTATTTTTTTGTAGGATTTTTACCCCCACCATAAAGTAACGATTTCCCACAAAATACTCTTAGTAAAAAGTTGCATAGCAAGTTCGAATTTCTGTACAAGTATGAGTAAAACATTACTTATTTTTTGAGAGTAAAGTACGTTGAATAAATCTTTCAAAATTAGGAAGGTACAGATGACCCACCAAAAGTTTTATAGAAAGAAACACCAGCAATATTTTTTTTAGGTAATAAGACTACCAAAGACTCTTCAGCAGACTTGGTTCCACCACAATGACATATGTTCTAACTCCAAATAGTAGTGTGTAAGCATTACTGTGTACTGAGGTACTTGATGCGTGTACTGGTTTCCACAACTACACCGCTGGTGGGCCTCTTTTGCGTGACGTATGGAGGCTCCTACTCTAGCCATACAATGTCCTTAGGCGTCCCCAGTTTTCCAAGGTGTTGAGCTCATTGGAGCTCCAAGCTTCTGCACTCTCAGAGACATACTAGGCAGTCCGTAACATGTGTAAATAGATGTTTGTTTAGTTAGCATTGACCTGTGAGCAGTAATACTGACGATAAGTTGGAGTTTGTCCCGTTTAAGACTAAGAAGTTTTCACGAGTTACTGTGTTCAGGTTCTCACAGAGCACATACTGAGCTGTCTGTAACACCCAGTGTATACACACGTTTGTTTAGTGACCTGTGACAATACCGACGACAAGTTGGAGTTTGTTATGTTTAAGATGACTGTTCGGGAGTTACTTTGTCTAGGTTCGAAGAGCATTGTAGCCAGAGATATTATTGGGGGAATAGACAAATTATTAAAACGCGCGTTATTAACTCTAGTATTGAAGGTGCTCATAAGGTACTGTAACCACCTTACTATATCAGTTTGCCGGCGCAGTTGTACAAAAAGTAAATTGGCTAGCGCAATTGACCACGCTAGTGAAGGCTTCAGAAAAATAAGAACACCATCTTATGAGCAAAGCAAAAAAATTGTATGAGCCTTTTTGAATTTTAAATTTTGAGGCTGTTTTTCAAAACCAAGTACCTAAAGCCTTTTCGTTGCTTCTTGTAATTGTCATTATCATTGTAATGTAATTATTTAACCTACTATATTGTAAAACATTTTTTTATTTCTCTAAACAGCAGATTGAAGAAACTCGTAGTATCTTCAAAATACTTACAATAATAAATACCACCATAAGCAAAGCTTATGGTGACCAGTTGTCTGATATAATACTTATATATTTAAAATACATACATATCTATATATTAATACGTGAAGCAAAAACTTTGTACACCTTTTTACGAAAATTTCGCGGACAGAGGAGTATGAAATTTCGCACACTTTTAGTTTATTTAGAGAAAAAGTGCAGAATGTTATTTGTTTTAAATTATTCATAAAAAAACATTACTTATTAATTAATTATAGTCGAATTTCGACCAATGGGCTACCACTAGTATACATTATAACACCCAGACATTGAATAAACACCCGTTGTTCATCACATAAATGTTTCTCCTGGGAGTGAATCAAACCTTCAACTTCAGCGCAGAAGGTAGAGTTACTACCAACTGAGATGATAGGCCAGACTAACGATATGCCACACGATAGGGTGATACCATTAAATGCCGCTTTATTAATTATAGCGTTTTTATTTCATAGATGTAGCTTAGAGTTCCCTAATATGTATTATCATGTTAAATTTCATTACGATAAAACTACTAGTCTGGGAGCAAAAGAAAGATTAGGCGGTCAGGCAGACAGACAGACAGACAGACAGACATAGCGAAACTATATGGGTTCCTTGTGCACTTCAGAACCTTAAAGCCTAACTGACATGTGATCTAGAACAAAACCCAAACATAGACAAGAAATAAGCATTGTCAGAGCTGTCAAAAAAACAATGCCTGGTTCTCGCTTTAAGTTCGAGGTTTTTCAGAAATACAATCCCTTACAAAATCTCTGCTATATAACCCCTACTGTACCAAAGAACACCCTTCAAACCGGAACGTAGTCATACAAGAATGTGTACCGACAGAGCGCCAGCTAACTACATTACACACGAACGCACCCAACCTGAACACCCCTTTATGCTTTATACCCCTACGTGGTGGATGAAAAGTAGCAGCAATTTATATTTTTACTCAAGTGTCTTTGTATTATTTAGACTTAAACCTCTGCTTGAGATTTATTTTGAATGGTAAAAATGGCTACCCTCATGTCTAGAAAAAAGTATATAAAGACCACGCGTTCTTTTTTTTAAAGATAAGCAACTTTTATCGCAGTCGCCTTTGGATGTCAAAGGTAAAAAAAGCTCGACGAGCCAAATGCACGACAGAACTCTCTGAGACGTACTCTATTCTTTAATGACACTGGTTTGGAATAATTAGTGACATGGTACCAAGAAAGCCTTATGTTTCATACATAAATTTCCATTTTGGCAATTATCCAATACGTAAAATTTTAATATATTGTGTTCAATATTAGCTGGCTCGTGCCTACTTCGTTGGGCGCTTACTAGTTCACAAACAATATTAGAGTACTAATAACGCTAATAAAAAAATATATAGCTATTCAAAGTAATAATTAGAGAGATTAACTAAACTATCAATATTTATTATTGATAGATGGCGCTACCGGCCACCCGCGGCTTTACCCATCCCGTCACCGTTCCTGTTCTAGTTGTTTTTTTGGGATGAAAAATAGTCTATATCCTAATCTTAGTTACTAACTATATTTATTTTAAGAGTTATAAGTGGTGTAACTAACACGACTTTCTTTTATATATATTAATAATTTTATGGATCACTTTCAATCGTGTAAAGTGAATTTAGGTGCCAATATAATATATAACCTAACCCAAGTCCGAGAAAAATTTACAAGAGACTATTCTTGGTCCTAGCGCTTGAATGATCGAATGAATGGTTCCGAGCGCTTGTTTGACCTAGCTTATCTACGAACATTTTATGATACAAGATAACTAAGGTAAACTTCTCTTCTTCCTAAAATGGGATCTGTCCTGATGACAATTATGTCAATGTCAAATAATGATTGTTATAACATCATCACACTGTCTCCAGCGATCGTCATCTGAGATTATCATTGGACGTCATGCGAAGCAAACATTGCGTTCTTATTTTATAGTACCTGGATGACCGAGCTTTGCTCGGTATAAAATACGGATAAAACGGCGTTTTCTAAAAATGAATCCTAGCTAGATCGATTTATCGCCTTCGAAACCCCCTGCATACTAAATTTCATGAAAATCGTTGGAGCCATTGCCGAGATTTAGATTATATATATATGTATGCATACATACATAATATGTACAAGAATTTTTCTCGTTATATTTCATGTTTTATTTGGTAACAAAGTTTTAATCAATTAATCTTGACTTTGCACGGAGTTAAAAATATAAATGCCTTGTGGTTTGTACGACAATGAATCCATAAAAGCTTTAGACGATCATTCTGCAATGACTGTCTAAAATTTTCTTTGGATTCATGTCATTGTTAACATGATATGTATAAACATACTGTTACATTTCTTAATTATTTAATTCGGTTTTCTTGTTTCATTTTATATTTAATCTTAGCGGAATTTTATGAAATTCTGCAATCACGTTTAGCATACACAAATGACGATCGGCTGCGACTTTGTGTTAACATCACAATCAATGACATTGGTAAAATTGTCGTCATAATATGCTATGTAGAAGTGGTAAGAAACAAAAAAAGAATGAATAAAGAAACAAAAAAAAGAATCTTCTCTACTCTACTAGTATATTTTTTTTTGTTTCCTCCGAAATCATTTATGAACAAATTTAAATCAATGTTTTTTTTGTTTGAATATACATCCCGTTCGTTCTCAATTAAATTAATAGAAAAATACCCCCTAAGGGTGACAAAATTGGGAATGAAGTTGGCTTAGGCTTCGCAACTTTGAATAGGTTCAAATTATATTCAATGAACTGAGTTTTGTTTTGAGTTTTTAAAATAACCCGCAAAGCTCGGAATGGTGAAATAAAGCTTACCATTTATTAATTTTGCCTAAGACATTCTCCCAGCTCGACCCCTTACTTGATACCAGTTATATAACTGTACTCGTAACTTACAAATTCATGTAAATGTGGAGAATGGAATCACTTTGAGAATCGCGTAAAATGTGATGGATTTCCTTGGAAACACAAGATTCCTCTGTCATAATACTGGTTTTTGTGTAAATTATTATAGGTTTTGATCCTGATTCTATTGTTTTGTCAGAGTAACACAATTTTCATAAAATACGAGCCATCTTTTTTCGTTTACATCTAAGTCTAAATCAGCTAATACTAGTAAATTTTAATAAATTGACATTTTAGCTTATTTTAATTTGAATATAAATTAGTAAAATAGTAATTTGTGTTATCAAAAATATACCTATTATTTATCCTTAATTTATTTCTTTTTCACTGTTATATTTTTATTATGATTTTGTTATAACTGACATAATATGACTAATTATGACTTTGTTCATTTGTATAGTTATGACTAACTGCACTATTGCATTAGGTGTTTCTAGTCATAATAGTTGTAAGTAAAATAAACATAATAAATAAATAAAAATATTCAATGTATTTAAAAAATTACAATAACTTTATTAAAAACTGTTTGCATATTACGAAATTTTAGTCCGGGTAAACAACAGAATGACTACCATTGTCTGCAAGTTCATTTGAGTTTGACTTTATTCAATAAAATACCTTTTTTGTAGCTTAAGTGATGTTTTCTCATTTACACAATACCAATAACTGAAAATCAACATCAACAATAACATTTCAATGTTTAATCTAGTGATATTATTTTGTATTATACCTACTAATATTTGTTGATACCTACATAATAAACTTTAGGGAGATTTTTGTTAATTATTTAGTTCTCTAACAGTTTTCATACCAATGTTTAAAACTATCATGGTTTTGAACATAATTTTCACTCAAAACGGGATATATACCATGATATATGAGTTTTTCTGCTTCCCTAAATTACGGCACAGTTGCATGCGCCATGATCACGAGATAAACTGTTTATCTCGTGATCATGGCGCATGGATCATGTTCAGTAGAGCTGTAGATCGAAATCAGTGGTGTGCCATAGGAGATGCCTATGTCCAGCAGTGGACTGGCTTATACACACATTTTTGAACAATAATTATTATTCCATAACATCGTTGTTTATAGCAATACTGACAAATGACATTCAACTTAATTTTTTACCACCTTCCTCTTATCGCGTCACTAGTTATTAAGAACCCGTGTGGTGAAAGGTTTAAAGTGCCTCAGAGGCTACATTCGTGCACACATGTCTTCGAACTTTTTAGTTTCTAGGACATGCCGGTTTACTCACGAGGTTTTCCGTCACCGTTTGAGAGTACTGGTATACCCTGTCACTAATTTGCATTAACGTAGGTACTTCGACGGCGGGTATTGACCCCAAAATGGTCTAGGAAAGGTCAAAGTTTGTACGTAAAAACTAATATTACGAGTAGAAAGTTACGGAAACTTCTACTTGTTCCTTTATAAGTTGGGCAAAGTTTGCACAATCAAAAGAGTAAAGAGTATCTTTATACATTTCTATGTCAATAAGTCTCACAGGGTTTATGTAAAATTTGTTGTTATCTATATTAATATTGTAGATGTGGAAATATCTCTGTCTGTCTGTTTGTTACGTTTTCACGCCAAAACCGCTGCACTGATTTTGATGAATTTTGGTATAGAGATAGATGGGAATTTTTTGTAGGTACCACGCGTGCGATGCCACGGGCAGCAGCTAGTAATAACATATATATTTCAAAAAAATCGCCAGTCACTTCACACAACGTCATCTGGCCCCAAAGTCAGCAGAGCCTGTGTTATGGGAACCACATGACTGATATACTACTTATATACTTTTTAATAATACATACATACATATTATTAGAAACACCCAGACCCGAGACAAGTGCTTGCAGATCATATAAACATTTGTCCCGCGCAGGAATCGAACCCGCATCTTTTGCGTCTAGTGGCCTTGGTTCACTGCGCCACAGAGGTCAATAGTGGTTTGGGTACCGTAACCCGGTCCGATGAGCAATAAGGAAATCTGTAGATATATATATTTACCTCCGCGGTTGCTCCTTGATTGTAACAAGTACATTTGTTTTCCGAAACCTTTGCGAATGTGTACTTTTGATTCAAGGTATCTTGTATCCTTTCTATGAAAATTGCGGGATTTGAATACGGTTGTTGGTGTCCAGAGAATTGAGAACGCTTTATTAGTACAGCAGGACCCAATATAGAAGTTACACGCTCGTTAAGCCGATTTGCTTCTGTTTGACTTGAGACTGTCACGCAACTACATTAAACAGAGTTAAAACTCAAACATGCTCTGATTCAGAGGAAATTAAAATGAAAAATTGATTGAAAAAACGATTTTATTTTGTTTGCACTAATGTTTGAATGAATGTAACATTTTTAAAAGGCTAAAATAAATTAATTGACGTTTAGCTCATTTTGGACGCCATGTCAAGTGGTATTTAAAACTGCAAAAAACTAATTCAATAAAAGCACGGTATATAATTTTCACTCAAAACGGGTTATTTACCATGATATATGAGTATATCTGCTTCCCGATATTTCGGCACAGTTGCATGCACCATGATCACGAGATAGAGTTTATCTCGTGATCATTACCATATGTTACCATGTTACCATACCATATTATTAAAACGATGATAGTTTATGAAGTTATTATATTTTTAAATGTGTGTTTTTTTTTATAAAATAAGGTCGTAGTTAAGCTAGTCTTACAACACCAGCATTAGCCAGTGATTAGTCAATATATTAGTGAACATAAATTATTAGTACAAAAATTTAAATATCATTTTGCTTATTTCGTTTAAAAACGTTTGATTTTGTTTTACCGATGTAACTTTTATATTAGGTCGAAATATACCTCAGAGTCAATTATTTGTATCAGATTTCCATTATATTGCTAATGTTAATGTCGTTAAAATTTTCAATTTTAGACAGTAGACAGTCCACCTTTATGTTAATGGAATAAGGTCCAAAATGCAATGAGTCTTCTATAATTAAACACGTCCAGAGTTCTGTTTCAAAGTGTTAGTATTAATAAGTGAGTTTCTAAGTTTCTTGAATACCTAAAATAATAATTTAAAATATGAAAAGTTATGTAAAGTTATGAATATTTTATTTAGAAGGTTTATTTGAAGACAATTTCAACTTTTATTTCGAGAAGAATAAACAAAGAAACACTCTCCATTAGCGCGTATAAAATATTCAAATGTTAGAGACATCGAGCAAGCTATAGCCAAGAAGATATGAAGGTATGAACAGTGAGCATATGAAACGATTCAAAATTATTCTTGTGATTATTCAACTAATATTATAAATCTCTGAATAAATCGCAAAATGTAAATAGCAAATTCCAAAACGCATTGATGGCGTTTATATTTTTCCCTGTGGTTCCTGTCTATCATTGAATAAAACTGCTTGAATTTATATCTTCTTCAGTTTTCCTTTCAATTTTACATAATTCGGGTCAGACATACAATAAATGCGCTTGTTGGATGTATATAAATCTTATTGAATTTCACTTCCGAAACATTCGTGAAGTGGAATTTTTCATTCATTTTGATAAGCATGGGTTTCGATGTGTGAACCGTGAACGCGAGCGGCAACGAGCGAACCGCGGTCCAAACTCATCCTAACGAAGATTCTTTAGATGAATCGAAACAGTGTCGATGCCTCCATCGACTAAATAATACTTGAGTAAAACCCGTGTTTATATAGTGTATAACTTACTGAATGTTTAGGTATTTTGTAAAAGTAATTAATAAAATAGGATAACGATTTCAAATTTATTTAAGTACGATCTTTCTCTAAACACAAAGATGCATCTAGCTACATTTACACTGAGTCACGCCTCAACTGTCCTTAATTTATAAGAACGCTCTTTCGATTTTTTGTAGTAATTCTAATGCTAGTATTAATGCTACGTCGAGTTTAAAACGTGCTATAGCTTCGTGATTATTACTCAGTGATTTTTGTCTGTGCTTTTTAAGTGACTCATTAGATATTAATAAACTGAAAATGCTAATTTACTCGCTTCTGACCTGCAAAGGAGATAATTTTTGTATGTTATAGTAAGTACTTATGATGCAGCAATGCAGGTGGCTTCCAATTAGTTAGTCTAGCATCTGTTCGTGGTTTCGTATGTTTTTACCTTGTGTTTAAGACGTTTCAAAGTGATCCGTGTGATTGTATTGCATTAGGTATCTTTTGACTTTGAGTAAAGTCAAAGTACCTAATGCAAGGTTCCGAAGTCCACAAGGAACCCCTAATGCTTTGCTATGATCGTTAATCTATCTTTCTGTGTCTGTTCACCTGTTTGTGCAGCTTATACTTATATTTTAAATCTTTGAATTGCTATTTTAAAGGGAAATCTTCTAAATAGTTTTTCGATACAGATATTCGTTCTGGACATTTTTAATATAGGTCAGTTTCCCCTCTCCCCTACCAGTTAAAAAGCTGTTTGGTGAAATCTGAAATGTTTGCAAAATTGGTTGGTCAAATTAATAAAAATATATAATAAAAAAGTTAAAGCGAAACAAATAATTACTTTTTAAAACTACGAGTAAAAAAACCCGACCTATTTCATTGAATGAAATTTGCAATAAGGAAATCTGTAGATATATATATTTACCTCCGCGGTTGCTCCTTGATTGTAACAAGTACATTTGTTTTCCGAAACCTTTGCGAATGTGTACTTTTGATTCAAGGTATCTTGTATCCTTTCTATGAAAATTGCGGGATTTGAATACGGTTGTTGGTGTCCAGAGAATTGAGAACGCTTTATTAGTACAGCAGGACCCAATATAGAAGTTACACGCTCGTTAAGCCGATTTGCTTCTGTTTGACTTGAGACTGTCACGCAACTACATTAAACAGAGTTAAAACTCAAACATGCTCTGATTAAACTGAAAATGCTAATTTACTCGCTTCTGACCTGCAAAGGAGATAATTTTTGTATGTTATAGTAAGTACTTATGATGCAGCAATGCAGGTGGCTTCCAATTAGTTAGTCTAGCATCTGTTCGTGGTTTCGTATGTTTTTACCTTGTGTTTAAGACGTTTCAAAGTGATCCGTGTGATTGTATTGCATTAGGTATCTTTTGACTTTGAGTAAAGTCAAAGTACCTAATGCAAGGTTCCGAAGTCCACAAGGAACCCCTAATGCTTTGCTATGATCGTTAATCTATCTTTCTGTGTCTGTTCACCTGTTTGTGCAGCTTATACTTATATTTTAAATCTTTGAATTGCTATTTTAAAGGGAAATCTTCTAAATAGTTTTTCGATACAGATATTCGTTCTGGACATTTTTAATATAGGTCAGTTTCCCCTCTCCCCTACCAGTTAAAAAGCTGTTTGGTGAAATCTGAAATGTTTGCAAAATTGGTTGGTCAAATTAATAAAAATATATAATAAAAAAGTTAAAGCGAAACAAATAATTACTTTTTAAAACTACGAGTAAAAAAACCCGACCTATTTCATTGAATGAAATTTGAGTCAATAAATACAAATTGAGAACCTTTTCGATTTGTATTTGTTTGATTGTAGTTTGATTGTTATCATATTTAAGTAAATATATCGGAAACTTGTAATTGCACCTTCAGCACACATGCGGTGGTCTGTACCGGCATGTTTTAAAATAACTATTCTTAGGTAAACTAGCAGATAGCTGCAAGTTTTCCTAAAATTTTGAAAATAGAATAAAATATAATAAAAGTAACTGGAAACTTTTTTAGGACCAAATAGAATTACTATGCAGCGGCTATTATGGCAGGTTGATGTTGATTGTCACACATGCTGTCATATGAATAGAAACCTCAGACCAAATAAGTAAAAAGATGAAGCGCCACGATCAAGGTAAAGCCTCAAAACCGTGCATAAAAACACGTACTCACGCCCAACACATACACCCAAATCATGCTCCTTGTATATGTCACGTCGTCGTCCAATAAACATCTTTATATAAAGAATTGAAATTATGGCGATTGCTAATCGAAACTGAAACATTGATTGAATCAAAATTTCTATAATCTAATAGACTACATTTATATCAAGTTTTACCCAAATCCAATCAGCCGTTACGGTGTGATGAAGCTACAAATAAACATAAATATACAGAAAAGTTTACACACAAATTACTTTCACATTTAGTACAAAGAGTTCATTACATAGCCATTTGGCATTGCCAGGAAAAAACAAATAAATGTGACGTCAAAAAATACTTCACTGAAGTCGTTCTAATGAATTAAATTGCGATGAAACCACTCAGATTTGAGACAAAAAGTCCAGTCTCTACTTCCTGGGGGTCATTTATCATTTAGACAAGTGACGCGTCAGTCAGGGTTGGGGAGATATGACTTATTCATATATTTACGGATACGGTTATAATCACAGGCGGTCTAGTGGGAGTTCGGAGGAGTTCGAATCGGGAAGTACACCGGTGGATTTTTTTGTCTTTGAAAAATTGATGTGCTCTATACCAGAGGGCCTTAAAGAAGATCAACTTTCTGATGCCATTCACGCTTGCTTCTTCTTCTTACTGTGTCACTAGTTCTTTCTAACCAGTGTGGTGAAAGCATTAAATTGCGGCTCAGAGGCATCTTTCGTGCAACTAAAATACTTTGTTCTGCTGAACTAAACTAAACTAAAAGCAATACTAAACAACTTTGTTTGTTAAGTTTCTTGCTAAACGTAGATTTTTTGGTGATAGTTTTCGTTTGAATCAGAAAGTAATATCAGTTCCATCTGACTTGTTAGCTTAGTTTAGCTGTAGCTCTACTTTCAGCGCTGTAGGTTGAGGGTTCGATTCCCTCCCAGAATAAACATTTGTTTGATGAACATAGCTGTATTATTCTGTGTTTGGGTGTTATAAATAAATAATCGCTTACATTTAAACAGCATCATCTGGCCCAAAGTAAAAGTTATCAGAGCTTGTGTTATGGGAATCATATGACTGGAATAATATACTATTTATGAACTTTTTTGTTATTGTAAGCACATGCATATTATACATAGAAACACCCAGACCCGAGATAAATACTTGCAGATCATACAAACATTTGTCTCGCGGCGGGAACCGAACTTGCAACATTCTGCGTCTCAGCTGAACCTTGGCCCACTGGGCCACAGCGGCCGTCATATAAAGTATGTTTTTAAAAATATATACAATTCATACATTCATCTATACATATGTTTCGACTATTTAAACAAATTACTACCGCATAGACTCATAGGTATCCCCTATATTAGTCTTTTTTTCTCAAAATACGGTTACGGAAATCATGCACATCACTACGACAAATCCGCCCAAAGCGTTGATACGTAAGTGAATCTTTTTTTAGCTAAGCGATTGTTTTGCTCTGATTAACATCGCGTCAGTGAACTAAATATCAATGTGACAACTTTTACAGCTGTTTTGTTTGACAACTCACCTAGTTGTAAGTAGTAACGTTTTTACACGATTATTCATTTGTCATTCCATGAAGTAACATGGCTCTGCTAATTTAATATTTCTTACTAGTTTTATCGCATGTTTTATTCAGTAATCTTAGCGGAATTTTAATGAATAAGTTATGACTACATGGGACAAGTATGAACAATTTAATTAACTGTGTACGGTGCAATGTGATTTGAACAATTTGACCATCGACTAAGACTTTAACAAACAAATTGACTATAAACAAACATATTCACTTGATACTGGCAAAATTGTCATTATTATGTCACATGCCATAAACAAAGAAGAAAGTTTTAACACTTGGACTCTCAACACACTACTACTACCCTAATACCCTAATAATAGTACTAGGCTTACCCTAGTGACAAAGAAACACCTTCGTCATAACCTTACAACTTTTAAAATGCCGGGACTATCGAAAATAGGGTTTGTTCGCTTATTGTCAACTTAGCAAACCGTCCACTAAAATTTTCTGTAGGAGATGAGCAATCGGTCCCTTTCGTATATAGTCAACTTCGCAATCGGGCCACTTATCAATAGGTCCACTTCTCAATAGGTCCGCGTATCAATCGGTCCGTAGTTCTGTTCATGAATCTTGTGACATAAAATTCAGATTGAAACCAATATAGAAAACAACGCGCAAGGCGAGCGAGCGAAGCGAGCGTGCCGCGGCAGCGGCCGCCGAAATGCCAGAAGAATATAGTTATTTTTGACCGAACGCTAAGAGGACCGATTGCGAGGATGACTAGTTGCTAAGTTGACCGATCAAGAAGTTGACTGTTTGCGAAGTTTAGCGATTACGAAGTCGTGAAAAATAGTGGACGGTTTGCTAAGTTGACCATATGCGAACAAATGGAAAATAGCAAATATGTCCAAAATATATCTATAATAAATATTCGGAAACTCGATTTGATCGAATGATTTGATTAGAAAAACTTATCATTCGTTTTTTTACAGATACTACAGTATTTTTATTTATAGAAATAATTACAAAAAAGTATAGAATAATATACAGTAACATAAAATACACGTGAAACAGTTGAGTTATCTCAGGACTGTTTAAATCGATCTATAGATAACACAATTGATCCAGAGGGCAGCGTTCCCGATCAGCGATACTGACGGCATTGCCACGTTGAATGGCAATGCTAATACGCTGAGCCAGATAGGAGCCAGTTATGGGTCACGCAATGTATCTACACCCTAATATAATAATGAAAACGCGGTGGGCTCCTGTTCCTTACGGGCCCAGGGTCTCGACTTCAAGAGGCTATATATAGGCAAATATATAGGCCGTATCAAGACCAGATTATGTGTCTCGGCACATTCAGCCACTGCACCAGCTCTAACGGCAGTCCCCGAAAGATGGGATGCGGCCAGGGCGTCGACGCAAGTAGCATCCCACACCAATAGCTTACCCATCTCCCAAGGGACAAAAGTCATACCATCAGGCCTCTTACCATCATCACTTATCAGACCGAATATTTTATATATAGCTAATTTTAATTATATAATAATAATGCTAATCATCATCATCTTCCTGCCCTTTTCCCACATTATGTGGGGTCGGCACAACATGTGTTCTTCTTCCACTCACCTCTATCAGCCGTCATCTCAACACTCACTCCTTTCTTTCTCATGTCATAATAATTATGCTAATATGCTTATAATTTTGTTTAACAAGAAGACAAGAATTCAAAAAATTGAAAAAGAACCAACTATCTTCCCACCATAAGTGTAATCGACCCATCACTAAAAAACATTACAAGTGCAAGGTTGTTTGCCAGTTTCATTTACATCTAGTTCCAATTCCACTTCAACTACACCTGGGGATAGGTACCAACTTGTCTCGTTACTCGAGTAAACCCTGCTGCAAACGTAAAGTTACTTAATCACTGGATTGTTTAATCAGTACTACCAGCGTACCGATGGTTTTGCGATACGCGACTGAACGCTGCGTTAAGAATATAGGTCGCGCGACCAGAAAATATTAACAGAAAATATTTTTATATGACAAGACGTTCCTACCGATAAATGTCAATATGTAAAGTTAGTTTTAGACTGACTGGCCTGTCAGCTCAGTTGGTAGTAGCTCTGCCTTCTGCGCTGTAGGTTGAGGGTTCAATTCCCTTCCAGGATAAACATTTGCGTGAAATGCATAGGTGTTTGTTCTGTGTCTGGGTGTTATAAAGTATCATAAGTATGTACTTAAAAATATATAAGTATTCTACCAGTCATCTAGTCACCATAATACAAGCTATGCTTAGTTTGGGACTAGATGATGTTGTGTGCATTGTCCAGCAATATTTATTTATTATTTATTTTCACTCAAAACGGGATATTTACCATGATATATGAGTTTTTCTGCTTCTCGATATTTCGGCACGGTAACATGCGCAATGATCACGAGATAAACTGAAGACTTTGCAGGTGGACGTTATTGGCAGACAAAACAGTCTACCCTCATTCTCAATCTTTTTCTAGGAACATTACCCGTTCGTTTTTAATTAAAAAACTTGATAGTTTAAGTTGTAAAGGCTTAATTTTAATTATAGGTGTAGGTCGGAAGTTCACTTATTTTTAACACAAAATTTGTTTGATACAACATAGTGTTTGTTCAGTGTCTGGTTCTGGGTGTAGCTAGAGTACCAACTGCTGCTTGTGGCTTTGCATGTAGTACCTATAATAAAAGTAACATATATCATTTTTACGTTTTAAAAACTATAAAGAAAACCGACTTCATTGAATGAAATTTGAGCTAATAAAGATACAACCGTATTGAGAACCTCCTCCTTTAAAGTCGGTTAACAACATTGGAAAGTCACGAGAGAGCAAAATATCGAAATATTTATATGGATGACATAATTTATACCAACAATTATGATAAAAAACAAAACCACTGAACCGATTTCGATGAAATTTCTATATAATCTATAATTTTTTTTTCCTTACACCAAAAAAAAATATTTTCAAATCGGTTCATAATTTACAGAGCTATGAGGTACAAATAAAAAAATTACAACTGGACTGAGAACCTTTGCCTTTTATTGATGTCGGTTAAAAATAAAATCTTCTAACTAAATTACATCAAGATTCGTTTAAAAGGTAACAAACAGAATCATCGATATGGATTTAATATACCATATATTTAATAAGTATTTGAACGTGTACTATGAGTAATTTGATTCACAGTGTACAAGTTTTATTTAGTTTAAGGCAAGCTATGTCAAATTGTCAGCACTTGTTGACAACCTCTGCGGCGCAGGCCCGCCTAAGACGCAAAAGGTTATGGGTTCGCTTCTCACCGCGGGACTAATATTTGTATGATCTGCAAGTATTAGTTTCGAGTCTGAGTGTCTTTCTATGTATAATGTATAGTATTTAAATAAACGTCTGAAATACTAGCCAACTCGTGCTTAAGTAATGGCCTAAGAACTTTGAAAAAGTTGACCGACAGTGTATCATGCTATCCAAAGCACGGAAGCAATTATTCGAGATTCGAGTGTTGATCTGTGCGAGCTCTTAGACCTTAACGCGAATTGTGAACTAATCCGTTTTTTGTTCGGAACATTGAATTCTACATAAGACGTAGGCGCACGCACAATCGGAAAAAATCCAGTTAAAATCTTCCTAATAGTAGAACTCTACAGCAAGAGTCTTTCTTGCTGGGTACCAACACTGCGCCAGATAAACTGGGTCCGACAAGAGTCCGTCAAGATTCCGTCAAGAGTCCGTCAAGAGTTCAAGTCAGGAGTAAGTCAAGAGTAAGTCATGAGTAAGTCAAGAGTAAGTCAAGGGCAAGTCAAGAGTAATTCAAGAGTATATCAAGAGTATATCAAGAGTAAGTCCAGTTTTACTCAATGTTGTTTCGTTTTCTTTTTATTATTGAATAGCTTCTACCCGCGGCTTCGCACGCATAGTACATACTTAAAAAGTAGCCTATATCCGTTCCTAAGATACAATCTACATACATACAAAATGTTTTCAAGATCCGTTCAGCCGTTTAGCCGTGAAAAGGTAACATACAAAACTGACAGACAAAAAGACATTTTGAAATATATTATAACTAGCTGCTGCCCGTGGCTTTGCACGCGTGGCACATACATAAAAAGTAGCCTATTTCCTTCTCCAAGGTCCCATCTATCTCTATACCAAAATTCATTAAAATCGGTTAAGCAGTTTCGGGGTCTATAGGAACCATACATTCACACATAGCCTTTTATAGACATAGATGTGCTTATACAGTTAATAAATGACTATATCGATACCAATATATGTCTATGGTCAGCAACGAGCAATATGTCACGGTAACCACATAACATAAGCGGGTTTATGTATATACTTACTATACATGCCTCAGATAATTTTTAACAAAAAACAACCGATTTTAAACAGGAAACTAAAAAGTAAACGATTCTGAAAAAGTAGTGCCTTAAAATACTGAAAGAAAAAAAAAATCAGGTTACACTCCGGGAGTGCCGACAGAAGTTAAAACTTATTTTTGCGCGTAAGAGTTTAGTAATAAATCACATCAAAATCAGTAATTATGGCGACTGCCAATCAAATACTGAGCGAACACAGATGATGCAATATTTTTTGTTCAGAATGTAGATAATATATCAAAAAACCTAACTCAGTAAACTTCTCCATACAAAAGTAGACTGTAGACATGTGAATTAAGGGTTATAATCAAATGGGGCGAGCGCGGCAGCCGGCTGCGTCTCGCCCCAGACGGTAACGGTGTCGCGAATCCAGAGGTTTTACCTCATCTAAAAATATGCGTACCGCGCTAAAAAAAGCGCTTTAAGGTTCCCCTCGATTTCTCTGGGATGCCATCATCAGATCCTGGTTTCCTTATCATGGTACCACCCTTGGATAGCTTTCCAACAAAAAAAATTTCATCAAAATCGGTTCATAAAAAAAATTATACTCGAATAGGTCGAATTGAGAAACCTTCTTTCTTGAAGTCGGTTAAAAAGGGCTTTAGTAATCACGCGTTAATAGAAATTATTTAGAAAATAACCGATGTAACCTCGCAGTCTCCATCGTATGTCGCGGTCTAGGTCGCGTACCGTGCTTTTACGTCCAAGTAAACCCACTTTCCATTTCAATATTTGAATAGAGTAACTAGCTCTGGGAACTCGGTCCAACTGATTTCACTGTGTAATGTTCAAGCGTTACTTATTTAAACGACGCGTCACTCCTCTAGATTAGATTTGCGAGCAATCAAGCTGCCATTAAAAAAAGTTGCTTTAAAATAGAGCACGCAGCACCATCTGATCCCAAACTAATTAAAACATCTAATATGGGTATCAAACCAAATCAAATCAAAGTAATTTATAGCGTAAAATGGGTTTGTTACAGTTGTTTTGTAATAAATTTTAGAGCAGCCATGATCAGCTTGGTCCGCATGCAATATTATTCAAATTAATTGACAACCTCTGTGGCGCAATGGGCCAAGGTCCGGCTGAGACGCAGAAGGTTGCGGGTTTGATTCCCGCCGCAGGACAAATGTTTGTATGATCTGCAAGTATTTGTCTCGAGTTTGGGTGTTTCTATGTATAATAGGTATGTATTCAAAAAAGTATATACCTAAGTAGTATATCAGTGATGTGGTTCCCATAACACAAGCTCTGCTTACTTTGGGGCCAGATGATGCTGTGTGAAATGTCCGGTATTATAATTATTATCTATACCTATAAAATAGCTTAACCTAACTGACTGACTGACTGATTCATCATCGCCGAGCCGAAACCGCTGAAGCTAGAAAGCTAAAATTTTGAAGGTTCCTTTTACAGCAAAACCGGATTTTTTAAAATTTAACCACTATATCATTTCACAACCATCAACCACTATATCATTTCACCCCTTTTCACTTAGGGTGAAAAGGGGTGTAAATGAATGTATGAAACTTTTTAGCGCGTGGTGTGATTTGCTTAAAACTGTATATGAATAAATAAAATGCAAAATAAATGGACACGTGTTTAAGGATTTTTCATAATAACCCTAACGAATGGGTAAAATGGGGTGTCAAAGTTTTTATGGGATCTTTTTAAGATCCCATACATACTTTGTGGTGTGTGATGTGTGGTGTGTGGTGGTGTTATTTCTTAGAAACTTGGCAAATAAATGGACACGTGTTTTAGAATTTTTCAAAATAACCCTCATAAAAGAGGGTGAAAATGAGGTGTGAATGTTTGTATGGAAACTTTTTAATGGGTGGTCAGGTGATTGGTTTGAATCCTATCAATAAAATTTGGCAAGGTGATAAATTGCATCCTGGGAAAGGATTTAAGCTACAATTCCTTTCAAAAAAATGCGGATGAAGTCGCGAGCAACAGCTGTTTATTATATAATTAGGAAGGTACAAACATGCTTCAAATTAAATTAGATTGTAAGTCAATTCTCTAAAATAATAATCTTAAATGTAATAACAACATGTTACAATACTTTGATCATTTCAATTATCATAAGTAGAATAATAAGCCTATTCTAATAATATGTTAAACAGATGACCGATATAGTATTATCAAACTTGTATAATACATAAGAAACATATTTTTGTTCTGGAGATCGAACCCACTACAGCGTTAAAGGCAGAGTTACAACCGAATTGGGATATAGGGCTAGTTCTTTCTATAATTGCTGCTATCTTGATGTTAATTTTACCATGTCAAGTGATTTTGTTTTTTATTAATAACTAGCTGACCCGGCCACGCGTTGTTGTAGCTCAGTAGTTCTAATACCAATATACGCTAACCTCTAAAATTATCAGTGTTTCTCCACTATATTATGCATTTATTACACATATAAACCTTCCTCTTGAATCACTTATCTATTAAAAAAACGCATCAAAATCCGTTTCGTAGTTTTAAAGATCTAAGCATACATAGGGACAGACAGCGGGATAAAGAATTGTTTTTTTCTGTAGATCGAACCCTCAACGTAAAGCGTTAAAGGCAGAGTTACAACCTAATAGGGCTGTGGGGCTAGTTCTTACTATAATTGCTGCTCTCTCGATGTTAATTTTACCATGTTAAGTGATTTCTTTTTAATTAATAATGTCACAAACACGTAGTCGGTTTTTATGTGTCTATTTTAAATGACATTGCTGAATTTTGGCTGCTGTCTAGAATTTTATTGAACTCTTCGACGTACAAAACAGAAAACAACAAAATACATTATATTATTTACTTAATTTAAATATTTTCATTATAAGCTAAGAAATAATTGATTTTTACTAAAATTTCGGTAAGTTTACTCAATTAAACCTAAAATAACACGAAAAAAATAATTAATTTTAAGAACTAATACTTTGTGAAATTTTAAACAATGAATTGAAAGTTTTTTTCGATTTAGCTCTGTCTATTTATAATGAGGACTGTCATAGTTGTGTGGAATGTGAATATAGGTCACATGCAAATGCATGATGTGACTATACACATCAATTTCCTTTATAACATTGTAAAATGCGCGACGACTCAGACTCACTGTCTGATTTGTACAGTCAGACATATTCATTTCAGTGTACCCTTAAAAGTACAGACTTGTTTGCGAGTTTAGTCAGTATTTTCGCACTGTACTTTCGGCTTCGCACGCGTATTACCTACAAAAGATAGTCTAAATAGAGATAGAGATGATAGCCTATATGCTATTCTAGGTCTTAAAATACATCTATACCAAATTTAATACAAATCCGTTTAGCCGTTACGGCGCCACATAATAATATTAGTAGTAATAAAAGAAGATCTCGCGATGTTAAGGATTATATGCAAAGCTCGCTTTGCTCGCCAAATAGGTACTGTGGCTATCTTTTCGCTTTTTATTATTGTAATGTTAACAGGGGACGCTTTTTTTAATTGGGTGAGCTGTTACAATGCGATGGAGTAACAATTATCCAAAGTTTCATGTTGGTATGATGTGTTAGTGTGAAATATGATTTGATAAAAATACGGCTCATTTCTTTTCCAGTGACTTTGAAAAGCTGCACACTTTATCTCAAAACCTTTAAAAACTCACTTAGCTCCTTACCTGAAATAATATTGCAGCTTGCCTTGCTCCTACCTACCAGCACCTACATAGAGTTACCAAAACTGGTAATTCTATGTAGGTGCTCAGAGCTCGCTTCGCTCGCCAGGTAGGTAAAGTAACTGTTGTCAGCTCTTTGTTTTTTTATTTATCATTAAGTGGGGGCATAATCTTGAAATATCAGAGTAAGACTTTAAATTTTGAATCATATAATATCGGGTCAACATCGTAATAATAATCAGTATCCAATTAAACTCACTTTACTTACCAAGGCAGACAACGTCGAGGGTAACAGCTAGTTTAGTTGTAAATAAATATCTAAACAGCCACACAAACTTTCGTATTTAGTAGGATTTTATGTTTATGCAATATATATGCAAAGATATGTGTTTTGTGTTTATATTAAGCGACACAGACACGAGTGCAGTTATTAGATGCTTCGCTCCAGTTCTTGGGCGCTTGTGGTCCTATTTATAGCCGGGCTTGGAGTCTGGTTTATCATTTAATTTACTTTATATAGTACTAGCTGCTGCCTGTGGCTGTACATCACTGTCTTATAGAGATTGAACATATGCTGCATTTGGGAGCTGAATGGCCGAAGAAGTTATTTACTATTATAGAAAGTATTGAGTCGAATGCTTTTGACAGTTGAGTTCTCAAAGTGCCCTTCCCCGCAGAGGAAAATAGCAACTATCTTTCTTTTTTATAACATACCAACATCTAGCATCTAGACTTAAAAAACGTTGTTATTTTTTCTACTAGTCTATTCTGTTTACGGTATGCAATAAAGTATTTTCTATCTATTTATGTAGTTCATGGCCTATTAGCGTAACTCCATAGCAATGTTATTCGCCTTTTTTTCAGTTATTGGCATGGTTTTATTTCAAGCTACAGCTACAGGCATGACTATAATTGCTCAAGAGATTAGACAGTTTTCGTTCTTTTAATTTTGTTTTTTTTAATTAATTGAAATTTGGAAATAGGTGGGTAATTTTTCCACTAGCAATGGCTTCCAGCGGTGGCAACTGAGAAATTTCAGTAAACATATTCTGTCTGCATATCGACTCCATAAAAGGGGTAGGCAATATTTTTTGTGCAGCCCCGTGTTTTAGCAGCCGAGAAATATAGTTTGAATATATTCTTCTCATCGTGCCACTTTTTCGAACCATAATAATATTTAAATATTCAAATGAGCGTCATAGATTTAGATCTATGGTATGCTTAGCTTATGTTTTATGCTTATGCTTAGCTGACGTTAGCGTCAGGCTACACATACAGCCCACATAGTTATGCAAGGAATCCAAGAAAGTGGGACGGAGCATTTTTCATCGCGCGCTAACTTGAACCAAATGAAATTTCCCTTTGGTCGGCGTTTGGCATTTATTAGTTTTATTTACATTTCGTTTAACGGAGCAATGGTAAAATAATAATCATCATCTCCCTGCCTGTATCCCACTTTATGGGATCGGCACATATTCTTTTTTTTCACTCTCCTCTATCAGCCGTCACCTTAATATTCACTCCTCTCTTATCTGTCTTCTTTCACACAAACTATCCATCTTTTGTCCCTCTTTAACAATATACAGGGTGTTTTTTGAGACAGGTCAGTGAAGGCTACTTAACAATTGTAGCTACCGGAAAACGATCGTAAAAGACTGGCCTTAAAATTTGAAGATCCGTTTAGCAGAATTTGAAAATAAATACAGTCAGCGAGAAAATGGGCAATTTATACAAAAACATGTTTTAATGCTAGTCTCTTTCAATGCTCTTTCTTAAAGGCACGAAGATACTCTATCTATCTAAATGTCATAAATCACTTAAAACTTTTATCATATATTACGTAAATAAAAATGAAAAGAAATGCGACACCCACTTACTTATATACTATATTCGGGATATACTGGTCGACATAAAAAAACTTGTCGTAAAAAAATACGGATGTTTTAATTTTAATAAAACGAATAGGTACTATTAATGTCAAATAAATAAATGATCCCGGACATTTCACACAGCATCATCTGGCCCTAATGTAAGCAGAGCTTGTGTTATGGGTACCACATGACTGATAAACCACTTACCTAAATACTTTTTATTTTTTGTAAATACATACATATTATACATAGAAGAACCAAAGTCGCCGACGTAGCGCTCAAAATTTGCAAGTTGAAATGGCAGGCTATATAGCTCGCAGCACTGATAACCGTTGGGAAGTAAAAGTTCTCGAATAGCGACCAAGGACAGGAAAACGAAGCGTAGGGCGATCCCCCACCCGATGGACTGACGACATTGTAAAAATCGCAGGAAGTGGGTGGATGGAGAGAGCTCAAAATCGTTCTTCCTGGAAATCTATTGGGGAGGCCTATGTCCAGCAGTGGACTACATAAAGGCTGATATGATGATGATGATGATATATAGAAACACCCAGACTCGAGACAAATACTTGCAGATCATACAAACATTTGTCCCGCGGCGGGAATCGAACCCGCAACCTTCTGCGTCTCAGCCGGACCTAATCCCACTGCGCTACAGAGGTCGTCAAAATGAAACCAATATCTATACTATTTTATAATGGCGTGTACAACCGGCGAAACCGCCAGTATTGGTAAAAAAATCCTCTCATTATCATGTTCATTTCGCTTGTATCTACTGGTATGAATTAAATGCAAAAATTCAACTTCAATTTCAAATATTTATTCAATACAATCACTAGGATCTCTTTGAAACGTCTTACAAACTAGGTGAATTTATGTGCCAATTCCTTCTTACCCAAGTTTGAGGCAAAGTCCAAAGTATGAAGTCTGACTCTTATAACAACATAATTTTAGAAAATCTGGACGATACATTAATTGCCACTGTCGGAATTGAAAAAAGTGTATTTCCAACAACATTGCGCTCCATAACAACAACCGCCATTTTGTTCTAATTTGATCTGGTAGTTCGGGACACCGTGGATAAGAACGAAAAATTATGGTCCTGATATTTGTTTTTTTTTAGTGTTATCTAAAATGATAGTTTACAAAAAAACTATGACAGCATTCAGGAAGTAATAGATTTAATTACAACGGTTTTTATTGGAATTAGTTCAAGTTTTGCAACCTGTTTTGTACAAAAAAGAGTAAATCTATGTATCTGTCAAAACGGCGACCATTTAAGCACCTGCTTTTTACTGCCTTTATCAGCTGCTTTTGACATCAGTTGGCCCAATAGTCTTTTAATCCTTAACACCTAGAGGACCGAGCTTAGCTCGGTTTAAAACACAGATAAAACGACGTATTCTAATAATGAAACCTAGCCAGTTCGATTTATCTCCCCGAAACCCTCTGCATACTAAATTTCATGAAAATCGTTGGAGCCGTTTCCGAGATTCAGATTATTATAATTCTACTGTACGTGTGTGTACGTATGTCACTGAAATTCTCCTAAGCGGCTAGACCGATTTGAATGATTTTTTTTATATGCGTTTGGGGGGCGCCCTGGATGGATTAGATTCACAAATCAGCCCGGCAGATGGCGCTGCAGTCGGTACAATTAGATATATTTTTTTCTTTTTAAAACGCGCGGATGAAGTTGCGAACGGGACAGCTAGTACATGTATATTAGGGTGTCCCTTGTTTTTTTTTTTAGATATCGAAATGCATACCTTCTATTTCTTTTTAAGCTACCCAGACTTACTTAAATACAAAATTTCATCTTCCTACGTCAACGTTAACCCGTGCCGACCAAAGATGTTGACTAAACTTGCTCAGGGCTGCTTTGGAGATCCATTTATCAACAGTTTCATATTCCTTAAGCCTCTTTAAAAAGTACAAATCTTGATTTGGTGCCTTCACCGCCAGACTACATCCAAGTCATGGTTTTACATATAAAACCGCTTAACAGACGTCTTGAAGTGCTCGCTTATCCTTGGCACTAATTTTGAACTGAGATTGCAACAAACACATCTTTAAAGAGTAAATAGCTCTAGCCATCCACCTTGCTTGATGCATCGCTCTAGGAGGTATAATTTTTTTTTTTTTTCCACTGTCTCCGCCTAAGAAAATAATAGATAGTTCAATCAGTTCCCGATAATCGTCACGTCTAATGGTTTTTTGCAGTTCTTGATTATAAAATTTCAACAAATCTTCTATTGTTGTATTAATAATAATAATAATAATAATAATAATAATAATAATAATAGTTGTCCCTAAACTTTTTGAACAGTGGGATATCAGGGCTACTTGTGACTTGGTGGATTTTTGTTTCGAACACACATTTTAAAACCAGTTCGAAAACGTGATGGCAGCGAGCAAAAAGTGGTAATTCCTTGTCTAGTTTTTGTTCCAAAAGTACACAAGCTCCTTTCAATCGCCCTGTATTAGATGCAGTTGTGTCAAAGCACATTATTTGTACTTTGTCATCGAGGTCCAATCATAAAGTGCGTTCAACACAGCTTTAGCTTGATCCTGCCCGGAAGAGCTCTCTAGTTTGGGTACAGCTAGAAGTTGTTTCTTAACTCAAAATGAAATTAAAATTGGTAGGCATTCTTCGTTAGAACTTCTCACGTCATGTCCAGGTAATAATTTCCCATCCCAGTAAACGGTCACTATTTCAGGCACATTATTCTGAAAATCTGATTTTACAGATTCCGCTCAATCTTTTCGACTCTGTGTGCGAATACGTTGAAAGACGATTTGTTTATCGGAAAATCACCACAGCTAAGATCTAGTGCTTCTACTACAGCTTGAAGTATATAGACAGAATCCCTTATGCTTTATTGACATCTATCTAAAGCTGCAACTAACTTAGCCAATTTAATCTCATAGCCAGCTACGATGTAGCACGTTGAGAAATTATCAGTGTCGTAGCACTTATAATCTACGCCGTAACCAGGCTACGATCTATCAACTACGTTCGCGATGACTACGTTGGCCGTACGGCCGTCATTTTGTAGGAAAAAAAATGATTTGATTTTATTGGTTGGTTTGTCTTTCTATCGTGTCACTGGTTTTTTAAAACCAGTGTGGTGAATGTGCATGACGGAGGATCCCCTTGTTAACGTTAGATAGGTTCAAGTGAATAGTGGCCCTGTTTATGTAGTTTCTAAAACGAATTAATATTTTGTAAAATACAAACTATATTATTCTATTTGCACCAAAGCTTGAATGAATATAACATTTTTAAATGACACTTCTTATTTATACTTATCGCGTGTTTTAGCCCATTTTAGTTTTACTGCCTTACTTAGAAAAGGTTATTTTCATATAATTTTAATTTTTTTATTTAACCATTTCGTAACATTAACATTGGTATGTCAAATAGTTAATTAATATTAATTTAATTGTTATTATTACACTTTCATTCTAACCTAGCTTTCTACTACTCACGTTTGGAAATTGGAGAACAAACAACTCATGTACTCATTTGTATGGTAGAATGGGTGGCATTCAAAAATGTTGAATGCCATTTGATGCCAATTGATGGGGAATACGGTGCGCTTCTATAATTAAGCTTCCTGAAAACGCAATTAAATATTAAGAAATTTAAGGCATACTTAAAGGGTAGTCTTTTATAATACGCTTTGTATTATAATATAAATGACTATATTATTGATAGCAATGCATGGCCTCATATCGCTCTGCCCTCAGACAGCAAATTTGAAATCTATAAACTCTCTTATCCTGTTTTTCGTAGTTAAGGTAGTTATAAGATGGATCATTCAAAAAAGTGCTAGGACCAAGGCGAGTTTCTTGCCGAGTCCTCTCGAGCTTGGGTTAGTAGGAATTGGCACCTAAATTCACCTTGACGTTCAAAGTGATCCTTGTGATTTTATTAAAAACTATCTTTTGACTTTGACTTTGTTTTTAATTTTTGTTTGAACTCATTTAGCGGGAGATTTGACACATCTCTCTTAACTTCTGTCGATAGTTAATTACTGCTTAAAATAGTGCCATCCTTTTTTGTAAGAAATAGTGACAGGGCAAATCTCAAGACGGTAAATGAACTCAGCAAATGAACTTTTGCATGGACAAAATTGAGTTTTTGTCGATATTTGGTGGCTTTCTGATCGTTAATTGAAGAAAAAAAGATATAGATATAACGGATATAATGGTAGGATTCAATATTTTGCCTTCTACTACCTCGTTACAAATCGTTTTTAAAGTAATCGTTAGTATGATAATATAGTTGAAGTCGTTTTACGTTTTACTTGCAGTTTAAACTTATAGGTGAAAAGCAAGCTTATTAAAACATTAACCCTTAATATTTTTCTGAATTTTTTATTTAAATGTTTCCCGATAAGAAAACCGACCGCACCGTGAATACGTGTCAAGATTAAACAGTGCCTTCTGCCTTAAGCAGTATTTACCCAGTCTTCAAATTGAGAGGGGTTTACACGTAAGGCCTATCATGTAATGAGGTGTTGAGTAAATTTGCGGAAAAACCTCATAAAATCAATTAATGAAAGGAATCAAATGTAAGTTATTAATTATATTAGAACTATTTTTTTAATGATATTATAATATAGACTGTGGTATAAACAAAATAAGGTCGTTCGATTTTTAGTTATTTATACTGAAAAATATGTTTACTAATCTGGCAAAACTACAAAGGGCCATTGTGGAATATTTTCTTATTTGATTTCATCAGATCCAAGTTATATTCTTCTTGTTATTAATAATAGTAATGCCGAACATTTCACACAGCAACATCTGGCCCTTAAGTAAGCAGAGCTTGTGTTATGGGTACCACATGACTGATATACTACTTATATACATTTTTTTTGTTAATAAATACATTTTATACATAGAAACACCCAGACCCGAGACAAATACTTGCAGATCATACAAACATTTATCCAGTGGCGGAATCAAACCCGCAACCTTCTGCGTCTTAGCCAGACCTTATCCCACTGCGCCACAGAGGTCATTTTTTAATTCCCTTATTTTTTAAACCAACCTTAACATATTTAGTAAAAACATTGATATTTTAATCGATTTATGATGATGATTGATGATTTATATCGATTAGAAAATCCAGAGAATCCTGAACCTTAGTAGGTTTAGGTATTTCGGTATTCCAATAAAAGCATGCGTCACGTCTATCGGTCAACCTTTTCGGCAACAATTCAAATGATTTCCCCATCGCGAAGGACTTTTTGAAAAGGCAATATTCCTTGGATGCTTTGAGAAAAACATCACATTACTTTTATCCGACAGACGACCCTGTCTTTAAATCGAAAATTCTTGTAATTTGAGAGACACACGACTTTTTAATGAGATGTTTGAGAAGACGCTCAGATCCGTTCATCCAGAAAAGATCTGACATATGTATAATACACATAATATTTTACATAAGAACAAAAATGAAAAAAAAAAAAAAAAGTTGAGAAATAGCTAAGTACAACACTCTCGATCAAGTCACATTTGAAATAAAAAATACGAGTATCATCAGAATTATGATGATGATTTTTGTTTGAAAGGTGATTGCACCCACTGCTGGGTATAGGCCTCTATTACTCCTTATTACGACACTCATTTCGGCCTTCAGTCTAGCAAGTCTCATCAATGGGCCCGTCCCGGCAATGCTTTCATTTGACCATATGGGGTCAAATGGGTAGTCTGAAGTGGTATTTAGGCATTCACTCCGTTGCCACTTTCATCCATATCTCATCGTCTCTTCTTTCCAAGTATCTCGCCCATTTCAACTTCAATCTGGCTCTCCGCATACTAACATCGGCGACCTTGGTGCAACGTCAAATTTTAACATTGGGTATGTTGTCCAGAAGTGATATTCCGGCAATATAGCGCTCTATTGCCCGTTTCGCAACTTTAATCGTATGCAATGTATTCTTTTGTAAGCGGCCATGACTTGAATTAATAAGTATGTTAAACTAGGACACATTGCTTGAACACTTTGGTTTTCAGACATTGGGGGATTTCAAGACGTCCACCAACTTACTAAAGCCGGCCCATCTTAACTGCGTTCGTCACGAGATCTCTTTGAATGTGAGAAAAGGTACTTTGAGCTATTTAACAAAAAAAAATCGATTATTCCGTTTGGGAGCTACGTTGTCATAGATAAACACATACACGGATACACACACGTTGAATATATAACAACTTTGTTTGCTATGTAGTTTGAAAACTGTTTTGATTTTGGTTTGACCTTTGCAAGTTAAAGCAATTTGACTGGGATGCTACTTGCAGAGACACCCTGGCCGTATCTCATCTGTCGGGGTCTTCCGTTAGAGCTAGTACGATGGCTGAATGTGCCGATAAGGCCTACATATTTGAGCCTTTTGGAGGCGAGATCCTGGGCCAGTGGCGAACAGAAACCCACCGTGTTTTTAAAATTATTTCACGGCGTCTGGTAGACACGTTGCGTGACTCTAGAGTTGGCTCCTATCTGGCCGCTGAGCCAGAACCAGCCAGCCAACGTGCATTAGCGTTGCCATTCAACGTAGCGATGCCACCAGTGTCTTGGGAACGCTAGTGATTTGGGTCAGTTGAGCTATCTATAGATCGTTTTAAACGGTCATTAGATAGCTCAACTGTTTCACATGTATTTTATATTATTGTATATTATTCAGTTCATTTCAGTTTTAACATTATTTCTTTAAATAAATTTCACTTACTTTTATCAAATCCAAATCCAGCTAATCCAGTATTGGAGGCTAAACTCGTACACGAATTCGAATTCCTTTGACCATCAGCGTTGAAAGTCCAGACTCACCTCAAAGGGTTTAAATCAGGTTAAGAAATAACGAAATTACCTGTCGATGCATGGTCTGAGAATCAAAGGTATTTAGGCTTCGTTGGCCATCAGTGCAAAAGTTGTTCAAGCAAATGTTTGAATTAAAAGCATGAAATGAATAAACATGGGTTACATTAACATTTGGTTTATGGTCTCTGTGTAGATAATATTAACTCGTAAATATATTACGTTTTGACAAGCACTCGTGGTACTGACATCTATGCTTAGATTGGGGCCAGAAGACACCTAGCCCCGTGTGCATTGTCCACGATTTTTTTTTTATATGCTGTCTATCTAAGCCTATATAAAATAGAGAAATGTTCTTTTTTTGTGTTTGTTTGTAGTGGATAAACCCAGAAACTACTAAACCGATTTTTTAGTTCGGTTTCTATTATAAGCAATTTTTTATTCGAATTATAAATAAAAAGAGGTACAATTATTTTTTCTCATTGAATTTAACATTGAATTATATTCTTTTAATATTCTTACTCAAGTGATGTCACATTAGAAAACTAAGTAGGTATGTATAAGATGTAGGGTAATAATTAACAACGAAACGCATGGTAGGTAGGTAGTGTCAAGTCAACTTTGTTGTCAGACTAATTCGTTACGTTACGTTTGATTTCGTTTGGATCCCGAATCGATTGCGCCTTAACGTAGTACGGGAAGAAAAAATTGTAAATCAATTTCCAACTTGTTAACTTAAGTTTTCTGTTGTTCTGAAATAAATAAGTAATTCTAATTCTAATTTCGTTGATGACTGTAAGTAGGTAGGTAGGTACCAACTTTATCATCATTATTTTGATTTAATAATACAGCATACTTACCTAAGTCATAATGTAGGTAGGAACTTAAGGTGTATCTGGATGGTCAGCGATAGGTACCTACGCATCAGATTGTTATTGGCAAATTGTAGCTTAACAAGACAATGAGTGTGTTACATTGATTATCCTTATCCTTACTTCCTTACTATATTATATATTATATTATTATATAATATTATAAATGCGAAAGTAACTCTGTCTGTCTGTTTGTCTCGCTTTCACGCCAAAACTACCGAACCAATTTAAATGAAATTGGTACACAGATAGTCTAAAGCCTAAGAAAGAACATATGCTACTTTTTAATTGGAAACAAGTGTTGTAAAGGGTTGAAAAGGAAGATGAAAGGTTGCATGAAAGTATTGTCATTTTCAGAACTAGAAGCATAAAATGTAAGGCTGTTGATACCTACTAATATTATAAATGTGAAAGTAATTATGACTGCTACGTTTTCACGTCTAAACCGCTGAACCGATTTTGATGAATTTTCGTATAGAGATAGATGGGACCTTGGAGAAGGACATAGGCTACTTTTTATGTGGGTAGCATGCGTGCGAAGCCGCAGGTAGCAGCTAGTTAATAATAAATAAATACATACCACAGATCTAGGATATATAGACGGATTGCCATTATCAACTTAAGTGAAGCCATAAAATCGTGCCACTTTATGTAAATACTTGTTAACTACAAAAAAAAATGAATCCTGATCGAGAAAGTTACAAAAAAATACACCATTATTACACCATTATTAGTTGTGCAATGATATTGCACAACTAATAATGCACAAGCATAACATAATCATTGATTTGTGTATGAATCAACGACCACAATATTTTATTAATTCATACAAACTTACCCAATTATAGGAAACTACTCGTATTTAACAAATGGCAACTCTCTAAAGGTAGCTTCACTATGGTTAATAGCGGAAATCCGTCTATATATCCCAGGTCTATGCTGTGGTACATAGATACGTTATTGAATAATGTCTCTTATTTTTCTTCATTTTCCTTTTTTAACAAACCTAAGGGGTTTGTAAATTAAGTAAAACCTAGGTAGTTAGTGTTCCGTGTCCCACACCCGCACGACTTAATAATATATTTGTGTACCTATGTAAGAACACACGTTCTAATTTTAATAGATACCTACTTACTAAGTACTTACAAGTACATAATCTACCTATTTTGTATAGATATGGAACACATTGCCAATAGGAATCTTTCACCTCATTCGATCATGATCACGCGCGATCCGCAGCACGGAAGGCTGGCAACGTCTCGCGTCGCAGCGTCAATCAAAGCTGGAATGGTAGGTAGATTAGATAGGTACCAGGTAAACATATATTCAGATCTATCGCTCGGCCATTTGATGCATTATTATCGCCATCTATTAGTTTCGCATTATAAATTCACTTAAAGACGCTAGGTGGCTCTAGCTATCCACCGCGCTGCATACGGCATCAAGCGGAAACAAAATAGCCCGAAGAATAGCCCGACTTAGGAAGGTCTCGTTTCGTTGTATGGGATGAAGTATCTGTACTAGTATAGTATTATGTTATCTTTGCCCAAACTAAGCATAGCTTGTATTATGGCGACGAGATGACGGATAGAATATAATAATATCATATATATTATCCCGGACATTTCACACAGCATCATCTGGCCCCAAAGTAAGCAGAACTTGTGTTATGAGTACCACATGAAGGATATACTACTTATATACTTTTTTTTTCTTAAATACATACTTATTATACATAAAAACACCCAGACCCGAGACAAATACTTGCAGATCATACAAACATTTGTCCCGCGTCGGGAATCGAACCCGCAACCTTCTGCGTCTCAGCCAGACCTTAGCCCACTGCGCCACAGAGGTTGTCAGAATACTTATATATTTTTAAATACATACTTACGATACTTTATAACACCCAGACACAGAAACATCTTTGTTCCTATGGTCTGGAAATGTCGTGCTAGAGAAAATTTCTGGGAGTATTGTTAGAGTTTAGTATACATATTTCTAAACTCGGGGAGGGCTATTCTGCTCACTCAATTGGATTCAAACGGCAGCTAAACTATAGTTTAAGTGATGTGCTTTTGTGGTTTAGCTTACGCTACGTTAACGAAAACACCAATGATCGATCGAATGAATCTTTATTACATTAATACTCGTTAAAGTGACTTATCATGCAGAGAGTGAAATATATTAAACACATGGGTTGACCAGCAGGGTTAATACGTAAAAGTAAGCAACAGCATTAACAAGGCAATATCTGGAAATAAGTCGTGAGTCGTAAAAATACAATTATTACAAAATCAAGCCATCGCCTGTCGCTCATCTACAGAAAGACATACGCTTATATAATAAGTGTATGTGATCTGCGCATCGGCCAGATTTTGGTCGCGCGATCGTCTCAGTTTTTGGTACAAAATTAACGGCAGAAACCTATAGCTCTTCTCTAACCTAGTCACTGGCTGTGTTGAAAAACAGAGACAGGTAGTGGAATGTTTATAAAATTTCGGCCAAAGGAGGAAAATTTCACATGTTCATTAGTTTTCACGCGCATTATCGCGGCCGGTTGACGTCTGACGAGTTTGTGTTTTGTGGCTTGATTACGGTGAAAAAAGTGAATTTTATTGTTGTTGGTGCTGTGATAACGATGAACAGGCAAGTTTTTAATGTTTTAACATTCATTGGTATCGGTTTTGATAATGTTTTGATTCAAAAACTTGCTAATTTCATCAGCCACCCATTTTTTTTCTGCGAAGTACCATAACAAAATCCCTTTGTTTTGACTTAAAATCTAACTGTCCTTACTAAAAAACCAATGAAATTGGTCAACAATACATATTCCTATGTTAATTCGGTGTAAAATTGTTAGAATGTAATGAGATTTCTTCAAAATAGTGAACTAAATACAAGCATTCCATGCATGAGCCAGGAGCTGGCCGTTGCGCAGTCCGCAGTCAAGGTCATCGACCGACCCATTTGCGGGATCAAAATAGGAATGGATGTGGCATTTCACTAGGTCATAATCATCATCATTTCGATTTTAATGTTTCGTTTTTTATAATTTGGTAATTATATAACTGGGTAGGTAGGTAGGTAAGTAAAGTAGGTAGGTAGGTGAGTAAAGTAGGTAGGTAGGTAAAGTATGTTGGGCAAGTATGTAGGTAATACGTACCTAATATTTGGGAATTACTTATTATGCGTGGGTTCTAGGAAAACTAAACAGCTAGGCTCACCTAGATATGAAGATTAAAGTAGATAGTCTTTTCGTAGGTACCTACCTAACCTTTCGACACTTTTTTAAGTTTTATTTACTTACATACCTACATAAACCATCTTACATCGATCCACATTGAAAATAAATATCAATGTAGAAAAAAAATTTTGATGATCATTGATTTTTCGTCAGGTTTGTTTTTGTTCAATAGCTAAACTCGTAAAGTATGAACGAAAAAGAATTGACGAAATTATAAAAATGCCACATCCAGTTTCGTTTGTTGATCCTTGGCACTGTTATCATAGAAAATTGCATGTTTTTTAAAGTTTTGATTGATGAATTTCTAAATGTTTTTGTATGGTAATAGGTCATTATTTTATCACGAATCTATTGTAAATGTATTGTAGTTTTTGGATATTAATGTTTCTGTTTAACATATTGAACCTACTTTGTACTACCTAACATAAATAGAAAGTGTGTTTTTGGTAGTGATTTTTGAGTGGTCTGGTATTTATTTGATACATTGTAAATAATATGCTTGATATGTGAGAACCTTTGTCTAAACAGAGTTTATGAACTACCTACTCTTGTGGTTTAAGCCATAAAATAGGCCACTTGACTTTCGTACAATTTATAAACAATCTTCGAAGTTGATACTCTTTACAGCTGTGCGCTAAGGTCGCCGATAACGAACCTTTTTTTGTGATTGTTTTTTTTTGTAAAAATGTATAGAAGTTTTGTTTTTGTTGAATTTAAAACTTAACATGGTGTTTATATATGCAAATAAAATACTAATTTGATTAAAAAAACATTTCATTTTAAGATTTAGGGCTTTTCGTACATAAAGCTGTAATCTATCCGTTTACTAAATCTTTGCCTTCGAGTAGCGAAGAGTAAATGTGTAATAAAGTAATAATTATTGTTCAATTAGTTAGAATATTTCAAGATGATTTCAAAAAAGTATAATAATACATATTTACAGTAGTAAAATAGAAGACAACCATCAACTATCTACCAAATGGCGCGCGAGCGCCGACCACGAACGAACACACTTCGCACATCCGCCATTTTTTGCGCGTCATGCTGCGCAGTAGAAAGGTCCAGATTGTATTAATTATGAAGATGAAATATGTTTAAACAAACTTTTCTCAATTGCCCTAAATTCATTAACATGAATTTACACCTCCGAGGTGATATTAAACTCTGGTACTAATCAGAACATTTGTGGCGCAGTGGGCTAATGTCCGGCTGAGACGCAGAAGGTTGCGGGTTCAATTCCCGTCGCGAGACAAATGTTTGTATGATCTGCAAGTATTTGTCTCGGGTCTGGGTGTTCTATGTATAATATGTATGTATTTACAAAAAAAAAATTGTAAGTAGTATATCAGTCATATGGTACCCATAACACAAGCTCTGCTTACTTTGGGGCCAGATGATGGTGTGTGAAATGTCCGGCATTATTTATTATTTAGCTATTTAATTTATTTTTTGATCTTTACTTTAAAGAAAATAAGAAATTTTGTCATAATCTTTCGTGAAACAGTTATCGTATAATTAGTTATTTTTAACCATTGTGGTGAAAGGAATAAAGTGCGCTTCAGAGGCTCCTTTCGTGCACTTGCCACCCGAATTTGAGCTTTATAAGCTCTACGACATGTCGGTTTCCTCACGGTATTGTCCTGCAATGTTTAAGACTCAGGTTCTAAAATAACTATTCAAATTTGAATGATCTTAAAAAAAATGCGGGCCAGACTTTGGGGACTGCCGATAGAAGTGAATACTAAGTAACTTGTGAATTGTATCGTCGAGCTGTTACATTATTATTTTTGGATCGTTTTTGGTTTGTAAAGAAGTGTTAATGAGCAATTTAAACTTTATAAAGCGTGCGGTGACGATGACGAGAGTTTCACGCTTTTTGTTCACCCAAAAAGTATGCATATATACACAGTATACATATAGCTCACGGAAAGCGTTCGGTGACGATGACGCGAGTTGATTTTTGATCTCCCAAAAAGTGCTCAACGCGCCTAAAGAAATTGTCACTTCTATAAGACTAAAATTACGGTTGAATGTGAATGTACGTGAATGTACGTAATTCTAAACGCTTGTTCCTTTTTCAAAAGAGTACGAACATCTAAATTCTGACGCTGCGACAAACATAAGTTTGAAAAATACGCGACTAAAATACAGAGCGAGAAAAATAAAAGTATTTTCTGTACATTTAGCTAGCTATAGAAATGTTTGACGTACGACTGCATTTTATCGTGTCTATTATAGGGTTCTAGCATGTTTGCGGTTGGTCTCAATAGGGATGGGATAGTGTCGATAATTTTTATTTTATAAGAACGCAATGATTGTTTTATGTGGAACTTGGAAACCGAAATAGAAATGTTTTTTTGGAAGAAATATGGTAGGTAGCAAGATATTGAGTCAGTATACAGTAAGTTCACATATTACTAAAATACATAAGCGTTAGGTTTAAAAAAAAAAAACATTTATTATTACATACACTCGATTACCTTTTAGCATATAACTATAACTTAAAGTCACTAGCTATACGACGTCTTATTTTTAAATTCAGATCTGTGTTATAAATTTGTTTTGAATAATGTAAAGGCCGTGTCCGATTGGTGCGATGCTAATTTAGTTATGTTCAACGCATCCAAAATACAAACTGTGATTCCCGATTTCCGATATGTACCGGTAACTGTAAGAGATGATCTTGAACTCTCGGGTGTTTCGCTTACACGGACTCCCAATTTCGGCGCTTATAATGCGTACACTCAAGGATTAGTATACTTTACCGTCGTCTGTCTTTCCTGAAAACTACAATCTGAGACTCTTCAAGTAAGGATCAAATAGGTGTCTTCTAGACCTTGGCTGCCGCAACGTCGCTTACCACCAGGCGAGATCGTGGTCTAACGTAGGTCTATCTATGATAATAAATATATACAGATATCATAACATAACATAAGGTCCGTGTTACAAAAATATGGTGTGCCAACATACTGGGCTCGAATAAAATAAAATAAACATAATAGAAATGAGAAGTATATGCCACAATAACTTAAAAAACACAATAACTTTTACGTTATTATTCCAAACATATCGATTGTCAAATATCTATATTTGATGCGTCCTTTTCTCTTCTCTAGTACGGCCATGCATACGGTCCGTTCGAGCGTATGATCGACAGCGGTCCGTCGCGTGCTTACGCCGTCTCGGTTGGTCTCGGGCCTGGGCTCTTGATTTATTACATGTCTAGCGCCATCTAGGTTATAATAGCGTAATGTGCTTTACAAGGCTGTAATGTTCTATATCAATTACGGAGTTCTGTAAATCTGGAAACACATTATCTAGCACTAAGACGTCTGCATGATTATATATAGCAAACGAGTCACAGACTGGTTTTTATTAGATCATTTGTTTGTAGCTACTAGCTAAATACATAGTGCACAATGTGGATTAATCCGCAAATTCGTGCGTTTTTGTGAAAAATGCAATTACAAGTAGGCGCACGCATAAGCGGAAAAATCTGGGGCTCCCTGCTGGTCGGTATGCAAATTTATGGAGACTTAAACTGCGATTAATTGGAAGAAAAAACCATGACGAGCGCCAAAAAAATCCGTGACTTGCGTAAAAATTGCGAGTCACGGCCAAATAAACCTTTTGGAAATATCCGTGAGTGGCGGAAAAGACCGCGATGCATGGCGGAAAAAACTGCTAGTTCGTCCTATCAAGTTTTCCCCAGCCGCGATATTTTCTCACGAAAATATTCGTCCCAACAATCCACATTGCGCGCTTTGCCTTAGGAATAACAAAGTAACATAGGATAATGAAATCAAGAGCGTTTCCCCACATATATATACATTTATCTATCTATCAATAATAATACTAGCTGTCTCGTTCACGACTTCGTCCGGGCGTTTTAAAAAGAAAAAAATCGAATTGTACCAACTGCATCGCCAACTGCCGGGCTGATTTGTGAATCTAAACCATCCAGGGCACCACCCAAACGCATACAAAAAAAATAATTAAAATCGGTCCAGCCGTTTAGAAGGAGTTCAGTGATATACACACGTACAGTAGAATTATATATACATATAAATCAATTGCAGTGCGTAAGTCTCACATAAACTCAAAAATGGATAGATCGAATATATTTTTAATGATTTGTTTGCCTCAATAGGGTCGGTTAAAATCAAATCAATTTTAGGTGCTTTGAAGTTTACTGGGTCATCTATTAAATAAATAAATATTGTCAATTTTTCAAACGGCACCATCAGCGCCAAAGCTTGTTTAATAGTTCATAGTTCATAGTAATTTATTCATAACAGTAAAGTTACAGGTCAAACAAATCTAAACAAATCGAGACAATACACATTACATTGCGGGGCAGCACCAATAGCATTCTGCAGGTCATACCGGACAGATATGATCTGCCTATTATGAAATCTTTCATTCCTGTTTTAGTCTAGTTGTTGGACTGGAGCGCGCATGAAAGATCAGAGACATTTCAACTTACGTTATTTTTCATTTCTATTTTAATATGTTACACTAACCTAGAAATAAGACTTACATACCTACTAACACCAAATGGACTAATAATGTGTCTGAATTAATAAATGAATTATTATTTATTATTATTATATAATATAATAGTTATTAACATTTTACAATACGATTGTAGACAATTCAATGGGGAAATTACTGTAATTTAGATAATAAACAATATATAATTTAATAGCTACTTTAACATTTTGCATCAATATAATCATTATAATCATAAATTGCTTGATCGATTAGCCACTTCCTAAGTCGGTACTTAATAGATAGCGTCGAGGATGCGTCAGTAATGCTAGTCGGAATACGGTTGTATACTTCTGGTCCTATTACATGTATCCACTTCGACGTTTTGGCGAGTCGTCGTGGAAGCGCTCTTAACCTGTTCGCATGCCTTGTATCATATCTATTACCGTCGCAGTTTTTTGCGTATTTATCTAAGTTATTTCTTATATATTTTGCAGCCTGAAGTATGACTAGGGAAGGTATGGTCAAAATACCTAAAAATTTAAAGAACGGCCGCGCGGACATATCCTGTGGAATTCGTACAATGGCCCCTATTGCTCTCTTTTGAAGCCTGAAAATAACCTGAAAATAAAATAATAAGAGAACTACTCTGTACAAAGGTAATGTCAATACAGAATTCTGATTGCTCAAAGGCATTCAGTGATACTCTTAAATAACAGGTATCTACACAATACATAGGTTTCAGTGAAATCGTTAGATCTTGGAAGTGCGCTATTATATGCAAGTGCCAAAAAATTATGGAAAATGCGTAGTACACTCCAAGGGATATTGTATAAGTTTGTTATTGTTTTATTCCAGTCAGCTAAATGCCTAGTTTACACGAGTTTTGTATTTTTCAGCAATAGTCTTTAAATTATTGGGGGTAAGTCCCCCTGCTGACTAATAAAAGAGCTGGCAATAGAGAAGGAAAACTTGAAACAAGCCCGGCTCGGTGCCAGCCCGTTATGCACCTGCAACCGAACCGACATTGCATGTACTGATTCGTCTTACCTGCGGGTCTTGTTGGCAAGGTCGAGAGGTTAGTGTGGGTACATGGGAAGGCCTGCGCTATCAAACAGAATCCCAGGCAAAGTGACGTCAGTGGAGAGGAAACTCACCCACCTCAGCTTGCTGGAGTGGATCCATGAACGAATGTTTTCAATTACAACTCACTGCTCTGTAACTTTACTGACGCCACCTAAATCATCTTCAACAGATGAACGAAGGCTAATGGTGATGGTGATGATGATGTACTTGTCATTAGTATTAAGCTGCTAAGTGACAAGTAATAAGTACAGTAACATTATATACGAACGAAATGGAATACCTCTGCCGCCGCCATATATTGCGCTGTGTGTTCAAGCACCTCGACAATCTTGAAGTCGTAGTTCCAGAATCGTTGCTCTAGGTATCTCGGTTGCGTTGATTTCCGGGTGGATGTTTTGTCGCTGCTAAAATGTGGTTGGTTTATTATCATACACTCTTCAGGTAGACGAAATAATCATTTGGAGTGAAATCGGGGCTTCATGGGGGCCACTCAATATCTCTCCTTTGCGAGATGAGTCTTTCCGGGAAGTCTATGGAGACTCTAGCAGTATGACAGGTAGCACCATCCTGCTGAAATCCTGCAGGTTCTAGAATAGTGACCAAATTAATGCAAACCTGGTACTAAAAACTTCCTCAGTATCTTTCAGAAACCAACAAAACAAAGTGCCAACACAGTTAAGGCCCATCCTGTATATGTCCAATGTAGATGTAGCGAAGAGCAAATTATCAGAGGCAAGAATTAGACCAGCATATTATGCCAACATTATGTCATTTGGTGGTTTGCACATTGAGATAATAGCCATTTCAAGGAAAAGAAGTAGAGCAGAAGGAGGATATAGACTGGAGAATGGCGGGAATGGTGGTGTGTTGTGTTGAGTTGGATTATCGTGGATTAAAGGAAATGATCTGTGTGCAAATCTATCATTGTGTAATCGTCATTAATAGTTGTGCAGTTGTCCAGTAAAAGTTATGTAGAAATACGAAACCCCTTTTTAACCGACTTTATCAAAAAGGAGGAGGTTCTCAATTCGTCGAAATCTTTTTTTTTTTTTTATGTATGTTCACCGATTACTCGAAAACGGCAAAACCGATTTAGAAAATTCTTTTTTTGTTTGAAAGGGTATATACTTTACAGGTGGTCCCATATAAATTTTATCAAAATCGGTCGATTGAAAATCAATATTATATATGTACAAAATACATCTACTTTCCACTAAAAATATATTATAGGCTCAAATTTCATTCAATGAAGTCGGTCTCATTTTAGTTTTTAAGACGTAGTTATTTATCTATAAGTAATAAGATACCTAAATTCGTTTTTGGTATACCAAAGTAGGTAAGCCGTTGTTCGTTGTTTTTTTCGCGACTTCGTCCGCGCATTTTAAAAATTACGTTTTAAAAACTAAAAAGACAACCGTTATAATCGTTGTGTACAATTTTTTGATATTTGTTTAAAAAACAGAGGATAGTACTCAAGTCGACGAGTATATATATATATATATATATATATTAATATTAATATAACTATCATGGTTTTGCACATAACACCCGCAAAGACTTCAGTTTATCTCGTGATCATGGCGCATGCAACTGTGCCGAAATATCGAGAAGCAGAAAAACTCATATATCCCGTTTTGAGTGAAAATTATATATATATATTAAATATATAAATATATATTTATATATATACATATAAATATATATATACATATATATATTTATGTATGACCACGCATAACTTTTTACAGGGTAGTCCGATTTTGATATTTTTTATTTGAAACGGGATAATACCCCGAAGTTGGTCCCATATTAATTTGGAAAAAAAAACAACCTTAAGGGTAGGAAAACAAAGGATGATTGATTGTTTACTCACTGATTGTAATGTATGACCACGGTTTCAAATCGGTTCAGGCGTCTTTGCACATACATAAAAAATAAATTTCCGAAGAATTTACCTCCTCCTTTTTTGAAGTCGGTTAAAAAGAAAAAAATATCATATTAAAACACTGCTTGACTTAGGTTTTATATGACACAATTAATACACTGAACGTTGTCAAAAGTATCAAACTGAACACACCATTTTTTTTAAATATATTTGTTAATAATTATTTTCAAATTAATTAGTAGTTAATCTGTAATTAGAGATGGAGACAAATCCAAAAAAATAAAAATCATGAAAATCATTTTGCAAAGTAACCCTGCCAATCGACTATAAATGCGAACCACGCGCCTGCAAAAAGCTCACTTTTGCTCGCGACTTCGTAGCGACAACACCTACCACTTACCTATATATTGTTATAATGATCGTTTTATTCGAATTTTTATTTTAGATTAGAGTCTACTTTAGTTAATTTTGATTAGTTTTGTTTACTGTAAAATTAAATTCATTAGCACGTTTGTTATTATGATTATTTAGCTGAAACAGCTGATAATCGATTTATTTCACGCGATATATTACGTGACATGATGTAATTTAATGTTTTCGCTGCTTACGTGAACGCCAACAGAGTGTTAATCTTATTTGAACCCGTGTGGTCTTCACGTGGAGCCTAAGGGTGTATGAATGCTTTTACTACTTTGTATAAGTTAGAGGTCAACTTTGGTAACAAAGTAATAGACCTGAAAGCCTCAGTAATGCTCAAACAACTTTTAAAAAGCTTCCACTAAACGCATTAACTACTTCATGTAAGGTATGAGCAAACAACTTTTAAAAAGCTTCTACTAAACGCATTAACTACTTCATGTAAGGTATGAGCAAACAACTTTTAAAAAGCTTCTACTAAACGCATTAACTACTTCATGTAAGGTATGAGCAAACAACTTTTAAAAAGCTTCCACTAAACGCATTAACTACTTCATGTAAGGTATGAGCAAACAACTTTTAAAAAGCTTCCACTAAACGCATTAACTACTTCATGTAAGGTATGAGCAAACAACTTTTAAAAAGCTTCCACTAAACGCATTAACTACTTCATGTAAGGTATGAGCAAATCCAATTTCTAGAAAAGCTATCACAAAATGTACAGCCAGTCGCGTCCGATTGCAAAAATCAAATTAAACCACGGAATTCTAAAAGAGACGGGAATGAGAGAAAATACAAAGATCTTACGTGACCAAAATTCAATACGCTGTTCCGTACACACGTGATGCGGTTTCTTGATGTAGTGTAGGAGACAACTGGACTTGTGGTTATAGTGCAAGAGATAGCAGCAAAGTGTCAACAATATACATCTAATTAAATAAAAATAATAAAATAAAAAAATAAGAAACCCATAAAAAATATCGGTCAAGTGCGAAAATCGCGTCTGAAAGGATTCCGTACCTACTTTTTGCACCAACATGTTTTTTACATCTATGCTAGATACTATCTAGCTAAAAGCCTCATCGACCTAAACCTCGGCGACTTTTTCCGACCTGTTCAGCTAGGCTTTGGTTCACGAGACGACTGTGAAACCGCAGTATATTCTCTTCGTACATTTTTGGATTAAAATTGCGGGGAAGTAATTTTAAAGGTGGATATTGAAAACGCCTTCAAATCCGTAGATAGGCTTAGAGAAATGAATGAGATAAATTGAGAGAGAAATTGCTTAGAGAAATTGAAAACAAAATTCCCGTCTATCAAAAACTTATCTATTTCTTTGGCAGTGTTATAGTTTACCTTCGAAATTGATCAATGTTATTTCGTCTGCCGTTGGATTTCACCAAGGCGACCCTCTTAGCCCAGCCATTTTCAGCCTTTATTATTCAACATATTAAATCTAAACTCAATGTTTGGTACTTGGATTACGGAACTTTAGGTGGAGATGTGGACTTAGTTTAGTTTAGTTTAGAGCTAAACTATTCAAAATGCGAGCTTTACGTTTCGGACACTTGTTTGGACCGACATTCGTTTTGACAATCTATGTCGTATTTCAAAACAGACGATATGATAATGTGCGACAAAAAAACGTGAAAACAATCGCTCGTATAGATCCATAATGCGCGGTAGGTCTTATAGAATCTGGATTATTTATAAAATACAGATTTCTAAAGCAAAAACTAATATTATCATTTTATTAAGTTTAAGAATATTCAATTTCAACAAAACTAGATTTAAACTCCACTCAAGTTCTAGTAAGATCTTGTAAGTAAACAGATCGTCAGCTCAACCAAGAAGAAACAAACTTCTAGACACCATTATAAACTTTGTAAAGTACCTACGGCAACTGAAGTGCAAGTGCAGCTAAATAAGTCTAAACGGTGCAGTGGTGAGGGAAGGAAACACATTAAGCATATTGAGCATAATTTGTTGAAGTGATAACTTTTAAAGGGAGGTTAAACCGCTTCGTTACGTAACGCGTTACGGCAGTCTGTCTGGTTTTCTTTTCTCTCACGCAAATGGCAGCAGTAGGCAGGCTCCTCCTCTCTCACTCTAACCCACAGCGCTAGTTAGATTAGTTTAAGTTATCACTTCTGTCGGGCGTCGCGAGACGCAGATGTTTTTTATTTACTTACTGGCTTATGTCCGTGCTTTTGCACGCGGCTTCGCTCATATATAAAAAGTAACTTATGCCCGTCCTTAATATACAATGTCTATCTTCGTACCAAGTTTTATTGGGATCTATTCAGCGTTAATATTTAACACACAAATAGACAGACAAAGAGTCTGAGTAACTTTAAAATTTATATTTATAAGTATAGACTTAACTTTTATACATTTTCTTGACGACCTCTGTGACGCAGTGGGCCATGGCCCGGCTGAGATGCATAAAGTTGCGGGATCGATTCCCGCCGCGGGACAAATATTTGTATGATCGGCAATTTTCTGTATTTTTCTCGGGTCTGGGTGTTTCTATGTACAATATTTATGTATAAAAAAATAAGTACATAAGTAGTATAATTCTGTGGTACCCATAACTCAAGCTCTGCTTACTTTGGGACCTAATGATGATGTGTGAAATGTAAAATGTTTAAAGTTATTTCCATGAATTGGTTACAAAGTTACGTCCATTATTGGTTACTCCTAGCTTAAGCTCTGTATTCCACAATGGCGTAAGCTCATTGCAAACAATCGGACAAAAGATTTAGTGAGCTATATATATTGAGCGTAGTTATTGATACTGTTTGTCTTGTGAACTATCGATCGGCCCAGACTTTGCTTGCCACTTGGTCGAGATTCTAGATTCTATTAAGTACCTAATATTCTTCTACAAGTGCTTGTTACTGATCGTAAATCCTAAAAATTTTAATGCAAAAGTTTGTGTGCGTGTTTCCATGTTTATTGTTATGTATGTTTGAGGCCGTAATGGCAAAACAGATTTAGTAGATAAAACTAAATAAATAATGCCAGACATTTCACACAACATCATCTGGCCCCAAAGTAAGCTGAGCTTGTGTTATGGGTACCACATGACTGATAATTATACTACTTACATTATTTTTTTTTGTTTTTTGTAAATACATACATATTATATAATAGAAACACCCAGACCCGAGACAAATACTTGCAGATCATACAAACATTTGTCTTGCGGCGGGAATCGGACCCGCAACCTTCTGCGTCTCAGCCGGACCTTAGTCCACTGCGTCACGGAGGTCGTCAACTAAAACTAAGTACATAGATAAATAGACCCCCCATCTGATGGACTAATTAAATTGTAAAGATCGCAGAAAGTCGGCTAATGGAGAGCGCTGGCAATCGTTCTTTCTAGAAATCAATTGGGGAGGCCTATGTTCAGCAGTGGACTTGTAAGGGCTGATTGATGATGAAGTAATGAAGTATGTAGAGAGAACTGGTAGTGGTAGTGGCCCCGTCTTCCGATTCAAAGTTCGTGGGTTCAAATCAGGTCGTGCACAAATGTTTTTTCTGTTCGAATAAAGTAGGTACGCTATACGAATTTTTTGGCGGTGAAGGAAAACGAGCAAGCGAGGCACGATCGTAGGTTTTCTAATGACATTATTACGTAAAATTATCATCCATAAACCGACTTTACAGACAACAATTTTTTTTGTATGATCCTTGCCAATTTTGTTACAGATGCCGAGTCGAAATGGAGCAGATTATTTATCCTTTCTTAATCCTTTCACCACACAGGTTTGACATGACTAGTGACAATAAGAAGAAGAAAATGGATGGAAGACATATCTACATTATATTACAAATTAAACAAGTTAAAACTACATCGCCCACAATTACAGGTGAGAAGCGACACGAGCGAATGTTTCCTACGCGGGGGCAGTCGTGTTTTAACTTATACAAGAAATTGGTGTGTGTATATGGTGTTTGTAATAAAATTTTAGCACAGTCGATCCAGGTTGTGAATAATCGGACTAAGCTTATAATGTATTAACAAGCTTACGTATACATTTTCTGAGAAATCTTGTCCGCCATTTTGACTTTGACTTTTGCCACGGAGAGCGGTATGTTAGACATTATTAACGCAGTTACTTTTGACGGCCTCTGTGACGCAGTGGAAAAAAGTGCGGCTGAGACGCAGAAGGTTGCGGGTTCGATCACGCCTCGGGAAAAATGTTTGTATAATCTGCAAGTGTTTGTCTCGAGTCTGGGTGTTTCTATGTATAATATGTATGTATTTACAAAAAAAAGTATTTAAGTAGTATATCAGTCATGTGGTACCCATAACACAAGCTCTGCTTACTTTGGGGCCAGATGATGCTATATGAAATACCCGGCATTTTTTATTTTATTTTTTAATAAGGGTATCTAAGTAGGTAACATTAAAACAGATATGTTAAACACAAACAAAACCCAATATAGTGCCTAAATGCAACTTTGAGTGGTATTATATAAGATTACCATTGTGGGATGTAGCCGAAATAGTACACCGACAATACTAATGGAACCCTCAGCAAGTTTCCCGAAATATCTAGGAGCCTTGTTTTACGCTGAGTCTTGAAATAAACTAGTTGTTTCGCCCGGACTGAGATCTTGTGATATCCATATCGTATCGATGTTCAAAAAGTTATTAAAAGACAAAGTATTCATAAATTTAGGTAAGCGCGAGCTGATTCAGATGAACCGAAACACGAGTACTTTCCTTACTTCACTAAAAAGTTTTATGAAACAGCTCCTGACTTCGTCAACAGATCAGCTGTTGATGATTGTCACCTTAATATGAAACCGTAATTAATAACAGAAATCACAACACCCTCCATAAATAAATCAGCTCGCAGTCATCATAATTACATACCTACTCACATTCAGTACGACGTTTTAATAAAAAAAATTGAAGAAACTTTTTAATCAGAAAAACGTTTTGGTCCACGTTCGTAACTAAGACTTTTTCACTGTTTTATAACCAGTTATGGTTATAAAGCTCGCTTTGTTCGCGAGCAAAGCGAGCGTGTCGCGGCAGCAGCCGCCGAAGCGCCAGTGCTAATTTGTCCAGTGTACCAGCCATACATGACTAAGAGGGTCTCGTTATAATAATTACGTTTTAAAAACTAAAAAGAAACCGACTTCATTGGATGAAATTTGGCCTATAATAAATTTTTAGTGGAAAGTAGATGTATTTTGTATATATATAAAATGGGTAGGCCAAATAAACGCACCGCTCCAATGAGACAGCGAGTTATCGAAGTACATGAAAACATCATCGATGTATAGAATTTTTAGATTTTCGTAGATTTTTCAGCTCGACCGATTTTGATAAAATTTATATGGGACCACTTGTGACCCTTTCAAACAAAATAAGAATATTCTAAATCGGTTCAGCCGTTTTCGAGTAATCGGTGAACATACATAAAAAAAAAAAGTTTCTGACGAATTGAGAACCTCCTCCTTTTTGATAAAGTCGGTTAAGAATGGAAAAAAGTTTTGTTTAATAACTGGTTATATAACAGTGAAAAAAAATCCTGATAACTAGTTAGGTAATCTTAGTTACGAACGTGGACCAAACTAGAAAAACGACCAATCTCGTTTTAAGAATGTACTCGAATATATAAAAAAACACTTTCTTATGACACCTGCATTTTAGAGTGTGTTCGTTTGATACATTTTAATGGCTAACTGGTTGTATGGATCTTGGTGAAATTTAGTACGCGATAAATTGTAAGTACCTCACGTACAAAGCCGTAGACAGAAATAAGTTACATCATTAGCTAGCGTGACTGTTATTTTTATTCTAATGTCAATTAACAGCTTTAATAAACAATAAAAAATAAACTGCCCTTAAATACTTGAAATCTTCGGTCCTCTGAAAACCTTATCCATATATATGCATAGAACCAGCTTCTATGCTAATTCCTTCTCCGTCCAAGCTGTACACCTACATACCCCTTCTCTGTTTATTTATAGTCCAGTCCATCCAACGGTTGCCTGGTAGAGATACAATACAAGATACAATACAATGTATTGTTTTATATAAGTTTAGTTATTGTTATTGTAATATCCGTGTCGTAGTCAATAAAGTGTTTTCCATCTATCACACAGCACATAGCATCATCTGGCCCCAAAGTAAGCAGAGCTTGTGTTATGGGTACATGACTGATATACTACTTATATTTTTTTTTGTACATACATATTATACATAGAAATACCCAGAACCAAGACAAATACTTGCAGATCATACAAAAATTTATCCCGCGGCGGGAATCGAACCCGCAACCTTTTGCCGTCTCAGCCGGACCTAAGCCCAGTGCGCCACAGAGGTCGTCCATAGGTCCATAGGTCCACAGGTTCCATAGGTGTATCTATCTACACCTATGGAATGCGTTGCCGGTCTCCAATCTCTGCACTGTTCAAAATTAGGATCAAAGAACTGTTTCTTGCTGAATCATTTATTAATCTGTGTGTTCTATAATATTAATTATTATGTTGTCATCATTATCAAAGTCACGAGAAAGCAATATAACAAAATTTCGTTTACTTGGATAATATATATTTTTTTCAGATATTTTGATTTAAAAATCAAACTATTAAACCGATTTTGATGAAATTTCTAATGGATCTATCGGAAAGTATATCCTTTCACATTATTTTTTTTAATTGGATTTTTCTAACTGACTTTTAATATAAATGACTATATTATTGATAAGAATGCATAGCCTCATGTCGCTCTGCCCTCAGACAGTTAACCGACACACTTGAAGTGTATGAACTCTCTTGTATTCGTTTTTCGTAGATAAGTATTTATAAGATGGAACATGCAAAAAAGCGCTAGGACCAGGACGAGTTTCCTGCCAGTTCTTCTCGGGCTTGGGTTAGGATGAATTGGCACCTAAATTCACCTAGTATGTAAGACGTTTCAAAGTGATTCTTGTGATTGTATTGAATAAAGTATCTTTTGACTTTGACTAGACTTGGCTTTATTTTTTTTTAATTTGTTGTATTTTTATAGGCTCAAATATAATTCAATGAAGTCGGTTTTCATTTTAGTTTTTAAAACGTAATATTTATAAACTTAATAATGATGATTTAAACAACATAGTCAATATGTAATTATAAGTTTCACACTATTTCACGAGCGTCAAATAGCAGTGATCAATTTACATAGAACCAAATACTGTGTCGAATATCGAGTAGGATCGACAAATGCACCGCAGCACTGTGGCCTGGCGACATCAGTAAATTGTCAATTTAGCGGCGTTGCCTCCACAGCGACCACCTGATTACATAAGCCGGGCTTCTGCTACAGACTGTAGCGACAGCAGCTTGTTACAACAAGATAAGTGTACCAGCTCAAGAGATTACTATTAAGGCGCAGCCCTGACCAAATGACCGTCAAGCGGCGGCGCGCATTGACGGCGCTCAAAAACCCCTGATTTGCTCAATTAGGAATAAAAACCAGTTGAACGCGTAATGTGTTGATTCGTTTATTATCCACCTTTAATATTAATATTTAATTTTATCTTATTGAGGTAAAACAACGGCGTTACAGATAATATGAAACATAATGAATATACCTACTTAAGAAATGAGGCTATAAGTTTTACACAAATAGTTAACAATTTAAAAAAAGGATATAATTGTGATATAATAAGTAATTAAAAAATACCAAATCAAAGTAAATATTTCCAGATAAAAATTGACTTTTCCTAATACATTAAATGGTGAGTTAGAGCGTGTTTGAAGTATAGTTGTTAATTAAAACGGCGTCAACTTATAAAATATGATGCTTTAAGAACATTTAAGGGTTTATTTCATGATTAAAATACAGAGTTAAAAAGAATATTTAAAAAATTTGAAACGAGGAAGAGGAAAACAATACAAAATAGAATTTTTGAATATACATACAGATATTTTTTAATGATAATAATTCTTTCAACTTCTTATCATGTCACTCGTTATTTATAACCAGTGTGATGAAAGAATTAAAGTGCGTCTCAGAGGCTCCTTTCGTGCAAAAAAATCAACTAACGAAGTCACCATTATACATAGCACCAACAATTTTTTTTTACCTTTGAACGTCTTTTGGGTAAGAGTACCGTCTTAAGCTGTCGTAATGCAATGGAGATCTATGGGATTTAGGAGTAGGCTAGATAGAGTCTCGGGAGGTATTAACCTCCCCATGCTATAAACCTAAACATACTAGACCAAAAAAGTTGTACCAATTACTTTTGATTAACCAAATTGTAATTTAATATCCATATCCTTTTCCTCACTAGTTATATCAACCAGTGTGAAGAAAGGTATAAAGTGATTAAAGATTAAAACGCCTGGGGTTTTATGGAACAATTGGCACATGCGAGCTCGAGAGTCTTCGAGATTTTTTAGTTTTTCGCCATAATGGTTTCCTCATGAATATTAAATGTGGGGTAATATCATCTGATATTGTAGGTATGCATTATACCTAGGTTACGGTAATTTTTACCACTTACCATTAGGTAGGAGACATGCTTGTTTGCTGGCTCAGGGGGCCAACCACGGTAATTTTGAACGTTTGAACCAAAGCTAAACTAAACTAAAGTCAAAACGTTATTTTTATCAAATTTCGTACCGCGCTAATCACTATAACGGAAACGATTTAGATTATACGTTGTCAAACGTTGCGGGATCGCGTTATTTTTAACAGTGATTTTAAACGAACGTTTTTGATTTAGTACATCCTAGTAGTCTGTGCATAGAGTAATAAAATGACTAAATAAATAAATAAACCCAGACATTTGACACAGCATCATCTGGGCGCAAAGTAAGCAGAGCTTGTGTTATGGGTACTACATGACTGATATACTACATATATATACTTTGTTTTGTAAAAACATACATATTATACATAGAAACACCCAGACCCGAGACAAATACTTGTAGATGGTACAAACTTTTGTCCCGCGGCAGGAATCGAACCCGCAACATTCTGCGTCTCAGCCGAATTTTAGCCCACTGCGCCACAGAGGTTGTCGTAATAATGGGAAGTTCTATGTTCGATTGTTAAAAGCAACGATTCAAACATTCAGATTAGCCATATCCAAACGTTTGCCAAAATCTATATCGAAAAACTTTAGGAAACTCGTATTATCTTTCCAACTTTCTTTACCTATCCAACGATATGCCACATGATGGTATAGTTAAATATTAAAAAAATCAACCCCATTACATATAGGGGTGGTATCCCTAAAAACCAGTATTACCGGGAGACGGGATCTCTAAAAAAGTTATCTTATACCAAGAGTATTCGATATATTTGTTTTTTATTATGCTCCGTTATCTCTCCTCACTTGAGTCATCTCGTTAGCAACCTAACACAAACTAATCCTTAAGGAAAAAGCTATGCCGCCTGAATATCGTCTTACCAATTGGACCCACTTGGGCCCACTCGGACCCACTCCGGCCCACTCCGGCCCACTTCATTAATATAAGGGCACTTGGTCCAGTGTAACTGTATTTAGTAATATTTTTGGAGTTGGACGTTCGCTGGGATTTTGTGTATTAAGGTTAAACAGGAAACTCGTTTTAAAAGAAAATAATTTCTATGGTAGAATGGAATGAGATTCGTCACCTGGTTTCAGACGAAAATCACGAAATTTCAGAGGAAAATAAACCTTTTGGTTTATTAGATAAGGTTGAGAGTGCGATTCTCACCGCGTAATAAAATGTTTCAATAATCTGCAAATATTTATCTCAGGTAAATATTTACCGACTTCAAAAAAGAAAGATCTCAATTAGGTTTTTTTGTGATTGCTACCGTTATCTCCGTTATTTATGAACCGATTTAAAAAACTAACTTCATGTGACAGGATATACTATCCGATTGGTCCCATAGAAATTTCATCAAATCCGTTTCACTAGTTATTTTATGTAAAAATAGCTGGAATCTATAATGTTATCCAGGTGTATGAAATTTTTATATTTGGTTTTCCTTCGACTTTTCAGTGTTGTTTATGAATTTCGAAAAATGATGGAGTAAAAAAGCGTATAATAAAATCTTTTTTAATCGACTTCATTAAAAGGAGGAAGTTCTTAATTCGGTTGTGTTTTAAAGGGTTTAAATTTCATTTAATGAAGTCGATTTCTTTTTAGTTTTTAAAACATAATAGTTCTATGTATATTAGGTATGTATTTACAAAATAAAAGGATATAAGTAATCACGATGCATCGGTGCGTTACAGTCACATATGTGGTCCCACCTTTATTTTATTCTTATACCGTTTTTGGCAAAAAACGGAACCCTTATGGATTCGTCATGTCTGTCTGTCTGTATGTCTGTCTGTCCGTCCGTATGTCACTGCCACTTTTTTCCGAAACTATAAGAACTATACTGTTGAAACTTGGTAAGTAGATGTATTCTGTGAACCGCATTAAGATTTTCACACAAAAATAGAAAAAAAAATACAATACATTTTTGCGGTTCCCATACATAAAACTAAAACTCAAAATGTTTTTTTCATTAAATAAATAATAAATAAATATATAATCCCGGACATTTCACACAGCATCATCTGGCCCCAAAGTAAGCAGAGCTTGTGTTATGGGTACCACATGACTGATATACTACTTATATACTTTTTTTTATAAATACATACATATTATACATAGAAACACCCGAGACAAATACTTGCAGATCATACAAACATTTGTCCCACGGCGGGAATCGAACCCGCAACCTTCTGCGTCTCAGCCGGACCTAAGCCCACTGCGCTACAGAGGTCATCCCATTAAACCTATACGTGTGGGGTATCTATGGATAGGTCCTTAAAAATGATATTGAGATTTCTAATATCATTTTTTTTAAACTGAATAGTTTGGGCGAGAGACACTTCCAAAGTGGTAAAATGTGTCCCCCCTCCCCCTGTAACTTCTAAAATAAGAGAATGATTAAACTAAAAAAAATATATGATGTACATTACCATGCAAACTTCCACCGAAAATTGGTTTGAACGAGATCTAGTAAGTAGTTTACAATACGTCATAAATCTTAAACCGCAATTTACTTTTCATTCAATCAACTCAAATATAAAATGTTCCATACTGCTACGGAACCCTTCATGGGCGAGTCCGACTCACACTTGGTCGCTTTATTTATACACTTTTTTAATATGTTAAATGTCGGGGCGCCTCCAGGAGACTATTGTGTAAATTGTTAAATACTAGTACCTGGACGACCTAGCATTCCTGGGTATATAACACGGATAAAACGACGTTTTCTAAAAATGAAACCTAGCTAGATCGATTTATCGCTCCCGAAACTCCCTTTATACTAAATTTCATGAAAATCGTTTGACCCGTATCCGAGATTCAGATTATATATTGTATATGTACATATATACGAGAATTGCTCGATTAAATGTATTTGATTGTATGAAGTTAATTGTTACTATTGTTGATATCACAGAACACCAGTGCTGCTTCCCTGTTGTGACACCACATTGAGTGGTGTCACACAGCATTTCACACAGCATCATCTGGCCCCAAAGTAATCAGTCAGAGCTTGAGTTATAGATACACCATAACTAACATTTAAATACATACATATTATACATATAATTACCCAGACCCGAGACTAATACTTGCAGGATCATAAAAACATTTATCTCGCGGGAAACGAACACGCAACCTTTTGCGCCTCAGCTGGGCCTTGGCCCACTACGCTACAGAGGTCGTTAATTAGTTTTTTACCATAGATTATTATAATATTGTTAAGCATACATATAATGACTTTGGCTCTAAACGCAGGCGATCATTCTACTTTACGACTGCTATCGTTGAATATAAGTGCAGGCAATCAACCTACTTGCTTATGTACCGTCAACTTGTAACTGAGGCGATAATCTCAGTCGCGTTTACGTAGCTTTTGTGTTGTTATAAGTAGTACAGAGAATGACAATTCTATTGATATATCATAGTTTTATCAACCCACTCAAAAAAAGAAGGAGAATTGACTCAATTCGATTTTTTTGTTTGTTATCTCATAACTCGGTCATTTATGAACTGATTAAAAAAAAATCATATGACAGGATATACTTTCCGATTGGTCCCATATAAATTTCATAAAAATCGGTTCAGTAGTTAGGTTTTTAAATCAAGAAAACTTGAAAAAAATATGTCATTTTCTTGGATAAAACGAAATTTTGATATTTTGCTTTGTCTGTTTAGTTTTTAAAACGTAATTATAAGACCGATGTTTAGGTCTTATATGTTCCAACAGCTAAAGAAAATTATACGTAAAATGCTTTTATTATTCGAGCAAGCGCTTTATTTAACACCTTAGCAAACACGGATATTGGTATATTTAATACATGAACGAGCAAGCGAAGACGCTTGCTCTAAGACAAATTCTTCTTATACTATAGGTACTCATTTGGTTTTCTTTCTTGTTTTCTATTTCTAAGACGATTCAAAGTGGTCCTTGTGATTGTAATGAATAAAGTTATTTTGAATTGAATTCTCCTTATTAGCTCATTGTATTGTATAGATTTCCACACGGACTCTAATTTTCATATATATTTTTTTATATCTACCAGTGTGAACTTGTAATTGGCCTTTCGCATACATGTACTCGTATTATTTATATTTTTTTGTTAATGTACCTAGCTGTAAGTTCTCCGAAAATTCTAATATAAAAAAAGAACACACTTAATTCAATAAAATATGGTTATTACTTCAATAAAATATGGAAGTCTATAGTTTCGAGGAGGATATTTACTCGGCTTTCTGATGAAAGATGAAATCTACTCGAATGATTCTTACGTAATAACCGATGAATTTTTAGGTTGAATATCGATTTGATTTGTTGGAAGAATGCTTAGATTGATGATGTGCTCTTTTTTATAATTTTAGGCACAAATAAATTTATTTTTATATATCTTATATTTCTTTAAACGCAGTCACAAGTAGTGCGAAAAATAAGTACGGTTGCAAAGTTATAATATGGCGCAATGCCAGTGCTCGCAAACGGAAACAAAGCAAAACAACCGGCACATCCGGCTTTTAAAACCTATAAATCAAGGAGGTGTATGTGATTGGTTAGTATTAAAAGCGGAGATGAGCTTGCAATCTGGGACGTACGGAATACATACTAGTTGTATCATGCGAAGAATGAACGTGGTGCCAAATATAATATTTAGATTTGCCTCCGATCTGAGGTGTCTAGCCAGTCCGGGGATAATAGCGAGGATAATATATATGTTTGTTTTTTTTATCTCACTTAAAAAAAGGAGGAGGTACTCAATTCTTTGTAATTTTTATGCTCTACGATTACTCAAAGCCACCAGAACCAATTTGGAATTTTTTTCTTTTTTTTTTCAAAGGGTTAAGGTCGAAATCGGTTGAGCCGTTTTAAAAAAAAACAAACAAATATCTAAAAATTGTGTACATCGATGATATTTTTTATATACATGAAGTCTGTTTTCTTTTTAGTTTTTAAACGTAATTATTAGGGTTCTGAAGTAGTCTTCAAGGAACCAATAGTTTCGCTATGTCCGTCTGTCAGTCTGTCTGTCTGACCACCCCTAATCAGAGTTCTTGCTCGCAGACTATAAATTAATTGTATTAGCGGCCCTTACAAAGTTATGAAAAAACCCTATACAAGTTAATATTATATTTGTTTTTATATAAACAGTTTTTTTTATTTTATACCCCGTCGTGTGGCAATTCGTTAAATATGTATTTTAAAGATACTACGAGGTTTCTTTAACAGTTTTTTGATACAGACATCCGTTTGATAAATAATATGCTTCAAACTGACCAGTGGTAGAGGTCAGGGCTGTACACAAACTCAGATCACGAACCAAGCAATGGTTTTTTGATCGTTTTTAATTGAGAACTGTCATTGAATGTAAGATTTAGGTTTGTTCATTACATAGCTCATTGCATACTTTACATTATGAATTAATGAATCGTTTATTTGGCACACACAGAAAAAAACTACTCATAATATGTATACAAACCAGTTAATAATAGAATAAGTAAAGCACCTATCTATTGAGTATAAGCGTATGTGATAAAAAGGCATCCAGCTCAGCATGTGTTGGATGGAAGCAAGTAATGCTTACACTCAACGCTGATCCTCAGTTTTAACCCAGGTTTAGAAGAGTAGTGCAGCAGCGTCAACAGAACAATTATCATAAGGTGGATCGGTAATTACAGAGGAAAAAAAATATGCGGGCAGCCTTTGGGGACTGCCCATAGAAGTGAAAACTCAGTAACTCGTGAATTGCATCGTCTAGCTATTAGATTATTATTTTTGAATTATTTTTGGTTTTAAGCGCGCGGTAACGATGACGTGAGTTTTCGCTTTTTGTTGAACACAAAAAATATACACAGGATACATATAGCTCATGGAAAGCGTTCGGTGACGATAACGCGAGTTCCATGAATTTTGTTCGCTAAAAAAGTGCACAACGCGCCTTTAGAAGATCTCTTCAAGAATAATAACATACCGCTGCTCTAGTAAACATAAACATATCACTTAAATAAAAAGTCTTATGACTGTAGCTCAACCTTCTGTGCTGTATGTTGTGGTTTTGATCCCCAGGACAAACACTTGTGTCCTGAACAAAGATGTTCGTTGTAAGCCTTGTATCTTACGTATCTAGTTTTTTTATAAGTATTCTATCAGTCGTTTGGATCCCATGGTGCAAGCTTATTGCTTTATTTGTGTGTATATGGTTCTGCGTGAATTGGACACCAATATTTGAAGTAGCTGTTCTGAATTTTTGAAATTGAGTTAGTAGGTCCATGACACGTTTAATTTCAAAAACTCAAAACCTTCAACTAAAACTTTTGCTGTATTTGTTTCTAGTTTCTCAAATATGCGCATATGTGGTGTCTACATAAAACGTGCCATTCCTGTTCACTGGCTACATGTATACCAAGTCGCATCTAAATCCGTTCAGCCGTTGCATTGTACTCGTATTTGGGCCGCAAGCAAACCTAATAATATGCCCAAGCACATAAATATAGAAACATCCACACACATTTATGATATTGGTAGAATGGTTCCATGAGATGGCTGCATGAGCAATCATTTACATAACAATTATCTAATTGTCGTAAAAAAATTGGTAAGTACCTACTATTATAACATATTTTAATTGAATTAATTTAATGCACGAATGCCAGATTTTACTGTTAGGCACAAACGTGCCTAATAGTAGGCATTCGTGCCTCATCCGATCAGGTTCCAACGGAAGACCAGCGCTTCGTGGCTTATGCTGAGTTGGAGCCTTTTTGTGACGGCCTTATTTATGTATTGTTTGTATTTTTTATGTTCTATTTCTTTTTTTTCTTTCTTTCTTTATTTCTTTGAAAAGTTTGCATGGCGTGGAATGCTTTCACAGTTTGTTGACTCTGGGTCCCTTGGACCCAGAGTTCTATCACAAAGGATTAAAATATCTGTCTCATGAGATGGCAGAAATGTATAGATAATATTATATACTTTGATGAAAAATATATACAAAATTTAAAGAAAACATGTTTGGAATTGGAATTGGAAACATGATTTTTTTAGTAGGTACAAAAACTTTAGTTTCATACCTTTCCCGCTAATTTAATAATTTAAAATAACAATTACATTGTCCTAACAGTAAGGGATACCAAAACGACAATGGAATTACATAGGACATCACTACATAGTATAAAACAAAGTTGCTTCCCGCTGTCTGTCTGTCCCTATGTATGCTTAGATCTTTAAAACTACGCAACCTATTTTGATGCGTTTTTTTTAATAGATAGAGGGATTCAAGAGGAAGGTTTAGATGTATAATACATGCATAATATAGTAGAAAAACACTGATAATTTTAGAGGTTTCCAATCACATTAGACATTCTGTATTTAGTATCAGCATTGCACGGGCGGTTCGCTAGTAATATATATACTGTGTGTATATATATTACAGGTACAGGTACATGTATATAGGTATACTAATATATCGTTGTGTAAGATTTCTTTCAGAGGACTTTTTATTTTTATATTTCGCTTTATGTAATGTATCACATAAATTCCTATTACGGAACCCTAAAATTGCATTCGTTTGGTCTCCACGAAGAATGGGTTGTGCTCGAGTGATCGTTAGCCACTGCGATTGTGAAGGTACCTCACTAGACAGAGCTACATTACTTTTGGAACTCGAAGTGTAGATACAAACTGTAGCATTACAATCCCCTTTTATAAAAAGAGGATTATAAGCTGCAATTAATTTAATAAATTTAGTTGAAATTTAAAAAAAATATACTGAGAGAAGCTTTCTGCTTTGAAATAAAAATAAAGTTTATAAGCACAGTTACTATATTATACAAATATCACACATTAAATAAAAAGAAAATTAATAATTCAAAGAAGTTTCCGTTATTTTATAGATCTGCTAATTTAAAAGTTTGTACGTTTCTTTCATTTGGCTTTTAGAAGATGTTAGAGTATCACTAACCGGAGAGTTCCACACATAGTTTCATGATTAAGATTATTTCCGTCTCTGGTATTTTTTGGATGGATGGGGACGTCCTCTTTTCATCAATATAAGATCCTCGTCACCATTGATCCATTAATTGATATGGGTCCGTAGCGTTTCCCAGCCTAGAATTGGCTCAGACTCTCCATTTTTCTCTCCACTAGTAGATAATATTTTTCATCATTTTTGTCTCAAATCTCGGATCTGACTGACATATTGCAGTCCTCCCTTCATTTTCTGCGCAAATCGCGCATATCAAATCCATCACGGATTTTGAATTTCAAGTTTCAGCCAGACAGTGCTATGAAAGTTTTCATTGTAATATTAGCAGACCTCTCGCTAATTTGAGAATTTATGAAATATATTGACAGCCTCCTTCACCTTTCAATTTTGATTAATTAAAATGTAAACAAAGATTTTACAATGAAAAGTTATGAATATAAATAAACATCGTAAAATGTGGTAGAAATTTGTGATGGTGTTCAGATTAAACTGCTCGGAAACTCCGTATGAAGTCAAGGATACGAAAGTAAAATGGAATACCATAAATATGGTTAAAGACGCAGCTTGTTTATGTTGAGCAGTATAATCCGTTACATATCCTCACGTAGGTAAGTAAAATAAAATAATATGTACATAAAGAGCGTTTACGAGCTAAGTAGAAAAGGAAGATATTACAAAACACATTAAAAAAAACTATATGAGACACATTACCGCGCGCGCTCATTGGTCAAAACAAATAGCGCGCGCTTCCCCGGCTTCATGTTTCGCTCTTTCGTCTCTTTTCACGAAATCTGTCCCACTCAAAGTCAAAGTCAAATAATACTTTATTCAATACAATCACAAGGATCACTTTGAAACGTCTTACATACTAAGTGAATTTAGGTGCCTATTTATCCTAACCCAAACCTGAGAAGAACTGGCAAGAAACTCGTCTTGGTCCTAGAGCTGTGTGATAATGCTTCCCAATTTATCTTCGAGTAACATCTTTCGTCTCACTTTCCTGCAATCTGTGGGACAGTCTTTTATGGGGAACACGGTGCACTTCTATAATAAGCTTCATGAAAATGCTACTAAACTACCTATTAAGAAATTTAAAGCATACATAAGAGGTAGTCTTTTGAAGAAAGTTTATTATAATATAAATGACTATAGGTATTATTAAAAAAATGCATGGCCTCATGTCGCTCTGCCCTCAGACTGTTAACCGACACACTTGAAATGTATAAACTCTCTTGTATTAGTATTTCGTAGTTAAGGTAGTTATAAGATGGATCATGTAAAAAGCACTAGGACCAGGATGAGTTTCATACCAGTTCTTATCGGACTTGGGTTAGGAGAAATTGACACCTAAATTCACCTAGTATGTAAGATGTTTCAAAGTGATCCTTGTGATGGTATGAAACAAAAATATATGACTTTGACTTTAAACAGTTAGGAGGATCTTCACTTCATACCTATTTATTTTTCTGGGTTTTCATTGTAATTTATATTCACAGTGATGGATTGTATAATTATTTTTATACAATCATTTCAGAGAAGGAAAACATGAAACAAGCCCGGCTTGATGCCAGCCGTTATGCTGCAACCGAACCGACACCGTATGTACTGATTTGTCTTAAGTGCACGAAAGGAGCCACTGAGGCGCACTTTAATCCTTCCACTACACTAGTTAGAAGTAACTAGTGACACGATAAGAAAAAGATGATAATCATTTTCTTCCTTTGTAAATGTCTCGCTCTAAACATAAACTCGAATGCAACTCACACGTTCGTTCGTCTTAACAAGTGGTAGAGATAAAACCCCTGGAACCATATCTCGTTACGAAACCAAGAAACGGAAGGCGTTTGAAGAGTTCTTGTATATCATATATTATTGTGGCTTTGAACATACAAGAACTAGTGTGCATTGAAACTTTGAATAATAATGTTTATAAATATATCTAAATTGCTAAAATAATAATATTTTACACACATTTCACCCAACGTCATCCAGCCCCAAAGTATCAAAGCTTTTGTTATGTGAACCACGTGACTGATATACTACTTTTATACTATTTCGAAAATACATACATATTATATTATACACAGAAAAACACCCACCCGACACAAATACTAGCAAGTCAAGCATTTGTCAGGGCATGCCTTCTCCCATTACGCCAGAGAGATCGTCAGTTTGATGAATATGTATTTTTTATTATTATTGATAGGCTTACGTTTGACCATAATCTACAATATTTAGATTTTCGTTTATTTTTCAGCTCGACCGATTTTGATAAAATTTATATGGGACCACCTGTAAAGTATACCCTTTCAAACAAAAAAAGAATTTTCCAAATCGGTTCAGCCGTTTTTGAGTAATCGGTGAACATACATAAAAAAAAAAAGATTCTGACGAATTGAGAACCTCCTCCTTTTTGATAAAGTCGGTTAAAAATGAACTATAAATGCAAACATATGGACAGGACCTACTGGGAAAAGAAGACGCTGGATCTAGACATATACCTCATGCATTGTTTTCGCTTCTTATATTTTGGTGCTCTTGTACTTGCTTCTTTTTAAGTTATTAACCTTGCTGTATACATTACTAAATGTGTTTGTGAACACTACCTTTTGGCACTAGCTGAAACAGTGATCCCTCGTGTCTACATACAAGTGCAAACATAGTTAGAGCGAGGTACCCAGCAAAACTGGTCCAAGGGTCTTGTCACATAACTATACTTTGCGCTAGCATGAATAACTGTAAATGTATATATGAATAAATATTTTTTTTTGCGGAAAAAACTATAGTATGGAAATGACAACAGCATTCACGCCTCAGTCACGTATTTTATTACAAGCTGGTGTTAACCTAGCAACCTTAAAAGGCGCAAATATGCCGGTCTTGATAGGACCTACATATTTAAGCATTTTGGAATCGCGACACTGGGCCCGTAGGGAACAGACCATCGCTTTTTAACTCTTTCTTACGTAACTGGACTCTTACGTGAGATGTGAACACACACACGTGTACCACACCCGGAATCGACATAAACTCGAATCGCTACAGCGGACTCTCACGAAGTCATCGAATCTGACGCATGTCATGGGTCCGACTGTGTACAATAAGCTCCCAGAAAATATCACGGAGGCCCCAAGTATGGCCATTTTTATAAATAGGCTAAAACGCTGGCTTATCGAGCAAAGTTTTTATAGCTATGGCGAGTTTTTAGATAATAAATTACCTAAAATATGACATTTCTACAAATTCATTTATATAATTATTATGTATTAGTGCCGTCTTAATAATTTTATGTGCGTGTTTACTTATTAATTTACTTTTTACATTTGACTTATAATGATATTATGAATAAATAATTATTATGACTATTTTTTTTTTTTTTGTGATCCAGAAGCTGGCTCTTCTGGCCCAGCGTATACATTCCTTCAGTGTCTTAGAGACGCTGCCGTATAAGTATGATCTGGATCAGTTGATCTAACTATATATTGTTTTAAACGGAACTTAGATAGATCAACTGTTACACATGTATTTTATAATAGTATATTATTCTGTACCTTTCTGTAATTATTTTAAATAAATGATAACAAAGCGCTAGTGTTATATCCATACAATTTGATTTTTTCGCACGCCAACACAAAGTGGATCTTGTCTTGGCTCTCTGATCGATCAAGGCAATAATGGACAGACGACATCAACCGCTGGGGAACAGTGAATGAAAAACTAAATAGAAAATCTACTTCATTGAATGAAATTTCAACCCATAAAATCATAACCAAATTGAAAACCTCGTCCTTTTTAACCGACTTTATCAAAAAGGAGGAGGTTCTCAATTCGTCGGAATCTTATTTTTTTTTTATGTATTTTCACCGTTCTAGAAACTAAAAAGAAACTAGATGTATTTTGTATATATATAATATGGGTCGGCCAAATAAACGCACCGCTCCAATGAGACAGCGAGGTATCGAAGTACATGAAAACATCATCGATGTATACAAGTATTAGATTTTCGTTAATTTTTCAGCTCTACCGATTTTGATAAAATTTATATGGGACCACTTGTGAAGTATACCCTTTCAAACAAAAAAGAATTTTCCAAATCGGTTTAGCCGTTTTCGAGTAATCGGTGAACATACATAAAAAAAAGATTCCAACGAATTGAGAACCTCCTCTTTTTTGATAAAGTCGGTTAAAAATATTTTTTAAATCGGGTTATAAATGACGGAGTTATGAGGTAACAAACAAACAAAAAAACATCAGATTTGCAACCTCCTCCTTCTTTTGAGTCAGTTAAAAAAGCAGAAGACAGATAAATATGGAGTATACCTTATCAGTATCCTCCCCTGCTTCAGCTTCAACTTGAGTCCAATAACCAGTTCCTGACATGCTATTTCACTTTTCATATTTTTACTCAATCACGTCATAACAGCTGAACAGATTTCGATGAAACTAGGTTTATAAAATAAAAAAATAAATAATGCCAGAAATTTCACACAGCATCATCTGGCCCCAAAGTAACCAGAGCTTGTGTTATGGGTACCACATGACTGATATACTACTTATATACTTTTTGGTAAATACATACATATTATGTATAGAAATACCCAGGTTCGAGACAAATACTTGCAGTTCATACAAACATTTGTCCCGCGACGGGAATCGAACCCGCAACCTTCTGCGTCTCAGCCGAACCTTGGCTCAATGCGCCACTGCGCCTGCTAGAGGTCGTCGTACAGATACGAGTAGGTTGTGAAGTAAGCCCCGTAGTGGTATTACGTAAAAGTGGTAATAGCAACAGCAATATCAGCGCAATCTGTATCACGTCCTTGAAAAACTATTATTACGAAAGCCAGGCGCTGCCTATTACTCGTGTGTCGCCCCACCTACCGGCGAATCATAATAAACTCTTAGATCAGAGATAGAAGCGTACATCGTACATTTGAAACCTAAAAATCGACTTCATGGATATATAACTTTCAAATCTATAATATTAATACGTGAAGCAAAAACTTTGTACCCCTTTTTACGAAAATTGCGCGGACGGAGATGTATGATATTTTACTAACTTATAGTTTATAGAGAATGCTAATATTTTTTTAAATTATGCATCAACAAAAAAAATATTTATTAATTATGGTCGAATTTCGACCAGTGGGCGACCACTAGTATCGATAAATACTTCGTTTATACAATATTCAATTATAAGTTTAATACAACGTTTTTCCGTCTATATTTTTACTTTAAGGAAGTGGGTATACTTTCCGTCTTGACAATCTGGTTTGACAACCTCTGAGGGGCAGGCCAAGATCCGGCTGAGACGCAGAAGGTTGCGGGTTCTATTCTCACTGCGATAAAAATGTTTGTATGATCTGGTAGTATTTTTCTGTGTTTAATATGAATTCATATATATATATATATATATATATAAAATATATATATAAGTAGTATATCAGTCATAATAACGCAAGTATTGGTTACCTTGGCTCCCTGTGTGAAATGTCCAGTTTTATTTATTTATTTAAATTTGTTAAACAGCTAAATAATTTTCTAAATCGTTATTAAATGACAGAAATAAAAATAAAAAAAACGGAATTTAGAACATTCTTTTTTGAGTTCGGTTTAATAGGTGTGTTTGAACTTTAATGTGATTGCGCCATTCACGAGTATTGCAAGTTATAATAAAGTGGCCGGAATTGATACTTTTTTTTACCAAAAAACAAAATTGAATGATATAATTACGTTTTAAAAACTAAAAAGAAACCGACTTCATTGAATGAAATTTGAGCCTATAATACAATTTTTGTGGAAAGTAGATGTATTTTGTATATTATAATATGGGTAGGCCAAATAAACGCCACGCTCCAATGAGACAGCGAGGTATGAAAGTACATGAAAACATAATCGATGTATACAATTTTTAGATTTTCGTTTATTTTTCAGCTCGACCGATTTCCTTAAAGTGTATATGGGACCACCTGTGAAGTATATATACCCTTTCAAACAAAAACAGAATTTTCCAAATCGGTTCAGCCGTTTTCGAGTAATCGGTGGACATACATAAAAAAAAAAAGATTCCAACGAATTGAGAACCTCCTCCTTTTTGATAAAGTAGGTTAAAAATTAGTACGCAACAATGACGAGAGGCGTTGTGAGATTCCACTAGTAGAACATTTGTTATAACGCCAGAGCCTCACATTAACTAAAACCCTAAATAGCAGAGTGTCAACACACTGCGCGAACACCTTTACACTAGACATTTCCAGCGTCGGTATTGAACATGCTCCATGTTTTTAAAGTCAATGAAATCGGGCCAAAGGATTTGCATATAGATCGAAAAACTTTAGATTTGCTTACCTACTTCAAAGGTGCGCTACTTATCGAGTGACCATAGGTTATTTGGAAGTTTTAACACGTATTTTTGCAAATAGTTACCTACGTGTTTAATATACCAGACATTTTAAATAGATATATCCCACGACTTTTGTAACTTGACTTATATATAATAACGTTTTAAAAACTAAAAAGAAACCGACTTCATTGAATGAAATTTGAGCCTATAATACACATTTAGTGGAAAGTAGATGTATTTTGTATATATATAATAATGGTAGGCCAAATAAACGCAACGCTCCAATGAGACAGCGAGGTATGAAAATACATGAAAACATCATCGATGTATACAATTTTTAGATTTTCGTTTATATTTCAGCTCGACCGATTTTGATAAAATTTATATGGGACCACCTGTAAAGTATACCCTTTTCCAAAACAGAACAGACAAAAAAGAATTTTTCAGCAGTTTTCGAGTAATCGGTGAACATACATAAAAAAAAATATATGATGTGTAACATCTGACATCTCACCTTGGTGATAAGCAAAATACGACGCTCTCATTGGTGACATCAAATCAAATTAGTTTTTCGTAGTTAAGATAGTTAGATGAATCATGCAAAAAAGCGCCAGGACCGGACGAGTTTCTTGCCGGTTCTTCTCGGGCTTGGGTTAGGAGGAATCGGCACCAAAATTTTATTTAATTTTTTTTATTTTTTTTTTAACATAGATAGACCTACGTTTGACCACGAACTCGCATGATGTTAATTGTTTTAGTTTTCAGGAAGGACAGATGACGGCAAATCATTCCAATCCTTGGCTGTACGCATTATAAATGTGGAAGCAAAGCGCTTTGTTCGTAAGGGTGGTAGACTGACAAGGTATGGATGGTATTGAGCGGTGCGTCTGCTTGTCCTGTTGTGAAAAGGGGATGGTGGAATGAGATCATGTAATTCGTGGGCACATTCTCCGATTTTTTTTCTATAAAAGATCGAAAGGCAAGCAACTTTACGCCGGTGCTCGAGACTCTGGTACTTAGTCTCAGCGTTTAGCTGCTCACCTATCACCCTCAATGCTCTACGCTCAATCGAGTCCAAAGCACCCAGCTGGTGTTTGGCTGAACCACCCCACAGATGGCAGCAATACTCCATACCCGACCGGACTTGAGCTTTATATAAAGTCACTCACTCGGACTCTCAATTTTGCTCCTATACCTGGACAGAAAGCTGTCCAGATGTGAAGTATCGTCTCACCTTGTTGAGGATGCCAAGCTTCATGGCAGCAGTCTTGGCCTTGGACTCGATATAGGAGCAAAATTGAGAGTCCGAGTGAGTGAAACTCCCAAGAGTTCGAGATGATCTTTTACAGATACCGGTACATTTCGGAAAACAGGGACTTGGAGAAACTGTCTCTTTTTTCGCCGAAAAGAGACAAGTTTGCGTTTTGGATGCGACCTGGAGAGTCAAAACCAGACGCATAAGCATCTCGTCTCTGTATTTCTGAATGTTAGTTTTACTGGCTCGTGCATCAGCAAAGTATCTCTCCACAACTGTACTATCGTCTGCATACCCAATAATACCGGGCATAAGCAGATCGTTTATGTGCAGTAAAAACAGTGTGGCAGAGAGCACTGACCCTTGAGGTACACCGGCTTTAATTGCCAATCGATCAGACGAGCAGCCGTCAACAACTACTCGAATGGATATTTCCCTCAGCAAGTCAGCAAGCCATGAGCAGAACTGAACTGGCAATCCGTTGGCTGGAAGCTTACCAATAAGGCTAGCGTGCCAGACCCTATCAAAGGCCTTTGAGATGTCAAGTGAAACAGGCTTCACCGTATTTTTCTATGGCCTCACTCCAAATGTGCGTGACATACGCAAGAAGATCCCCAGTAGATCGCTTTCGGCGAAAACCGTATTGTCGAACTTGTAACTTTGACTTTGAAACACTGCGCGCGCTCATTGGTCAAATCAAATAGCGTGCGCTTTGCGCTTCCTGTTACAGACTTTCTTCCCTTTTATCAAAATCACTCCCACAGATTGCAGGAAAGCGAGAGAAAATATTACACAAAAAATTAACTAGTTAACAATAATGAAATCCAATTACCTACAGTCAGCTGCACTGCAATGTAACATTTTTCAATTTTCAAAACGATGTCACATCATCATGGTGTGTCGTAATGTTAGTGCGGACATTTCAGAATTTAAAACCAAGTACGGGTAGTTTTGATAAATGCTTCTCAGCGGTAACTCTAAGCATCCATTCAGCCCACCAATATGCCTGTGTGATTAAATAACGTCACAAAGTCGTGTGTATTCTTTAGACGTAATGTATTTTATACAAAGTGGCTAATCTTTTGTTTTACTCACGAATTATTTTGTTGATGGAGGCTACGACACTATTTAGATTTATCTAGAGAATCTTCATCAGGGTGAGTTTGACTCGTGGTCCGCTCGTTGCCGCTCGCGTTCACGGTTCGCACTGATTTAATACGTCCGTTAGATCCGTGTTTATCAAATTGTATAATACAAGTAAAAAAAAATTAAGAATTAAAATAAACTCACTGATTATTTTTGCTAGAATCACAAGACACAGCACTTTTATTTCAACTTTTCCCTCTGAGTTTTACGAGAAACTTGATTTGAAAACTATCATAAATTTTAAATAAAACAAGTAATAACTCGACAAAAATGTATAATATAAAAGCGCACATACGTCATACATATTAACATATATCGGCCTTATATATAAACGTCTCTCAATTTCTGTCCAAAGTTAATCACTGTATATACTAGTGCCATCCCTATTTAACCGACTTTATTAAAAAGGAGGAGGTTCTCAATTCGTCGGAATCTTTTTTTTTATGTATGTTCACCGAATACTCGAAAACGGCTGAATCGATTTGGAAAATTCTTTTTTTGTTTGAAAAGTTATACTTTACAGGTGGTCCCATATAAATTTAATCAATATCGGTTAAGCTGAAAAATCAACGAAAATCTAAAAATTTTATACATCGATGATGTTTTCATGTACCTCGCTTCGCTGCGTCTATTTGGCCTACTTATATTATATTATATACAAAATACATCTACTTTCCACTAAAAATGTATTATAGGCTGCAATTACATTCAATGAAGTTGATTTCTTTTTAGTTTTTTAAACGTAATTATTGTTAGATAGTAACAAACAGTGACAGGACGAATTTTGAGCAGTGTTTAAGCAATGTTCAAGTTGTGAGACGTTTATAAGTAAGGCCGATTATTGATAAAACGATACTTTTCTGCTATGCATGTCAATTACGGTGTTCCAACATTCACTCAATGGACTTTATGAAAAACCTTTATTATTATATCGACGCTTGAAAGGCAATAATTACTAAGCGACATATTGGCAACTTTACACCAGAGCATTTTAAAGTTTTTTTTTTGGAAAAAAAATCGTCGAAAATCACCTATTAATCATAGCTACTCAATTCTAATGAATTTTGAATGCAGTTTAAAAGATTTATAAGCTGGCATTTAAAGATTATGAATTTTCTCAATACTTTAAGAAATACTGTCGGTTAGTAAAGTTTTAATCAAATTCACAAACAGGTAAAAATTACTTACTGACAACAAAACTTTATGATAAAACATGTAAAATTAACTAAATACCAGTATTTTATAATTGTGTTTGAAGCAAAATGATGCATCCAGAAGTAACAGATGTTTGACACATAGGTAAAATGATCTAATTAAAATACAAAAAACTTTCCTTCCAGGCAATTTCAACCATAGTACAAATTAAATAAGGTAAGTGTAGGCCTTTTTTGAACGAGTAACAAAGAATTTAGGTTTCAGTCCACAAAATTAAACACATTCGGACAATGGTTTTCGATGGATACCGTCATCATCAACATAAAAAGCCCTCGTAGTAATCTACAATCACTCACTACTGAGTATGGGCCCATCTGACAAGGGACGAATTACAGCATACTCCGCCACGCTGCCCTAGTGGAGGTTGGTGAAGGATTTAGGCCTGTGTCTAACCCTATGTTAATGACGTCTATATGAGCCTTCAACATACGAATATTGCGTGAAATATCAAGCAAAGCGTATAGCTGATTTTATAAAGAACATATAAACCGTCGTTATAAATAACAAAGACATTTTATTTGTATACATAGTATTTATTAGAAATTTCTAAATCAGTACATATAGGTAGGTAAAATACAATATTAACGAAGAAGAAAATTGCTGTCTAACTACTGTTACAAAAAATTCAAAGTGGGAATGTATTTCTGGGACTTACCTATTCATTACTTAATTAAACCAAATTTGAATCAACCACATCAAGTGTTTAAGTTTCAGATCAGCCTTCTTCAGCAGTCTTATACTATTGTTACTTGGGAATTGAATGTAGAACTACCTACAATACTAATACCAGTTTTTTCAGAAATTCTTTACGCTTGATCTCTTCTTTCTACGATATATGTACCTACTAACAAGTCTTTAAGACGATCTCCCGAGAGTCCCCAAAAATGATGAAATACCTTCTGTCTATTTTCAGGTTCAATATTTTCAGTTATTACTAATTTTCTTTCCAATGCATAGGTTAGGTTGAATAGATTTACGTTTGATAATTTTACCACCACTTCGCACATATTCCTGTCCAGCAATTCTTTTTTGTTGCCGTTCTCTTCTCTAATCATTTTTTTTTGTTCTCAAGCCTTTTTCTTTAGTGAAGCAAGTGTTGTTCTTCATGTCATCCAAACTTGTATTTTCTTTTTAGATGATGCCTTTTTATTTATTTGTTTCTTCGTGTTTGCTGTTTTTTAAACTACTTCAACTTCTTCATCAGAAGAAGATTTAGATCCTAACCATTCATCTGAAATTGTAACTTCTTCACAATCGATAGAAGTTGAGTAATCATTTTTAACTGTGTAATCATATTTATAATCAATATACATTAGTTGTGCATTTCCCTCCCTTCCCTCCGGACCTCTGATCTGTGCAGACGTGTTACAAGCTAATCCGTTTTTGTCTATTTTTAATCATTTTATTTAAATGCTCCGTACAAATTGCTCGCGAAAATAATGTGCGAGCAGAAGTCTACTAGCGGTCATCGTGGGTAACTCAAGCGCACACTCCTACCCGCATTTCTACATCTGCCCCTGGCGCGCCTTCTACAGAAGTGCACACATAATTTTTTCACGTGAGTGACACTACCTCACACTATCGCCCCACTGAACGCACACATTGTCATACGAAACAAGAACAGACTATCCCCGGCTACTACTACACGTAAGAAATAACTACTACACCAACGTCAGGGGTCAAACTATACTGGCCGGAAAGCCTAAGATAACCGATCGTCGCTGACCGACCATTTAAGCTGACCTATCTTTTGTCAGTGTGCTACTTCTGCTGTGTGGATTGTTTTGGCTTGTTTGTTACCTGCCTGGCTTTGCTGCTGCCCTGGTACTCGATACACCATGTACACGAAACACACTCCGCCATCTTCCCCCGCTCCCCTCCCAAGCGGGGCTAACGCTAACGCTGCCGCTGTGCATGTCACCGCACCTATCTCTGCGGCGGTCAACACATTAAAATTACCTCCCGTGCTACCACTTTACGGTTCGTCTTCTGAACCTAATTTATCAGAAAACCCAAAAAGCACTCTTAAAAGAAAGCGTTGCTATTCCGAGGTCCTAAATGATTTTATGGACGAAATGCGAAATGTTTAAAGAACTTAAGGACGAACAAGAAAAAAGATACGACCAAATCTGCACCGCTGTAGCGGACGTTCGATCAGCTGTCGATTTTATGGCGGATAAGCACGAGCAGCTACATTTTAGAGTAGAGCAATTGGAAGTTGGGCGGAAGGCCGATGCCCAGCACATAAAAATACTCGAGGACAGGATAGATTATCTCGAACGTGGATCGAGGTCTACGTGTCTCGAAATACGAAATATTCCGGCTCCTGCCTCAGAAAGCAAATTGGCTCTGCTGGAAACTTTCATCACCACGAGTAAAATACTACATGTGCCGATACAACATTCTGATGTGAAAGATATATTCAGAATTAACAACAGGGATCCCGCTCAGAGGACGATCATCGTAGACCTCACGACCACCCTGCTAAAAGAAAAAATGGTTACCATGTACCGAAAGTCCAACAAGGGTACATCTAAACTGACAACAGAACATCTACGCATAAGTGGTCCATCAAAGCCGATATTCATCTCGGAGAATCTATCGCCCAGAATGAAGCGTCTCTATTACCTCGCTAGAGAGTTTGCTAAATCTAACGATTTCATGTTTTGTTGGGTGTCACATGGCAAGATATTTTTGCGTAAAAGAGAAAATGGCACTCTTACACGAGTTACGAACGAAGCTGACTTGGAAAACATCAAAGCCTCTATATAACTAAATTTGCCAGCCTTTCTAGTACTACTCAGATGTCTCTACCCTATTATTCGAAACGCATTTATTACTTTAGATTTTTATATAAACTTAAACAAAACTTAATAACATTACAACACATCGACTTTACACAC
>OX402568.1:145000-147500 GCA_948098915.1 Lampropteryx suffumata | reverse complement strand
TGTGTTTTACTCAAATAATTCATTACGTGTGGTGTGGGAAACTTGAACTGTTAGTGGTACACTCGAAGGTGAGAACTCGAACTCGATTTTCGCGTTTTGTCATCGTTTTGTGTGGTGGTGTATCATTAACGGTGTTTTCCGTTGTGCCTAAACGCGTTCTGAATCTCTTTAATGTGTGTGATTTCGTTAAAAATACTCTCAGGCGTTAACACCGACGCATGATGTGCATTTTAACACAGAAATATGTAAAAAGTTTTAAAGAATTGTCATTATGTATATAGAGATATTATGAGCGGCAGTATTGAGCTCCGGCCTCGCCACACTCCGGGCGTGATCGTCTTTCGCTGCTGTGCGCGAAACGCAATTCGGACCGTTGTTATTATTAATTTAATAGCGTGGAAACGTTTGCGACTCGATGGAAACTTCAATAAAATTCAAGAAGAAGAAGAAGAAGAAGAAAAAGAAGATGAAGAAGAAGAAGAAAAAGTCTAATCTCTCCTCTCTCTACTCATATCACAGACAAAACGACATCCCACGCGCGCAGGCTTAACCGCCGGTGCGAGGGAATAAATGTGTATTCTCGTCTAATAATTATGATGATGATGATGAAGAAGAATTAGCTCCCTGGTTGATCCTGCCAGTAGTTATATGCTTGTCTCAAAGATTAAGCCATGCATGTCTCAGTGCAAGCCGTATTAAGGCGATACCGCGAATGGCTCAATATATCAGTTTTGGTTCCTTAGATCTTACTCAGTTACTTGGATAACTGTGGTAATTCTAGAGCTAATACATGCAATCAGAACTCTGACCAGTGATGGGATGAGTGCTTTTATTAGATCAAAACCAATCGACGGAGGGCCTCGCGTTCGAAGTCGTTAATTTTGATGAATCTGGATAACTTTTGCCGATCGCACGGTCCAGTACCGGCGACGCATCTTTCAAATGTCTGCCTTATCAACTTTCGATGGTAGTTTCTGCGACTACCATGGTTGTCACGGGTAACGGGGAATCAGGGTTCGATTCCGGAGAGGGAGCCTGAGAAACGGCTACCACATCCAAGGAAGGCAGCAGGCGCGCAAATTACCCACTCCCGGCACGGGGAGGTAGTGACGAAAAATAACGATACGGGACTCTTACGAGGCCTCGTAATCGGAATGAGTACACTTTAAATATTTTAACGAGGAACAATTGGAGGGCAAGTCTGGTGCCAGCAGCCGCGGTAATTCCAGCTCCAATAGCGTATACTAAAATTGTTGCGGTTAAAAAGCTCGTAGTTGCATTTGTGCGCCGCGCTGTTGGTGCACCGCATCCGCGGTGATACTGACACGTTTGCGGAGCATATCGTCGGTGAGCCGGCGGTAACACGCCGGTTCAATATCAAAATCCTATCGCGGTGCTCTTTATTGAGTGTCGAGGTGGGCCGACAATTTTACTTTGAACAAATTAGAGTGCTCAAAGCGGGCTCAAAATGCTGCTTGAATATTTCGTGCATGGAATAATAGAATATGATCTCGGTTCTATTTTGTTGGTTTTCAGAACTCCGAGGTAATGATTAATAGGGATAACTGGGGGCATTCGTATTGCGACGTTAGAGGTGAAATTCTTGGATCGTCGCAAGACGAACATCAGCGAAAGCATTTGCCAAAGGTGTTTTCATCAATCAAGAACGAAAGTTAGAGGTTCGAAGGCGATTAGATACCGCCCTAGTTCTAACCGTAAATATGTCATCTAGCGATCCGCCGACGTTACTACAATGGCTCGGCGGGCAGCTTCCGGGAAACCAAAGATTTTGGACTCCGGGGGGAGTATGGTTGCAAAGCTGAAACTTAAAGGAATTGACGGAAGGGCACCACCAGGAGTGGAGCCTGCGGCTTAATTTGACTCAACACGGGAAATCTCACCAGGCCCGGACACCGGAAGGATTGACAGATTAACAGCTCTTTCTTGATTCGGTGGGTGGTGGTGCATGGCCGTTCTTAGTTGGTGGAGCGATTTGTCTGGTTAATTCCGGTAACGAACGAGACTCTAGCCTGCTAAATAGGCGTCGTCATTTCGGTGTGCATGGCTTCGGTCAAGCAACTCACTGGCGACGTATTAAAATTCTTCTTAGAGGGACCGGCGGTTTCGAGCCGCACGAGATTGAGCAATAACAGGTCTGTGATGCCCTTAGATGTCCTGGGCCGCACGCGCGCTACACTGAAGGAATCAACATGTTCTCCCTGGCCTAAAGGCCCGGGCAACCCGTTGAAACTCCTTCGTGCTGGGGATTGGGGTTTGCAATTATCCCCCATAAACGAGGAATTCCTAGTAAGCGCGAGTCATAAGCTCGCGTTGATTACGTCCCTGCCCTTTGTACACACCGCCCGTCGCTACTACCGATTGAATGATTTAGTGAGGTCTTCGGACCGACACGCGGTGGCTTCACGGCTGTTGGCGTCGTTGGGAAGTTGACCAAACTTGATCATTTAGAGGAAGTAAAAGTCGTAACAAGGTTTCCGTA
>OX402568.1:107500-140000 GCA_948098915.1 Lampropteryx suffumata | reverse complement strand
TTAAGGTCAGCCAGGGTCCGGTCCTCGCCTTTTACCCAAAGGAGGAGACCGAGGGCAGTACCTCGGAGAGCACCAAGGCGGAACTCAAGAAGTCCATCGACCCCAGTGCCATTTGGGTACAGGTAGAAAAGGTTCGTAAGGTAGGCAATGCGGGAGTGGTTGTACACACCACCTCCGTGGCGTCGGCGGAGCGCCTGAGGAAGGCAGCCCCGGCGTCGCTGAGGGTGGTGGAACCAAAACGCAGCCTACCACTAGTAGCCCTCCAGAACGTGGATGGGGACCCTGACTTCGAGCACGTAATTTCGGAGGTATGGGAGCTGAATTTTAAGGGGGACGCCGACTGGCCGCTAGCAAGTCTGCAGGCGGCCATGAAGGGGGCCTTCAAGAGGTCCAGAAGGGGCAGTTCTTACAAGGAGACAACCGTTGTCTTCGAGTGCTCTCCACGGCTGCGGGAGGTTCTGGTGACACGCGGCAGTCTGTTTGTGGGTTGGCAGCAGGTCGAGGTATGCGACTTCGTTCGCGTCACCTGCTGCAACAAGTGCCAGCAGTACGGCCACCCAGAAAAATTCTGTCGCGCCAAGGAGGTCACGTGTGGGCGTTGCGGCGAGTCAGGTCACCGCGCAGACACCTGCAAGGCGGCTGCCCCGTGCTGTGCAACCTGTAAACGGTTCAAGCGCGACAACGCCCACCGAACGGCTTCTAAGGGTTGCCCGGCCCGTCTGTACGCCGAGGAAATGAAGATACAACAGGTCCAGTATGGATAGCCCCGTACTTCGAGTGGGGCAGGTGAATTTGGGTGGTGCAGCGACAGCCACGAGGGAGCTCCCCGCTATTGCTGAGTCGCTCGGCCTGGATATTGTTCTTGTTCAAGAACAATACACCAGAGCCGGGCTCACTCTTGAGCGCGGGGAAAGCTCCAGTGCGGGCATTTACTTGCGAAACCGCTCCACGCCGTGTGCAATGCTGCACCACCTAATGTCGGACCATCTCGCGTGTCTCCACATCGAGACCCTGGACCTCTACGTAGTGTCTACCTACTTCAAGTACGGCGACCCCATTGAAATTCATCTCAGGCAGTTGGAAAGAACGTTGAACCTCCTGAAGGGCAAATCGGTGTTGGTGGGAGGCGATGTCAACGCTCACTCCCCCCTATGGCACTCTCTCCCGCGTCACTACGTGGGGAGGGGCCATACCGTCAACGACCGACGCGCCCAGATGGAGGAGTTCATCAACTGTCGGGACCTGGTTGTGCACAACGTCAGCGGTCACCTGTCCACTTTCAGCACGCCTAACGGCGAATCAAACATTGATGTCACCATCAGCACACGCGGCGTCCGCGTCCGCGATTGGCAGGTTCTAGACGTCTCTTCAAGTGATCACAGACTTATAACATTCTCAGTTGGAAACACGCGCACAACGACACCGCTCGGGGACACAATTTCACCACCCGTGAACCCCGTGCGTTATAGGACAAGGGGTATTGATTGGAGGAGGTTCATCTCCTTCATTCATGAAAGGGCGGGTAGGTTACCGTTGGGAGACCGTGCGGAGGCTTTGGCAGGTGCTTTCACCACCTTAGTCGAGACTGCTGCCACAGAGTGTTTGGGCACGGTGAAGGCGCACACAACTGATCGCGGCTACGAATGGTGGACGCCACAACTAGATAAATTAAGACAGGAACAAAACAAGGCACGACGCGTTTGGCAGGCGTTGCGTAAGAAGGGGGGAATCGCTGAAGTCAACGCGAAGACGCGGTTCCATGAGGCCAGAGGTTCATACCGTACATCGCAGGAACTCGCAGAGTTTGAGCACTTTCGGAAGTTGGCCGAGTCCGGTAACGACGACCCATGGGGTCTTGCGTACAGGGAGGCGTGCGGGCGCGCTCGACCGCCGGCCAATGTGGTAAACGGGATTAGCTACATGGGCGCAGAGACTGAGGACGTGAGGGGGTCTATGACCGCACTCATGAAAGCGCTCTGCCCGGATGATGACCCTGTAGCTGACACCGAATACCACCGCCAGGTCAGAGTCGCCGCCTACCTGGTCCCTTCGGGACCGTCTTCGTGTGTTGTGAGCAGGGACGCCTTGGGCGCCATCGTCCACTCGCTTCCCAATACCTCACCGGGCCTCGACGGCATCGATGCTCGAATGCTGAAACGTGTGTGGAGGGCCGCATCGGCAGAGCTCACGCACGTTATCGGCAAATGCATCGCGGAGGGCGTATTCCCTTCGGTTTGGAAGGATGGGCGTCTTCTCGTTATCCCCAAAGGCAACGGAAAGCCGTTGACGGACCCAAAGGCCTACCGGCCCATTACGCTGTTACCCGTGCTCGGTAAGATCCTGGAGCGAGCCATGCTCTGGTGTATACCAGAGCTCACGCGAGGGATCTCCGAAAACCAGCACGGGTTCATGCCCGGCCGGTCGACCACAACGGCTCTTTCTGCGCTGCTGGGGACCATCGATGCCTGTCCGAACAAATACCTACAAGCCATATTCCTGGACATCTCGGGGGCCTTTGACAACGCCTGGTGGCCGATGATCCTGGTTAAGGCGAAGCGCGGGGGCTGTCCGCCAAACATTCATAGAATGCTGGCCGACTACTTCCGCGACCGCAGAGTGGCCATGATTGCCGGCGACCGGGCGGTGTGGAAGACCTCGACCATGGGTTGCCCTCAGGGCTCGGTACTGGGCCCCTCTCTGTGGAACCTTCTTCTGGACGACCTCTTGCGCCTCCCAACACCGGCTGGGGTTACGATGTTGGCGTATGCGGACGACGTGACGGTGCTGGTAGCAGGGGATGCTCGGAGTGAGTTGGAGGCGAAAGGAGCGGCAGTTCTGGGACTAATAGAGGAGTGGGGGGCCCGTAATAGGCTAAACTTCGCTCCCTCTAAGTCCCAGACAATGACCCTGAAAGGGAAGTTTAAGCGGCCCCCTCTGCTTAAGACCAGTGCGGCAGGTCTCTCGATCCCAACAGTGTCCGAAGCCAAGGTGCTAGGCGTCGTCATCGACTCGTCACTTTCATTTGTACCCCATGCCGTGTCAATAGGCGAGCGGGCGAGTAGTTGCTTCGGGAAGGTTTCGCGGGTTTCCGCTAACAGATGGGGGGTTCGGTACAAGGCTCTCCGGGTACTGTACAGGGGCACTTATGTGCCCACGCTCACATACGCAGCCGGAATATGGCACCACCGCGCTTCGGTCCACGCCGTGAGGAGCGTACTCCTGAGGACGCAGAGGCCTTCTCTGATCCTCTTGACGAAGGCCTACAGGTCCACGAGTACGTCCGCCTTAGCCGTGCTGGCCGGGGTGCTGCCGGCTGATCTGGAACTTGTGAGGGCAGGAAGGAGGATTGCTGCATCCCTAAACCAGCCGAAAGATGCGCTCCCCCGATTGCGACGAGCTGTCGACGAGGACGCGGTTACGAGGTGGCAGGAACGATGGGCGGAGGCGGACAAGGGCCGGGACCTGTTTCGGTTCTTCCCGGACGTGGGTGAGCGCATGAAGGCGCACTGGGTGGAACCGGACCACGAGACGTCGCAACTGTTATCGGGCCACGGCTGCTTTCGGGAACGACTGCAGCGTATGAAGCTCTCGGACTCGGGCCGCTGTCGATGCGGAGAGGACAGTGAGACCCGGGACCACGTGTTGTGGGACTGCACGCTTTACGACGACCTAAGGGTAGAGATGCTGGACGCGATTACGCATCCGGGCGCGATCCACGGCCCGATACACTTCGCGGAACTAGTGAACAGCGTCGAAAACTTCCACGTGTTCAAGAAGTTTGCTCGTGGATGGCACCGTAGGAGGAGACTGGAGGAGGTATAATAGGAACTTATTTATGTAACGTTTATTAGGTGTATATACAAATAGAGTCATACTTTGTGTACTTTTATGTATATTTGAACGTATGTTTATGTATCTATTTATCACGTAGCTTTTGGGAAGGGAGGGAACGGAACGGATCTCGGGCAGCCTGGTGACGAGGTCCGTTTTGTGTATGACCAGCCCCAGAAGGGGGAGAGTGGCGGGACAATGTGCGTAGGCAAATTTGTAGGGCGGTGCAGCGTACTTGTATGGTGCATCGTTCGCAGTTTCGGTCCGTATAACCGCAAGGTTGGTTGGACCATGGGCGGTTGGAGGGTGTCCCTATCTACTATCTAGCGAAACCACAGCCAAGGGAACGGGCTTGGGAGAATCAGCGGGGAAAGAAGACCCTGTTGAGCTTGACTCTAGTCTGGCATTGTAAGGAGACATGAGAGGTGTAGCATAAGTGGGAGATCGTTCGCGGTCGTCGCTGAAAAACCACTACTTTCATTGTTTCATTACTTACTCGGTTGGGCGGAAGCGGTGCGCGGTCGATTATATCGGCTCGCGCACGGTGTTTCGTTCCAAGCGTGCAGAGTGGCGACTGTGGCGGCAACACCACGTCGCCGTACAACTCCCGCGTGATCCGGTTCGAGGACACTGCCAGGCGGGGAGTTTGACTGGGGCGGTACATCTGTCAAAGAATAACGCAGGTGTCCTAAGGCCAGCTCAGCGAGGACGGAAACCTCGCGTGGAGCAAAAGGGCAAAAGCTGGCTTGATCCAGATGTTCAGTACGCATAGGGACTGCGAAAGCACGGCCTATCGATCCTTTAGTACTAAAGAGTTTTTAGCAAGAGGTGCCAGAAAAGTTACCACAGGGATAACTGGCTTGTGGCAGCCAAGCGTTCATAGCGACGTTGCTTTTTGATCCTTCGATGTCGGCTCTTCCTATCATTGCGAAGCAAAATTCGCCAAGCGTTGGATTGTTCACCCATCAAAAGGGAACGTGAGCTGGGTTTAGACCGTCGTGAGACAGGTTAGTTTTACCCTACTGATGGCTTGTCGTTGCGATAGTAATACTGCTCAGTACGAGAGGAACCGCAGTTTCGGACATTTGGTTCATGCACTCGGCCGAGCGGCCGGTGGTGCGAAGCTACCATCCGCGGGATTATGCCTGAACGCCTCTAAGGCCGAAGCCAGCCTAGCCGAATCCGGCAAGGATATGCTCACTGTGGAGCCCCGAGAGTCGGGAGGCTCTAAACAATGTGACTTTACTAGTTGCGCTTTACATCGTAAGGTGCGACGTCGAAGCCCATTTGGATCGCGGAGATCGGTGCGTACGGTTTAACACGTGCACCACGGCTCCGAAGGTCCGGATTTAACTCAGTTCGATGTCGGGGCTCGGAATAGTCTGTAGACGACTTACGTTCCTGGCGGGGTGTTGTGCTCGGTAGAGCAGCGTCGTGCTGCGATCTGTTGAGACTCAGCCCTACGCCAGGTGATTCGTCCGAGGACGAATTATCTCTATCTCTATTTTTATTTTTTTAATCTCTTATAGGTGGGAACAAGTAAAATTAGCTTAATTTTGCGGATTTTTACATGTTTCCCCCACCTTAAAGATCTCTCTTATAAGGTAGGTAGGTGGGTACAAGTAAAATTAGCTTGATTTTGCGATTTTTACTTGTTCCCACCTTAAAGATCTCTTATAAGGCCAGGTGGGTACAAGTAAAATTGTGTTAATGGCCTTATTTTAAACTTTAATTAATTTAATTTTTATGTGTTTTTTTTTTATAACTTTCAATTCAGTATCTTGAATAAAACCAAATAATATAATTTTCAAAGTTTCTTATTGTTAGAATTTGGTCGTGTCGTCGATTCAGCCCCGCCGCCAGCCGCCAGGTTATCCGTCCGAGGACGATATAGGTACTATAGGTGATTTACACACCAAGTAAACCAAGTCCAATTTTGTATTACAATATTGTAGAGTTTTTTTTTTTTTTGAAATATATTGTTCAAATCATTTTCAATACTCTTGTTTTATTTACCGACTTTATCAAAAAGGAGGAGGTTCTCGATTCGTCGGAATCTAGTTTTTTTTTTTTTTTGTTTTTTTAATATTTATGTTCACCGATTACTCTAAAAAAACAGCTGAATCGATTTGGAAATTTATTTTTTTGTTTGAAAGGGTTTAATATAAATTTTATCAAAGTAGAGCATCGGTAGAGCTGAAAATTATTTTTTTGTTTGAAAGGGTGTAATATAAATTTTATCAAAGTAGAGCATCGGTAGAGCTGAAAATTATTTTTTTGTTTGAAAGGGTGTAATATAAATTTTATCAAAGTAGAGCATCGGTAGAGCTGAAAATTATTTTTTTGCTTGAAAGGGTATAATATAAATTTTATCAAAGATAGAGCATCGGTAGAGCTGAAAAATCAACGAAAATCTAAAAATTGCATACATCGATGATGTTTTCATGTGTTTTCATACCTCGCTGTCTCATTGGAGCGGTGCGTTTATTTGGCCTACCCATATTATATTATGTACAAAATACATCTACTTTCCATTAAAAATGTATTATAGGTTCAAATTTCATTCAATGAAGTCGGTTTCTTTTTAGTTTTTAATTTAAAACGTAATTATTATATAGAAGGGGGATATTGTAAATGCTACTAAAATATTTGCTCATGTAAAACTTTGACGTAAGGCTGAAGTTTTGTTTAGGTAGTAGCACATTATCGATTTATTCAGGTATAATAATTATGTTGCTTAAAATTACAGTTTGGAGAGCCCCAAGGTATATTCGTATATTATTAATAAATTCAAATCATTTTCAATGCTACTGTGTATTTTGTTATTTGTGCAAAAGCTATATAATTTTGCTAGTAGTAGTTATTTAACACCTTGGTCGTGTCCCAAGTGATCTATGCGGCATATATAGGTACTTTCAAAAATCTGTTAATTAATAATCTCTAGCGTCTTATGTTGTTATATAAGCGGGAATAGTGAAATTATGAACACTATGCCATTGTATTGTGTAAATAATGTAATTACATCTTTATTTTAATTTTGCTATTATATTTTTTGTATTATATAATATTGTATGCATTTTACCCATCAATATTAATTAATTAATTAATTAATTAATTAATTAATTAATTTGTAAAGGTGATTTAATAACTGTCAGTGTGTCACATTATAATCATTATACCAATTGGACTTCATTTACACATTTTAAAATGTATTATAATTATTTGTAACCTCATAACATGTTTTTTTTTGTTTTTTTTTTTGCCACAATTTTTTTTTTTTTTTTTTTTTAAATTAATTTAATTAAGATTTAATATTTATAAGTGTGTCACATCATATAATCGTTATACCAATTGAGAATATGTTTTCCAATTTTTTTAAATTTTTCTAATTTTTTTTTTTTTATTCTTTTTTTAAATTTTTTTTATAATTATTATTTAAAATTATTACTTATATCCTCACTCATAATATTTCCTTCCACGCGTAAACATAATGTTTACAAAAAATATATATTATTATTATTTAATTCAATTTCATGTCATTTATTTAATTTAGTGCCTAATTATTGTTTATTTACCACCAATTTTTTTTAATTTTTTTTTTTTTTTTTATTTAATTTAATTAAGATTTAATATTTACAAGTGTGTCACATCATATAATCGTTATACCAATTGAAAATATGTTTCCCAATTTTTTTTAATTTTTCAAATTTTTTTTTTTTTATTCTTTTTTTAAATTAAACAGGCTGTAAGGAGCCGTAAGAAGCCCATAGCGTGTTTTAAAATAATGAACGACGTATAATGCCAGTAGAGCAGTGTGAATCAACTGAGCGAGGATAAAGAGCGACCAAATATATAAATATATAGATGGTAGAGCAATGGTAGAGCAAGTCTTACGGCGGCTCAATGCGCGTGCGCACGCTGCGGCGGCTTGCTACTACTTATACGACGTCTCTTTAGCCTCTGTTACAGTGTGTTTTACACTTGATGATATATAATTTAATATGATACAGTTATTTTATAATAACGCGTATTATAGTGCTGTGTTTTACTCAAATAATTCATTACGTGTGGTGTGGGAAACTTGAACTGTTAGTGGTACACTCGAAGGTGAGAACTCGAACTCGATTTTCGCGTTTTGTCATCGTTTTGTGTGGTGGTGTATCATTAACGGTGTTTTCCGTTGTGCCTAAACGCGTTCTGAATCTCTTTAATGTGTGTGATTTCGTTAAAAATACTCTCAGGCGTTAACACCGACGCATGATGTGCATTTTAACACAGAAATATGTAAAAAGTTTTAAAGAATTGTCATTATGTATATAGAGATATTATGAGCGGCAGTATTGAGCTCCGGCCTCGCCACACTCCGGGCGTGATCGTCTTTCGCTGCTGTGCGCGAAACGCAATTCGGACCGTTGTTATTATTAATTTAATAGCGTGGAAACGTTTGCGACTCGATGGAAACTTCAATAAAATTCAAGAAGAAGAAGAAGAAGAAAAAGAAGATGAAGAAGAAGAAGAAAAAGTCTAATCTCTCCTCTCTCTACTCATATCACAGACAAAACGACATCCCACGCGCGCAGGCTTAACCGCCGGTGCGAGGGAATAAATGTGTATTCTCGTCTAATAATTATGATGATGATGAAGAAGAATTAGCTCCCTGGTTGATCCTGCCAGTAGTTATATGCTTGTCTCAAAGATTAAGCCATGCATGTCTCAGTGCAAGCCGTATTAAGGCGATACCGCGAATGGCTCAATATATCAGTTTTGGTTCCTTAGATCTTACTCAGTTACTTGGATAACTGTGGTAATTCTAGAGCTAATACATGCAATCAGAACTCTGACCAGTGATGGGATGAGTGCTTTTATTAGATCAAAACCAATCGACGGAGGGCCTCGCGTTCGAAGTCGTTAATTTTGATGAATCTGGATAACTTTTGCCGATCGCACGGTCCAGTACCGGCGACGCATCTTTCAAATGTCTGCCTTATCAACTTTCGATGGTAGTTTCTGCGACTACCATGGTTGTCACGGGTAACGGGGAATCAGGGTTCGATTCCGGAGAGGGAGCCTGAGAAACGGCTACCACATCCAAGGAAGGCAGCAGGCGCGCAAATTACCCACTCCCGGCACGGGGAGGTAGTGACGAAAAATAACGATACGGGACTCTTACGAGGCCTCGTAATCGGAATGAGTACACTTTAAATATTTTAACGAGGAACAATTGGAGGGCAAGTCTGGTGCCAGCAGCCGCGGTAATTCCAGCTCCAATAGCGTATACTAAAATTGTTGCGGTTAAAAAGCTCGTAGTTGCATTTGTGCGCCGCGCTGTTGGTGCACCGCATCCGCGGTGATACTGACACGTTTGCGGAGCATATCGTCGGTGAGCCGGCGGTAACACGCCGGTTCAATATCAAAATCCTATCGCGGTGCTCTTTATTGAGTGTCGAGGTGGGCCGACAATTTTACTTTGAACAAATTAGAGTGCTCAAAGCGGGCTCAAAATGCTGCTTGAATATTTCGTGCATGGAATAATAGAATATGATCTCGGTTCTATTTTGTTGGTTTTCAGAACTCCGAGGTAATGATTAATAGGGATAACTGGGGGCATTCGTATTGCGACGTTAGAGGTGAAATTCTTGGATCGTCGCAAGACGAACATCAGCGAAAGCATTTGCCAAAGGTGTTTTCATCAATCAAGAACGAAAGTTAGAGGTTCGAAGGCGATTAGATACCGCCCTAGTTCTAACCGTAAATATGTCATCTAGCGATCCGCCGACGTTACTACAATGGCTCGGCGGGCAGCTTCCGGGAAACCAAAGATTTTGGACTCCGGGGGGAGTATGGTTGCAAAGCTGAAACTTAAAGGAATTGACGGAAGGGCACCACCAGGAGTGGAGCCTGCGGCTTAATTTGACTCAACACGGGAAATCTCACCAGGCCCGGACACCGGAAGGATTGACAGATTAACAGCTCTTTCTTGATTCGGTGGGTGGTGGTGCATGGCCGTTCTTAGTTGGTGGAGCGATTTGTCTGGTTAATTCCGGTAACGAACGAGACTCTAGCCTGCTAAATAGGCGTCGTCATTTCGGTGTGCATGGCTTCGGTCAAGCAACTCACTGGCGACGTATTAAAATTCTTCTTAGAGGGACCGGCGGTTTCGAGCCGCACGAGATTGAGCAATAACAGGTCTGTGATGCCCTTAGATGTCCTGGGCCGCACGCGCGCTACACTGAAGGAATCAACATGTTCTCCCTGGCCTAAAGGCCCGGGCAACCCGTTGAAACTCCTTCGTGCTGGGGATTGGGGTTTGCAATTATCCCCCATAAACGAGGAATTCCTAGTAAGCGCGAGTCATAAGCTCGCGTTGATTACGTCCCTGCCCTTTGTACACACCGCCCGTCGCTACTACCGATTGAATGATTTAGTGAGGTCTTCGGACCGACACGCGGTGGCTTCACGGCTGTTGGCGTCGTTGGGAAGTTGACCAAACTTGATCATTTAGAGGAAGTAAAAGTCGTAACAAGGTTTCCGTAGGGGAACCTGCGGAAGGATCATTAACGTGTTTTGTGATGATAATGATCTATTGTTAAGATAGATTATTGTTGTTGTTTAACAATAAGAAGCCATCCAAATAAAAAAGATATGTTCTTTTTTTGTCCCACTAGGTGTGTGTCGTCGTCGTCGTCGTCGTCGTCGTCGGTCATCAGTCGAATTCATTGTGTGCACATTCATCGAGCGATAAATGACAATGGTATGGAATGATGGCTCGCGCGCGCGCGCACCACCGCGTCACGCTTTCACTGCGTTAAGGTTAAGACGGGTGAGAAATCCGCACCCCGAATCTGCGTGTGAGGAAGCGTGCTCGTTAAACAAATAAAAAATTCACGGTTTAGAGTGAGGGTCCGCCGTTTTACAGCGACGGCGGCGCTCTCGTTCTAAGTGAAATGTATATATATATATTTTTTTTATTTATAAACAAATAACATAAAAACAAAAACTATTACCCTGGACGGTGGATCACTTGGCTCGCGGGTCGATGAAGAACGCAGTTAACTGCGCGTCATAGTGTGAACTGCAGGACACATTTGAACATCGACATTTCGAACGCACATTGCGGTCCGTGGATACACATCCAGGACCACTCCTGTCTGAGGGCCGGCTGCATAAAAACAAAACCACATTGCGTGCATTGTAAAATACGTGCGCATCTGACGTTTCTCGATTATGTGTATAATGTATATATATATGTAAAATATATGTGTATTTATAAATATAAAACGGGTCCGTTTAAAAATTATAATCTGACGTTGCATAAAAATGTATATATTATATATATGTATATTGTTGTTGCGACACACGATGTGTAAAAATGTTGCGTTGTCGTACACACACACTATATACTATATTAATATATAAGAAAACATTGTAGTGTAGCGCGGTAGGCGGACTCGACGTCCGAAGGGCGCGACGGCGTAGACGCGCTCTCCTAGCAGAGTGCGCGCACCTATGTCGTAGCGTCGTAACGGATATCGTGTCTGCCTCTCATTTTATACGTTGGCCTCAGATCAGGGAGGATTACCCGCCGAATTTAAGCATATTAGTAAGCGGAGGAAAAGAAACTAACTAGGATTTCCTTAGTAGCGGCGAGCGAACAGGAATAAGCCCAGCACTGAATCCCGCCGTTGTAACGGCGGCGGGAGATGTGGTGTTCGGGAGGTTCCGCTTTCTTGTCGTCGTCCACTCCTGTCCAAGTTCGTCTTGAACGGGGCCCATTTCCCACAGAGGGTGCCAGGCCCGTAGCGACGGAGGACGGCGGCGAGAGGGACTCTCCTCAGAGTCGGGTTGCTTGAGAGTGCAGCCCTAAGTGGGTGGTAAACTCCATCTAAGGCTAAATATTACCGCGAGACCGATAGCGAACAAGTACCGTGAGGGAAAGTTGAAAAGAACTTTGAAGAGAGAGTTCAACAGTACGTGAAACCGCTCAGGGGTAAACCTGCGAAACTCGAATGAACGAACGGGGAGATTCATCGTTATTCAGCGGCGTGGTGGCGCACTCTCGATACTCACGGTTTCGATCGTGCGGTACGGGGTGTGTCGTTCGACGTACTCTGACGGCGTGCACTTCTCCCTTAGTAATACATCGCGACCCGTTCGATGTCGGTCTAAGCGCCGTTCGGGAGTCACTTGCACACCTCTCGGGGTGTGTGGGTGACCGTGACGTGCGCCGACCGGCTGTCGGACGGTATTATAACGGATCGCGTACGCGTTTACAACGCGTCCGGCCCGACGCAAGGCTACGTCGCTCACTCCCGTCCTGCCCGAGTGCGGGCGGGGGTGCGGCGAGCCTGTCGTCGCAGCCGTGCTGTCTCGGACTGTACGCGTCCCGTGTCTGCGATGATTCAGTTTCGGGCACTCGCAGGACCCGTCTTGAAACACGGACCAAGGAGTCTAGCATGTGTGCGAGTCATTGAGTAAAATGTCTAAACTGAAAGGCGCAACGAAAGTGAAGGTGGACGCTCGCCGTCCGCTCAGGGAGGATGGTGCGCCGATCTCGGTCGGCCTCTCGCACTCCCGAGGCGTCTCGTTTCCAATCTGAGATTGCAGGCGCGCTCTGAGCACAGATGCTGGGACCCGAAAGATGGTGAACTATGCCTGGTCAGGTCGAAGTCAGGGGAAACCCTGATGGAGGACCGTAGCGATTCTGACGTGCAAATCGATCGTCGGAACTGGGTATAGGGGCGAAAGACTAATCGAACCATCTAGTAGCTGGTTCCGTCCGAAGTTTCCCTCAGGATAGCTGGCGTCGATTTGAACAGTCTCATCCGGTAAAGCGAATGATTAGAGGCATTGGGGTCGAAACGACTTCAACCTATTCTCAAACTTTAAATGGGTGAGAACTCCGGCTTACTCGAACGATGAAGCCGGAGATCTGATGACGGTGCCAAGTGGGCCAATTTTGGTAAGCAGAACTGGCGCTGTGGGATGAACCAAACGTAGTGTTAAGGCGCCCAAAAAACGCTCATGGGACACCATGAAAGGCGTTGGTCGCTCATGACAGCAGGACGGTGGCCATGGAAGTCGGAATCCGCTAAGGAGTGTGCAACGACTCACCTGCCGAAGCAACCAGCCCTGAAAATGGATGGCGCTGAAGCGTTTTGCCTATACACTACCGTTACCGGCATGTGCGATATTTTAATTAATATCATTAAGCCGTAACGAGTAGGACGTGCGCGGCGGTGTGCGCAGAAGGGTCTGGGCGTGAGCCCGCCTGGAGCCGCCGTCGGTGCAGATCTTGGTGGTAGTAGCAAATACTCCAGCGAGGCCCTGGAGGACTGACGTGGAGAAGGGTTTCGCGTGAACAGTAGTTGCTCGCGAGTCAGTCGATCCTAAGCTCAAGGAGAAATCTTATGTCGATGCGGCGTGTTTATCTGATAAATAACGCCCTTTGAGCGAAAGGGAATCCGGTTCCTATTCCGGAACCCGGCAGCGGAACCGTTTCAATAATCGTTCACTCGTTTCAACGCGAGAGTTCGACGGGGTAACCCAAAGTGGCCTGAAGACGCCGCCGAGAGGTTCGGGAAGAGTTTTCTTTTCTGCCTGAGCGTTCGAGTTCCATGGAATCCTATAGAAGGGAGATATGGTTCGGAACGCGAAGAGCACCGCATTTGCGGCGGTGTCCGGATACTCTCTGCGGACCTTGAAAATTCAGGTGAGGGATGTACGTGGAGATGTCGCGCCGGTTCGTACCCATATCCGCAGCAGGTCTCCAAGGTGAAGAGCCTCTAGTCGATAGAATAATGTAGGTAAGGGAAGTCGGCAAATTGGATCCGTAACTTCGGAATAAGGATTGGCTCTGAGGACCGGGGTGTGTCGGGTTTGGGAGGGAAGCGGATGCGGCCTGTGCCGGGCCTGGTCGATGCCTCCTCTCGGGGGGGCTGAATCCGGACTCGTGTACCGGCCTTCCGCGGATCTCCCTAGCCATGGGGCCGTATCGGTTTCGGTCGGTGCGCGCCTTTACGACCGCCGTTCAACGGTCAACTCAGAACTGGCACGGACAAGGGGAATCCGACTGTCTAATTAAAACAAAGCATTGCGATGGCCCTCGCGGGTGTTGACGCAATGTGATTTCTGCCCAGTGCTCTGAATGTCAACGTGAAGAAATTCAAGCAAGCGCGGGTAAACGGCGGGAGTAACTATGACTCTCTTAAGGTAGCCAAATGCCTCGTCATCTAATTAGTGACGCGCATGAATGGATTAACGAGATTCCCACTGTCCCTATCTACTTATATGCTACTTCGTTGCCGGCTCTCGTCGGGGACGGACGTGCTCTGAATCCACGCTCGTTGGAATCATTTTCTATTTATTTATCTATCATTTTAAAAACTCGGACCCTCCCGTTTCTTCTTTAGTCAAAATCCTATAGTGCCCGCGGCCATCTTGAAAAAGTGAAGGACGCAGCTAGTCCGTATAACCGCGAGTGTGTCGTAGTGTGTGTGCACCTGGGGCGTGTCCAACATCTCAACGCCGGTCATTGGCCGTCGTAAAGGTGTTGTACCACCCTAGAGGTGTGGTGTTTGCTCGGGGTGTGGGCTACAACAAAGTGCCGGTCATTGGCTGTCGCTAGTGTGTTGTCCCTCCCTTGAGGAGTTGTGTTGTGTAGTGGGTGCGGTCTTAACACGTCGCCAGCTCGGACACATTTTGGGTAAGACTCTAAGTCTTTTTCATTTGTTTTTCTTTTTTCTGTATTTTTGGTTTGGGTTCAGGGTGGGAACAAGTAAAAAGGACTTAGTCCTTTTTTACTTTGTTTTCTTTTATTTTGTTTTTCTTTGTAAATTGTGTTTAGGGTGGGTACATTTAAAAACCGGAACTTGGTAACATTAAGCGGGGATGTCGGACGGGGGCAGGGACGGGAGTTTTACTCCTCGGTCTTCCCTCGCCCGTACGCCTCCACCAAGCCCGGGCCCGCCACTGAACCCGGCACCGCCCTCTTCATCGGCGACGTCCGCGGCCCCCGTAGCGGTGTCCGGCTCGTCGAAGCGCCCACTAACTTCTCCTGGGGAGAAGCAGCCGGCGGCGCAGCGCGTGCGCAAACGTCCGCCGGTGCCTATCTCCGGCAAGAAGGTCGCAGTCGCCACGCGGGAATCGGTTTCCGCGCCCCCAACCCCGGTGCCAGATGAGTGCGAGGTCGCCGTGCCACCAACGCCCTCTCTTGAGGTGAGCGAATCGGCACCCGTGACTGCGCCCGTGCCAGAAGGCGCTGGGGATTGGTCTGGGGCAGCTCCAAAATTGGAGCTTTTGGACAGAGTGAGACGCGCCGTTAAAGGCATAGTAGGTATAGCATCGGGCCCTGGCTCGAAGCTGAACAAGGCAGACGTCGGCGGGATTTATGGATACGGCCAGGATGTCTTGGCCATCGTGGCGAGCCTCGAAATCAAATTGGCCGACGCGGAACACCGCGCCGAGGTCGCTGAGCTCAAGCTCGCGTCCGCCGCGGTCCCAAGGCATCCTGGACCCATTGAGGCTCCACAGGGGACGATGCACCCCTTGAGTTTCGCAGCGGCGCTCAAGATGGGCAAAGGCGCTGAGCCTAAGCCCATCAAGGTAAGCCAGGGTCCGGTCTTGGCCTTCTACCCGAAGGAAGAGACCGAGGGCAACACCTCAGAGACGACCAGAGCGGAACTGAAGAAGTGTATCGACCCCAGGGCCATTTCGGTCCAGGTGGAGAAGGTACGCAGGGTGGGCAACGCGGGTGTGGTTGTCCACACAACCTCTGTGGCGTCGGCGGAGCGGCTGAGGAAGGCAGCCCCGGCGTCGCTGAGAGTAGTGGAGCCAAAGCGTAGCCAACCCCTCGTAGCTTTACAGAACGTGGATGGGGACCCCGACTTTGACCACGTCATCGAGGAGCTGTGGGATCTAAACCTCAGGGAGGACGCTGATTGGCCGCTCGCCCGTGTGCAGGCGGCCATGAAGGGGGCCTTTAAAAGGTCTAGGAGGGGCAGCCCATACAAGGAAACTACTGTAGTTTTCGAGTGCTCGGCGAAACTGCGGGAGGTCTTGGTGACCCGCGGCAGTGTTTTTCTGGGTTGGCAACAGGTCGACGTGAGCGATTTCGTCCGCGTCACCTGCTGCAACAAGTGCCAGCAATACGGCCACCCTGAGAAATTCTGCCGTGCCAAGGAGGTAACGTGTGGGCGTTGTGGTGAAACCGGGCATCGCGCGGACACCTGTAAGGCTTCCGCCCCGTGCTGCGCGACCTGCAAAAGGTTCAAACGCGACAGCGCCCACCGCACGGCCTCCAAGGGTTGTCCTGCCCGACTGTACGCCGAGGACCAGAAAATACAGCAGGTCCAATATGGATAGCCGTGTACTTCACGTGGGACAGGTGAACTTGGGTGGTGCAGCGACAGCAACGAGGGAGCTTCCCGCCATCGCGGAGTCGCTCGGTCTAGACATTGTTCTTGTTCAAGAACAATACTCTAGATCCGGGCTCATCCTCCAGCGTGGCGAGAGCTCCAGGGCGGGCATTTATTTGCGAAACCGCTCCACGCCGTGTGCAATGCTGCACCACCTAACGACAGATCATCTCGCGTGCTGCTACATTGAAGCCCTGGATCTTTATATTGTGTCCACGTACTTCCAGTTTAGTGACCCGATTGAACTCCACCTGCGACAGCTGGAGAGAACGTTGGACCTCCTAAAGGGCAAGTCAGTGTTGGTGGGGGGTGATGTCAATGCTCACTCTCCGTTATGGCACTCTCTCCCGCGTCACTACGTGGGGAGGGGCCATACTGTAACCGACCGTCGTGCCCAGATGGAAGAGTTCATCCACTGTCGAGGTCTCGTCGTGCACAACGCCGGTGGCCAACCGTTCACGTTCAGTACCCCAAACGGTGAGTCGAACGTAGACGTGACCCTCAGCACACGCGGCGTTCGCGTCCGCGATTGGAGGGTCCTGGACGTCTCTTCGAGCGACCACCGACTAATCACATTTGCCGTCGACCACCCCTTTGCCAGCGCGCCATACTCTTACACGCCGCCGGTCAATCCCGTGCGTTTTAGGACCAGGGGCGCAGACTGGAGGCGGTTCGCATCATTCATCCACGAGCGAGCGGGCCGATTGCCGCTGGGAGAGTGCGCCGAGGGCTTGGCCCGGGCTTTCACCACTCTGGTCGAGTTCGCAGCCACCGAGTGCCTAGGCACGGTGAAGGCCCGTACGACGGACCGCGGCTTTGAGTGGTGGACGCCCGAGCTAGACAAGCTTAGACAGGCGCAGAACAAAGCCCGACGGGCTTGGCAGACGACGCGGAAGAAGGGGGGGATAGCTGAAGCCAACGCGAAGACACGGTTTCACGAGGCCAGAGCATCATACCGTTCATCGCAGGAACTCGCCGAGTTTGAACACTTCCGAAAGCTGGCGGAGTCCGGTAATGACGACCCTTGGGGTCTGGCGTACAGGGAGGCGTGCGGGCGCGCTCGACCGCCGGCCAATGTGGTTAACGGGATCAGTTATATGGGAGCGGAGACTGATGACGTGAGGGGGTCAATGACCGCACTCATGAAAGCGCTCTGCCCGGATGACAACCCAATAGCTGACACCGCATACCACCGCCAGGTCAGAGTCGCAGCCACCTTGGTGCCATCGGGACCAGTCTCGTGCGCTATAAGCAGAGACGCCTTGGGCGGCATTGTCCTGTCGCTGCCGAATACCTCTCCCGGCCTCGACGGCATCGATGCTCGAATGCTGAAACGTGTGTGGAGGGCCGCATCGGCAGAGCTCACGCACGTCATCGGCAAATGCATCGCGGAGGGCGTATTTCCTACGGTTTGGAAGGATGGGCGCCTGCTCGTAATCCCCAAGGGCAACGATAAGCCGTTGACGGACCCGAAGGCCTATAGACCTATCACGCTGCTACCCGTGCTCGGTAAGATCCTAGAGCGAGCCATGCTCTGGTGCACACCGGAGCTCACGCGGGGAATCTCCGAAAACCAGCACGGGTTCATGCTTGGTCGGTCGACAACAACGGCTTTATCCGCGCTCCTGGGGACCATCGAGACCTGCCCGAACAAGTACCTGCAGGCGATATTCTTAGACATCTCGGGGGCCTTCGACAACGCGTGGTGGCCGATGATCCTGGTTAAGGCGAAGCGCGGGGGCTGTCCGCCAAACATTCATAGAATGCTGGCCGACTACTTCCGTGACCGCAGAGTGGCCATGATCGCCGGCGACCGCGCGGTGTGGAAGACCGCGACAATGGGTTGCCCTCAGGGCTCGGTACTGGGCCCCACCCTGTGGAATCTTCTCCTGGATGACCTCTTGCGCCTCCCTACACCGGATGGGGTGACGCTCCTGGCCTACGCGGACGACGTGACGGTGCTGGTAGCGGGGGATGCTCGGAGCGAGTTGGAGAGGAAAGGAGCGGCCGTTTTGGGACTAATAGAGGAGTGGGGGGCCCGTAATAGGCTAAACTTCGCTCCTTCTAAGTCCCAAACGATGACCCTGAAAGGGCGATTCAAGCGGCCACCACTGCTAAAGACCAGCGCGGCAGGTCCGTCGATCCGATCGGTCTCAGAGGCCAAGGTGCTGGGAGTCGTCATCGACGAGAGCCTCTCGTTCATTCCTCATGCCGCGTCAATAGGTGAGCGGGCGAGTCGTTGTTTCGGGAAGATGTCGCGGGTTTCCGCAAGCAGATGGGGGGTCCGGTACAAAGCCCTCCGGGTACTGTACACGGGCACATACGTGCCGACGCTCACATACGCAGCGGGAATATGGCACCAGCGCGCTTCGGTCCATGCCGTGAGGAGCGTACTCCTGAGGACGCAGAGGCCTTCTCTGATCCTCTTGACGAAGGCCTACCGGTCCACGAGTACAGCTGCCTTAGCGGTATTGGCCGGGGTGCTGCCGGCTGATCTGGAGCTTGCGAGGGCAGGAAGGAGGTTTGCCGCATCCCTAGACCAGCCGAAAGAAGCGCTCACCCGATTGCGACGAGCTGTCGACGAGGACACGGTTGAGAGGTGGCAAGTGCGATGGGCAGAGTCGGACAATGGCAGGGACCTGCACCGGTTCTTCCCGGACGTGGGAGAGCGCATGAAGGCGCACTGGGTTGAACCGGACCACGAAACGTCTCAGTTATTGTCGGGCCACGGCTGCTTCCGGGAGAGACTGCTGCGTATGAAGCTCTCGGACTCGGGCCGCTGTCGATGCGGCGAGGACAGTGAAACCCGGGATCACGTGCTGTGGGAGTGCAGCCTGTACGACGACCTCAGGGCGGAAATGTTGGACGCGATTACGCATCCAGGCGCTATCCACGGTCCGACATACTTCGCGGAACTAGTTAACTGCGTCGAAAACTTCACCTTGTTCAGAAGGTTCGCTCGTGGTTGGCACCGTCGGAGGAGACTAGAGGAAGAATAAGAGGAACGTATATGTGTAACGTTTATTAGGTGTATATATAATTAGAATCATACTTTGTGTAGTTTATGTATATTGGAATGTAATGTTTATGTATCTATTTTATTCACGTAGCTATTGGGACGGGAGGGATACGGAACGGATCTCGGGCAGCCCGGTGGCGAGGTCCGTTTTGTGAATGGCCAGCCCCAGAAGGGGGAGAATGGCGGGACATGTGTTTAGGCAAATTTGTAGAGCGGTGCAGCGTACTTGTGCGGTGCACCGTTCGCAGTTTCGGTCCGTATAACCGCAAGGTTGGTTGGACCATGGGCGGTTGGAGGGTGTCCCTATCTACTTCGTTGCCGGCTCTTGTCGGGGACGGACGTGCTTTTGAATCCACGCTTGTCGGATTAATTTTTATTTAAATATTCACCACGTGCTAAAATCGGACCCTCCCGTTTCTTCTTACGGTAAAATCCTATAGTGACCGCGGCCATCTTGGATTAGTGAAGGACGCCACTAGTCCGTGTAACCGCGAGTGTATCGTAGTGTGTGCGTGTTCGGGACGTGTGCCAGCGTCTAAGTGCCGGTCATTGGTCGTAGTAAGGCTGCAGTTACCTCCCACGAGGAGTGGTCAGGGCTTGGGGTGTGAGCGACAACCCGGTGCCGGTCATTGGCCGACGCCGGTGTGTTGGTCCCGCCTTTGAGGCGTTGGGTGCGGTCGTCAAATCTGCCAAGGTAGAAACATTTTCTTCTTCTTCTTCCTTTTTTTTTTTTTTTTTTTTTTCGGGTGGGAACAAGTTAAATTGGACTCAACCCGAAATTAAATTAAACTTAGGAAAATTAAATTCAGGTTAGGTCTTAGGGTAGGTACAAGTTATCCGAGACTTGGTAACGTTAAGCGAGGATGTCGGACGGGGGTAGGGACGGGAGTTTTACTCCTCGGTCCTCCCTCGCCCGAACGCCTCCACCAAGCCCGGTCCCGCCACCGATTTTGGCGCCGGCTTCATCAGCTCCATCAGGCTCTGGGTCAGCAAAGCGCCCGTTAACTTCTCCCGGGGATAAGCAGCCGGCGGCGCAGCGCGTGCGCAAACGACCGCCGGTTTCTATTCCCGTTAAGAAGGTTACGCAAACACGCGAGTCGGCTTCCGCACCACCCACCCCGGTACCAACTGAGTGCGAGGACGCGGTGCAGCCTCCGCCCTCACTCGAGGTGAGCGAATCTGCACCCGCGTCCGCGCCCGCGCCGGAGGGTACTGGGGACTGGTCGGGTACCGACTCCAAGATAGTACTGCTTGATCACGTTAGGCACGCAGTAAAGGGTATTATTGGGATAGCTTCGGGGACAGGGTCTAAACTGAACAAGTCGGATGTCGGTGGAATTTACGCACACGGCCAGGACATCCTAGGGATCGTAGCGAGCCTTGAACTGCAACTCGCGGACGCGGAACGCCGAGCAGAGGTGGCCGAGGTTAAACTTGCGTCAGCAATGGTGCGAATTTCAACCGCGGCCCACGAACCCCAACCGAGCAGTATGCAGCAGCCCTTGAGCTTCGCCGCGGCGCTCAAAATGGGCAAAGGTGCAGAACCTAAGCCCATTAAGGTCAGCCAGGGTCCGGTCCTCGCCTTTTACCCAAAGGAGGAGACCGAGGGCAGTACCTCGGAGAGCACCAAGGCGGAACTCAAGAAGTCCATCGACCCCAGTGCCATTTGGGTACAGGTAGAAAAGGTTCGTAAGGTAGGCAATGCGGGAGTGGTTGTACACACCACCTCCGTGGCGTCGGCGGAGCGCCTGAGGAAGGCAGCCCCGGCGTCGCTGAGGGTGGTGGAACCAAAACGCAGCCTACCACTAGTAGCCCTCCAGAACGTGGATGGGGACCCTGACTTCGAGCACGTAATTTCGGAGGTATGGGAGCTGAATTTTAAGGGGGACGCCGACTGGCCGCTAGCAAGTCTGCAGGCGGCCATGAAGGGGGCCTTCAAGAGGTCCAGAAGGGGCAGTTCTTACAAGGAGACAACCGTTGTCTTCGAGTGCTCTCCACGGCTGCGGGAGGTTCTGGTGACACGCGGCAGTCTGTTTGTGGGTTGGCAGCAGGTCGAGGTATGCGACTTCGTTCGCGTCACCTGCTGCAACAAGTGCCAGCAGTACGGCCACCCAGAAAAATTCTGTCGCGCCAAGGAGGTCACGTGTGGGCGTTGCGGCGAGTCAGGTCACCGCGCAGACACCTGCAAGGCGGCTGCCCCGTGCTGTGCAACCTGTAAACGGTTCAAGCGCGACAACGCCCACCGAACGGCTTCTAAGGGTTGCCCGGCCCGTCTGTACGCCGAGGAAATGAAGATACAACAGGTCCAGTATGGATAGCCCCGTACTTCGAGTGGGGCAGGTGAATTTGGGTGGTGCAGCGACAGCCACGAGGGAGCTCCCCGCTATTGCTGAGTCGCTCGGCCTGGATATTGTTCTTGTTCAAGAACAATACACCAGAGCCGGGCTCACTCTTGAGCGCGGGGAAAGCTCCAGTGCGGGCATTTACTTGCGAAACCGCTCCACGCCGTGTGCAATGCTGCACCACCTAATGTCGGACCATCTCGCGTGTCTCCACATCGAGACCCTGGACCTCTACGTAGTGTCTACCTACTTCAAGTACGGCGACCCCATTGAAATTCATCTCAGGCAGTTGGAAAGAACGTTGAACCTCCTGAAGGGCAAATCGGTGTTGGTGGGAGGCGATGTCAACGCTCACTCCCCCCTATGGCACTCTCTCCCGCGTCACTACGTGGGGAGGGGCCATACCGTCAACGACCGACGCGCCCAGATGGAGGAGTTCATCAACTGTCGGGACCTGGTTGTGCACAACGTCAGCGGTCACCTGTCCACTTTCAGCACGCCTAACGGCGAATCAAACATTGATGTCACCATCAGCACACGCGGCGTCCGCGTCCGCGATTGGCAGGTTCTAGACGTCTCTTCAAGTGATCACAGACTTATAACATTCTCAGTTGGAAACACGCGCACAACGACACCGCTCGGGGACACAATTTCACCACCCGTGAACCCCGTGCGTTATAGGACAAGGGGTATTGATTGGAGGAGGTTCATCTCCTTCATTCATGAAAGGGCGGGTAGGTTACCGTTGGGAGACCGTGCGGAGGCTTTGGCAGGTGCTTTCACCACCTTAGTCGAGACTGCTGCCACAGAGTGTTTGGGCACGGTGAAGGCGCACACAACTGATCGCGGCTACGAATGGTGGACGCCACAACTAGATAAATTAAGACAGGAACAAAACAAGGCACGACGCGTTTGGCAGGCGTTGCGTAAGAAGGGGGGAATCGCTGAAGTCAACGCGAAGACGCGGTTCCATGAGGCCAGAGGTTCATACCGTACATCGCAGGAACTCGCAGAGTTTGAGCACTTTCGGAAGTTGGCCGAGTCCGGTAACGACGACCCATGGGGTCTTGCGTACAGGGAGGCGTGCGGGCGCGCTCGACCGCCGGCCAATGTGGTAAACGGGATTAGCTACATGGGCGCAGAGACTGAGGACGTGAGGGGGTCTATGACCGCACTCATGAAAGCGCTCTGCCCGGATGATGACCCTGTAGCTGACACCGAATACCACCGCCAGGTCAGAGTCGCCGCCTACCTGGTCCCTTCGGGACCGTCTTCGTGTGTTGTGAGCAGGGACGCCTTGGGCGCCATCGTCCACTCGCTTCCCAATACCTCACCGGGCCTCGACGGCATCGATGCTCGAATGCTGAAACGTGTGTGGAGGGCCGCATCGGCAGAGCTCACGCACGTTATCGGCAAATGCATCGCGGAGGGCGTATTCCCTTCGGTTTGGAAGGATGGGCGTCTTCTCGTTATCCCCAAAGGCAACGGAAAGCCGTTGACGGACCCAAAGGCCTACCGGCCCATTACGCTGTTACCCGTGCTCGGTAAGATCCTGGAGCGAGCCATGCTCTGGTGTATACCAGAGCTCACGCGAGGGATCTCCGAAAACCAGCACGGGTTCATGCCCGGCCGGTCGACCACAACGGCTCTTTCTGCGCTGCTGGGGACCATCGATGCCTGTCCGAACAAATACCTACAAGCCATATTCCTGGACATCTCGGGGGCCTTTGACAACGCCTGGTGGCCGATGATCCTGGTTAAGGCGAAGCGCGGGGGCTGTCCGCCAAACATTCATAGAATGCTGGCCGACTACTTCCGCGACCGCAGAGTGGCCATGATTGCCGGCGACCGGGCGGTGTGGAAGACCTCGACCATGGGTTGCCCTCAGGGCTCGGTACTGGGCCCCTCTCTGTGGAACCTTCTTCTGGACGACCTCTTGCGCCTCCCAACACCGGCTGGGGTTACGATGTTGGCGTATGCGGACGACGTGACGGTGCTGGTAGCAGGGGATGCTCGGAGTGAGTTGGAGGCGAAAGGAGCGGCAGTTCTGGGACTAATAGAGGAGTGGGGGGCCCGTAATAGGCTAAACTTCGCTCCCTCTAAGTCCCAGACAATGACCCTGAAAGGGAAGTTTAAGCGGCCCCCTCTGCTTAAGACCAGTGCGGCAGGTCTCTCGATCCCAACAGTGTCCGAAGCCAAGGTGCTAGGCGTCGTCATCGACTCGTCACTTTCATTTGTACCCCATGCCGTGTCAATAGGCGAGCGGGCGAGTAGTTGCTTCGGGAAGGTTTCGCGGGTTTCCGCTAACAGATGGGGGGTTCGGTACAAGGCTCTCCGGGTACTGTACAGGGGCACTTATGTGCCCACGCTCACATACGCAGCCGGAATATGGCACCACCGCGCTTCGGTCCACGCCGTGAGGAGCGTACTCCTGAGGACGCAGAGGCCTTCTCTGATCCTCTTGACGAAGGCCTACAGGTCCACGAGTACGTCCGCCTTAGCCGTGCTGGCCGGGGTGCTGCCGGCTGATCTGGAACTTGTGAGGGCAGGAAGGAGGATTGCTGCATCCCTAAACCAGCCGAAAGATGCGCTCCCCCGATTGCGACGAGCTGTCGACGAGGACGCGGTTACGAGGTGGCAGGAACGATGGGCGGAGGCGGACAAGGGCCGGGACCTGTTTCGGTTCTTCCCGGACGTGGGTGAGCGCATGAAGGCGCACTGGGTGGAACCGGACCACGAGACGTCGCAACTGTTATCGGGCCACGGCTGCTTTCGGGAACGACTGCAGCGTATGAAGCTCTCGGACTCGGGCCGCTGTCGATGCGGAGAGGACAGTGAGACCCGGGACCACGTGTTGTGGGACTGCACGCTTTACGACGACCTAAGGGTAGAGATGCTGGACGCGATTACGCATCCGGGCGCGATCCACGGCCCGATACACTTCGCGGAACTAGTGAACAGCGTCGAAAACTTCCACGTGTTCAAGAAGTTTGCTCGTGGATGGCACCGTAGGAGGAGACTGGAGGAGGTATAATAGGAACTTATTTATGTAACGTTTATTAGGTGTATATACAAATAGAGTCATACTTTGTGTACTTTTATGTATATTTGAACGTATGTTTATGTATCTATTTATCACGTAGCTTTTGGGAAGGGAGGGAACGGAACGGATCTCGGGCAGCCTGGTGACGAGGTCCGTTTTGTGTATGACCAGCCCCAGAAGGGGGAGAGTGGCGGGACAATGTGCGTAGGCAAATTTGTAGGGCGGTGCAGCGTACTTGTATGGTGCATCGTTCGCAGTTTCGGTCCGTATAACCGCAAGGTTGGTTGGACCATGGGCGGTTGGAGGGTGTCCCTATCTACTATCTAGCGAAACCACAGCCAAGGGAACGGGCTTGGGAGAATCAGCGGGGAAAGAAGACCCTGTTGAGCTTGACTCTAGTCTGGCATTGTAAGGAGACATGAGAGGTGTAGCATAAGTGGGAGATCGTTCGCGGTCGTCGCTGAAAAACCACTACTTTCATTGTTTCATTACTTACTCGGTTGGGCGGAAGCGGTGCGCGGTCGATTATATCGGCTCGCGCACGGTGTTTCGTTCCAAGCGTGCAGAGTGGCGACTGTGGCGGCAACACCACGTCGCCGTACAACTCCCGCGTGATCCGGTTCGAGGACACTGCCAGGCGGGGAGTTTGACTGGGGCGGTACATCTGTCAAAGAATAACGCAGGTGTCCTAAGGCCAGCTCAGCGAGGACGGAAACCTCGCGTGGAGCAAAAGGGCAAAAGCTGGCTTGATCCAGATGTTCAGTACGCATAGGGACTGCGAAAGCACGGCCTATCGATCCTTTAGTACTAAAGAGTTTTTAGCAAGAGGTGCCAGAAAAGTTACCACAGGGATAACTGGCTTGTGGCAGCCAAGCGTTCATAGCGACGTTGCTTTTTGATCCTTCGATGTCGGCTCTTCCTATCATTGCGAAGCAAAATTCGCCAAGCGTTGGATTGTTCACCCATCAAAAGGGAACGTGAGCTGGGTTTAGACCGTCGTGAGACAGGTTAGTTTTACCCTACTGATGGCTTGTCGTTGCGATAGTAATACTGCTCAGTACGAGAGGAACCGCAGTTTCGGACATTTGGTTCATGCACTCGGCCGAGCGGCCGGTGGTGCGAAGCTACCATCCGCGGGATTATGCCTGAACGCCTCTAAGGCCGAAGCCAGCCTAGCCGAATCCGGCAAGGATATGCTCACTGTGGAGCCCCGAGAGTCGGGAGGCTCTAAACAATGTGACTTTACTAGTTGCGCTTTACATCGTAAGGTGCGACGTCGAAGCCCATTTGGATCGCGGAGATCGGTGCGTACGGTTTAACACGTGCACCACGGCTCCGAAGGTCCGGATTTAACTCAGTTCGATGTCGGGGCTCGGAATAGTCTGTAGACGACTTACGTTCCTGGCGGGGTGTTGTGCTCGGTAGAGCAGCGTCGTGCTGCGATCTGTTGAGACTCAGCCCTACGCCAGGTGATTCGTCCGAGGACGAATTATCTCTATCTCTATTTTTATTTTTTTAATCTCTTATAGGTGGGAACAAGTAAAATTAGCTTAATTTTGCGGATTTTTACATGTTTCCCCCACCTTAAAGATCTCTCTTATAAGGTAGGTAGGTGGGTACAAGTAAAATTAGCTTGATTTTGCGATTTTTACTTGTTCCCACCTTAAAGATCTCTTATAAGGCCAGGTGGGTACAAGTAAAATTGTGTTAATGGCCTTATTTTAAACTTTAATTAATTTAATTTTTATGTGTTTTTTTTTTATAACTTTCAATTCAGTATCTTGAATAAAACCAAATAATATAATTTTCAAAGTTTCTTATTGTTAGAATTTGGTCGTGTCGTCGATTCAGCCCCGCCGCCAGCCGCCAGGTTATCCGTCCGAGGACGATATAGGTACTATAGGTGATTTACACACCAAGTAAACCAAGTCCAATTTTGTATTACAATATTGTAGAGTTTTTTTTTTTTTTGAAATATATTGTTCAAATCATTTTCAATACTCTTGTTTTATTTACCGACTTTATCAAAAAGGAGGAGGTTCTCGATTCGTCGGAATCTAGTTTTTTTTTTTTTTTGTTTTTTTAATATTTATGTTCACCGATTACTCTAAAAAAACAGCTGAATCGATTTGGAAATTTATTTTTTTGTTTGAAAGGGTTTAATATAAATTTTATCAAAGTAGAGCATCGGTAGAGCTGAAAATTATTTTTTTGTTTGAAAGGGTGTAATATAAATTTTATCAAAGTAGAGCATCGGTAGAGCTGAAAATTATTTTTTTGTTTGAAAGGGTGTAATATAAATTTTATCAAAGTAGAGCATCGGTAGAGCTGAAAATTATTTTTTTGCTTGAAAGGGTATAATATAAATTTTATCAAAGATAGAGCATCGGTAGAGCTGAAAAATCAACGAAAATCTAAAAATTGCATACATCGATGATGTTTTCATGTGTTTTCATACCTCGCTGTCTCATTGGAGCGGTGCGTTTATTTGGCCTACCCATATTATATTATGTACAAAATACATCTACTTTCCATTAAAAATGTATTATAGGTTCAAATTTCATTCAATGAAGTCGGTTTCTTTTTAGTTTTTAATTTAAAACGTAATTATTATATAGAAGGGGGATATTGTAAATGCTACTAAAATATTTGCTCATGTAAAACTTTGACGTAAGGCTGAAGTTTTGTTTAGGTAGTAGCACATTATCGATTTATTCAGGTATAATAATTATGTTGCTTAAAATTACAGTTTGGAGAGCCCCAAGGTATATTCGTATATTATTAATAAATTCAAATCATTTTCAATGCTACTGTGTATTTTGTTATTTGTGCAAAAGCTATATAATTTTGCTAGTAGTAGTTATTTAACACCTTGGTCGTGTCCCAAGTGATCTATGCGGCATATATAGGTACTTTCAAAAATCTGTTAATTAATAATCTCTAGCGTCTTATGTTGTTATATAAGCGGGAATAGTGAAATTATGAACACTATGCCATTGTATTGTGTAAATAATGTAATTACATCTTTATTTTAATTTTGCTATTATATTTTTTGTATTATATAATATTGTATGCATTTTACCCATCAATATTAATTAATTAATTAATTAATTAATTAATTAATTAATTTGTAAAGGTGATTTAATAACTGTCAGTGTGTCACATTATAATCATTATACCAATTGGACTTCATTTACACATTTTAAAATGTATTATAATTATTTGTAACCTCATAACATGTTTTTTTTTGTTTTTTTTTTTGCCACAATTTTTTTTTTTTTTTTTTTTTAAATTAATTTAATTAAGATTTAATATTTATAAGTGTGTCACATCATATAATCGTTATACCAATTGAGAATATGTTTTCCAATTTTTTTAAATTTTTCTAATTTTTTTTTTTTTATTCTTTTTTTAAATTTTTTTTATAATTATTATTTAAAATTATTACTTATATCCTCACTCATAATATTTCCTTCCACGCGTAAACATAATGTTTACAAAAAATATATATTATTATTATTTAATTCAATTTCATGTCATTTATTTAATTTAGTGCCTAATTATTGTTTATTTACCACCAATTTTTTTTAATTTTTTTTTTTTTTTTTATTTAATTTAATTAAGATTTAATATTTACAAGTGTGTCACATCATATAATCGTTATACCAATTGAAAATATGTTTCCCAATTTTTTTTAATTTTTCAAATTTTTTTTTTTTTATTCTTTTTTTAAATTAAACAGGCTGTAAGGAGCCGTAAGAAGCCCATAGCGTGTTTTAAAATAATGAACGACGTATAATGCCAGTAGAGCAGTGTGAATCAACTGAGCGAGGATAAAGAGCGACCAAATATATAAATATATAGATGGTAGAGCAATGGTAGAGCAAGTCTTACGGCGGCTCAATGCGCGTGCGCACGCTGCGGCGGCTTGCTACTACTTATACGACGTCTCTTTAGCCTCTGTTACAGTGTGTTTTACACTTGATGATATATAATTTAATATGATACAGTTATTTTATAATAACGCGTATTATAGTGCTGTGTTTTACTCAAATAATTCATTACGTGTGGTGTGGGAAACTTGAACTGTTAGTGGTACACTCGAAGGTGAGAACTCGAACTCGATTTTCGCGTTTTGTCATCGTTTTGTGTGGTGGTGTATCATTAACGGTGTTTTCCGTTGTGCCTAAACGCGTTCTGAATCTCTTTAATGTGTGTGATTTCGTTAAAAATACTCTCAGGCGTTAACACCGACGCATGATGTGCATTTTAACACAGAAATATGTAAAAAGTTTTAAAGAATTGTCATTATGTATATAGAGATATTATGAGCGGCAGTATTGAGCTCCGGCCTCGCCACACTCCGGGCGTGATCGTCTTTCGCTGCTGTGCGCGAAACGCAATTCGGACCGTTGTTATTATTAATTTAATAGCGTGGAAACGTTTGCGACTCGATGGAAACTTCAATAAAATTCAAGAAGAAGAAGAAGAAGAAAAAGAAGATGAAGAAGAAGAAGAAGAAGAAAGTCTAATCTCTCCTCTCTCTACTCATATCACAGACAAAACGACATCCCACGCGCGCAGGCTTAACCGCCGGTGCGAGGGAATAAATGTGTATTCTCGTCTAATAATTATGATGATGATGAAGAAGAATTAGCTCCCTGGTTGATCCTGCCAGTAGTTATATGCTTGTCTCAAAGATTAAGCCATGCATGTCTCAGTGCAAGCCGTATTAAGGCGATACCGCGAATGGCTCAATATATCAGTTTTGGTTCCTTAGATCTTACTCAGTTACTTGGATAACTGTGGTAATTCTAGAGCTAATACATGCAATCAGAACTCTGACCAGTGATGGGATGAGTGCTTTTATTAGATCAAAACCAATCGACGGAGGGCCTCGCGTTCGAAGTCGTTAATTTTGATGAATCTGGATAACTTTTGCCGATCGCACGGTCCAGTACCGGCGACGCATCTTTCAAATGTCTGCCTTATCAACTTTCGATGGTAGTTTCTGCGACTACCATGGTTGTCACGGGTAACGGGGAATCAGGGTTCGATTCCGGAGAGGGAGCCTGAGAAACGGCTACCACATCCAAGGAAGGCAGCAGGCGCGCAAATTACCCACTCCCGGCACGGGGAGGTAGTGACGAAAAATAACGATACGGGACTCTTACGAGGCCTCGTAATCGGAATGAGTACACTTTAAATATTTTAACGAGGAACAATTGGAGGGCAAGTCTGGTGCCAGCAGCCGCGGTAATTCCAGCTCCAATAGCGTATACTAAAATTGTTGCGGTTAAAAAGCTCGTAGTTGCATTTGTGCGCCGCGCTGTTGGTGCACCGCATCCGCGGTGATACTGACACGTTTGCGGAGCATATCGTCGGTGAGCCGGCGGTAACACGCCGGTTCAATATCAAAATCCTATCGCGGTGCTCTTTATTGAGTGTCGAGGTGGGCCGACAATTTTACTTTGAACAAATTAGAGTGCTCAAAGCGGGCTCAAAATGCTGCTTGAATATTTCGTGCATGGAATAATAGAATATGATCTCGGTTCTATTTTGTTGGTTTTCAGAACTCCGAGGTAATGATTAATAGGGATAACTGGGGGCATTCGTATTGCGACGTTAGAGGTGAAATTCTTGGATCGTCGCAAGACGAACATCAGCGAAAGCATTTGCCAAAGGTGTTTTCATCAATCAAGAACGAAAGTTAGAGGTTCGAAGGCGATTAGATACCGCCCTAGTTCTAACCGTAAATATGTCATCTAGCGATCCGCCGACGTTACTACAATGGCTCGGCGGGCAGCTTCCGGGAAACCAAAGATTTTGGACTCCGGGGGGAGTATGGTTGCAAAGCTGAAACTTAAAGGAATTGACGGAAGGGCACCACCAGGAGTGGAGCCTGCGGCTTAATTTGACTCAACACGGGAAATCTCACCAGGCCCGGACACCGGAAGGATTGACAGATTAACAGCTCTTTCTTGATTCGGTGGGTGGTGGTGCATGGCCGTTCTTAGTTGGTGGAGCGATTTGTCTGGTTAATTCCGGTAACGAACGAGACTCTAGCCTGCTAAATAGGCGTCGTCATTTCGGTGTGCATGGCTTCGGTCAAGCAACTCACTGGCGACGTATTAAAATTCTTCTTAGAGGGACCGGCGGTTTCGAGCCGCACGAGATTGAGCAATAACAGGTCTGTGATGCCCTTAGATGTCCTGGGCCGCACGCGCGCTACACTGAAGGAATCAACATGTTCTCCCTGGCCTAAAGGCCCGGGCAACCCGTTGAAACTCCTTCGTGCTGGGGATTGGGGTTTGCAATTATCCCCCATAAACGAGGAATTCCTAGTAAGCGCGAGTCATAAGCTCGCGTTGATTACGTCCCTGCCCTTTGTACACACCGCCCGTCGCTACTACCGATTGAATGATTTAGTGAGGTCTTCGGACCGACACGCGGTGGCTTCACGGCTGTTGGCGTCGTTGGGAAGTTGACCAAACTTGATCATTTAGAGGAAGTAAAAGTCGTAACAAGGTTTCCGTAGGGGAACCTGCGGAAGGATCATTAACGTGTTTTGTGATGATAATGATCTATTGTTAAGATAGATTATTGTTGTTGTTTAACAATAAGAAGCCATCCAAATAAAAAAGATATGTTCTTTTTTTGTCCCACTAGGTGTGTGTCGTCGTCGTCGTCGTCGTCGTCGTCGGTCATCAGTCGAATTCATTGTGTGCACATTCATCGAGCGATAAATGACAATGGTATGGAATGATGGCTCGCGCGCGCGCGCACCACCGCGTCACGCTTTCACTGCGTTAAGGTTAAGACGGGTGAGAAATCCGCACCCCGAATCTGCGTGTGAGGAAGCGTGCTCGTTAAACAAATAAAAAATTCACGGTTTAGAGTGAGGGTCCGCCGTTTTACAGCGACGGCGGCGCTCTCGTTCTAAGTGAAATGTATATATATATATTTTTTTTATTTATAAACAAATAACATAAAAACAAAAACTATTACCCTGGACGGTGGATCACTTGGCTCGCGGGTCGATGAAGAACGCAGTTAACTGCGCGTCATAGTGTGAACTGCAGGACACATTTGAACATCGACATTTCGAACGCACATTGCGGTCCGTGGATACACATCCAGGACCACTCCTGTCTGAGGGCCGGCTGCATAAAAACAAAACCACATTGCGTGCATTGTAAAATACGTGCGCATCTGACGTTTCTCGATTATGTGTATAATGTATATATATATGTAAAATATATGTGTATTTATAAATATAAAACGGGTCCGTTTAAAAATTATAATCTGACGTTGCATAAAAATGTATATATTATATATATGTATATTGTTGTTGCGACACACGATGTGTAAAAATGTTGCGTTGTCGTACACACACACTATATACTATATTAATATATAAGAAAACATTGTAGTGTAGCGCGGTAGGCGGACTCGACGTCCGAAGGGCGCGACGGCGTAGACGCGCTCTCCTAGCAGAGTGCGCGCACCTATGTCGTAGCGTCGTAACGGATATCGTGTCTGCCTCTCATTTTATACGTTGGCCTCAGATCAGGGAGGATTACCCGCCGAATTTAAGCATATTAGTAAGCGGAGGAAAAGAAACTAACTAGGATTTCCTTAGTAGCGGCGAGCGAACAGGAATAAGCCCAGCACTGAATCCCGCCGTTGTAACGGCGGCGGGAGATGTGGTGTTCGGGAGGTTCCGCTTTCTTGTCGTCGTCCACTCCTGTCCAAGTTCGTCTTGAACGGGGCCCATTTCCCACAGAGGGTGCCAGGCCCGTAGCGACGGAGGACGGCGGCGAGAGGGACTCTCCTCAGAGTCGGGTTGCTT
>OX402568.1:85000-105000 GCA_948098915.1 Lampropteryx suffumata | reverse complement strand
TTTAAATATTCACCACGTGCTAAAATCGGACCCTCCCGTTTCTTCTTACGGTAAAATCCTATAGTGACCGCGGCCATCTTGGATTAGTGAAGGACGCCACTAGTCCGTGTAACCGCGAGTGTATCGTAGTGTGTGCGTGTTCGGGGCGTGTGCCAGCGCCTAAGTGCCGGTCATTGGTCGTAGTAAGGCTGCAGTTACCTCCCACGAGGAGTGGTCAGGGCTTGGGGTGTGAGCGACAACCCGGTGCCGGTCATTGGCCGACGCCGGTGTGTTGGTCCCGCCTTTGAGGCGTTGGGTGCGGTCGTCAAAACTGCCAAGGTAGTAAGGTTTTTTTTTTTTTTTTTTTTTTTTTTTTTTTTTTTTTTCGGGTGGGAACAAGTTAAATTGGACTCAACCCGAAATTAAATTAAACTTAGGAAAATTAAATTCAGGTTAGGTCTTAGGGTAGGTACAAGTTATCCGAGACTTGGTAACGTTAAGCGAGGATGTCGGACGGGGGTAGGGACGGGAGTTTTACTCCTCGGTCCTCCCTCGCCCGAACGCCTCCACCAAGCCCGGTCCCGCCACCGATTTTGGCGCCGGCTTCATCAGCTCCATCTGTTTCTGGGTCAGCAAAGCGCCCGTTAACTTCTCCCGGGGATAAGCAGCCGGCGGCGCAGCGCGTGCGCAAACGTCCGCCGGTTTCTATTCCCGTTAAGAAGGTTGCGCAAACACGCGAGTCGGCTTCCGCACCACCCACCCCGGTACCAACTGAGTGCGAGGACGCGGTGCAGCCTCCGCCCTCACTCGAGGTGAGCGAATCTGCACCCGCGTCCGCGCCCGCGCCGGAGGGTACTGGGGACTGGTCGGGTACCGACTCCAAGATAGTACTGCTTGATCACGTTAGGCACGCAGTAAAGGGTATTATTGGGATAGCTTCGGGGACAGGGTCTAAACTAAACAAGTCGGACGTCGGCGGAATTTACGCACACGGCCAGGACATCCTGGGGATCGTAGCGAGCCTTGAACTGCAACTCGCGGACGCGGAACGCCGAGCTGAGGTGGCCGAGGTTAAACTTGCGTCAGCAATGGTGCGAATTTCAACCGCGGCCCACGAACCCCAACCGAGCAGTATGCAGCAGCCCTTGAGCTTCGCCGCGGCGCTCAAAATGGGCAAAGGTGCAGAACCTAAGCCCATTAAGGTCAGCCAGGGTCCGGTCCTCGCCTTTTACCCAAAGGAGGAGACCGAGGGCAGTACCTCGGAGAGCACCAAGGCGGAACTCAAGAAGTCCATCGACCCCAGTGCCATTTGGGTACAGGTAGAAAAGGTTCGTAAGGTAGGCAATGCGGGAGTGGTTGTACACACCACCTCCGTGGCGTCGGCGGAGCGCCTGAGGAAGGCAGCCCCGGCGTCGCTGAGGGTGGTGGAACCAAAACGCAGCCTACCACTAGTAGCCCTCCAGAACGTGGATGGGGACCCTGACTTCGAGCACGTAATTTCAGAGGTATGGGAGCTGAATTTTAAGGGGGACGCCGACTGGCCGCTAGCAAGTCTGCAGGCGGCCATGAAGGGGGCCTTCAAGAGGTCCAGAAGGGGCAGTTCTTACAAGGAGACAACCGTTGTCTTCGAGTGCTCTCCACGGCTGCGGGAGGTTCTGGTGACACGCGGCAGTCTGTTTGTGGGTTGGCAGCAGGTCGAGGTATGCGACTTCGTTCGCGTCACCTGCTGCAACAAGTGCCAGCAGTACGGCCACCCAGAAAAATTCTGTCGCGCCAAGGATGTCACGTGTGGGCGTTGCGGCGAGTCAGGTCACCGTGCAGACACCTGCAAGGCGGCTGCCCCGTGCTGTGCAACCTGTAAACGGTTCAAGCGCGACAACGCCCACCGTACGGCTTCTAAGGGTTGCCCGGCCCGTCTGTACGCCGAGGAAATGAAGATACAACAGGTCCAGTATGGATAGCCCCGTACTTCGAGTGGGGCAGGTGAATTTAGGTGGTGCAGCGACAGCCACGAGGGAGCTCCCCGCTATTGCTGAGTCGCTCGGCCTGGATATTGTTCTTGTTCAAGAACAATACACCAGAGCCGGGCTCACTCTTGAGCGCGGGGAAAGCTCCAGTGCGGGCATTTACTTGCGAAACCGCTCCACGCCGTGTGCAATGCTGCACCACCTAATGTCGGACCATCTCGCGTGTCTCCACATCGAGACCCTGGACCTCTACGTAGTGTCTACCTACTTCAAGTACGGCGACCCCATTGAAATTCATCTCAGGCAGTTGGAAAGAACGTTGAACCTCCTGAAGGGCAAATCGGTGTTGGTGGGAGGCGATGTCAACGCTCACTCCCCCCTATGGCACTCTCTCCCGCGTCACTACGTGGGGAGGGGCCATACCGTCAACGACCGACGCGCCCAGATGGAGGAGTTCATCAACTGTCGGGACCTGGTTGTGCACAACGTCAGCGGTCACCTTTCCACTTTCAGCACGCCTAACGGCGAATCAAACATTGATGTCACCATCAGCACACGCGGCGTCCGCGTCCGCGATTGGCAGGTCTTAGACGTCTCTTCAAGTGATCACAGACTGATCACATTCTCAGTCGGAAACACACGCACTAACACACCGCTCGGGGACACAATCTCACCACCCGTGAACCCCGTGCGTTACAGAACAAGAGGTATGGATTGGAGGAGGTTCATCTCCTTCATCCATGAGAGGGCGGGCAGGTTGCCGTTGGGAGACCGTGCGGAGGCTTTGGCAGGTGCTTTCACCACCTTAGTCGAGACTGCTGCCACAGAGTGTTTGGGCACGGTGAAGGCGCACACAACTGATCGCGGCTACGAATGGTGGACGCCACAACTAGATAAATTAAGACAGGAACAAAACAAGGCACGACGCGTTTGGCAGGCGTTGCGTAAGAAGGGGGGAATCGCTGAAGTCAACGCGAAGACGCGGTTCCATGAGGCCAGAGGTTCATACCGTACATCGCAGGAACTCGCAGAGTTTGAGCACTTTCGGAAGTTGGCCGAGTCCGGTAACGACGACCCATGGGGTCTTGCGTACAGGGAGGCGTGCGGGCGCGCTCGACCGCCGGCCAATGTGGTAAACGGGATCAGCTACATGGGCGCAGAGACTGAGGACGTGAGGGGGTCTATGACCGCACTCATGAAAGCGCTCTGCCCGGATGATGACCCTGTAGCTGACACCGAATACCACCGCCAGGTCAGAGTCGCCGCCTACCTGGTCCCTTCGGGACCGTCTTCGTGTGTTGTGAGCAGGGACGCCTTGGGCGCCATCGTCCACTCGCTTCCCAATACCTCACCTGGCCTCGACGGCATTGATGCTCGAATGCTGAAACGTGTGTGGAGGGCCGCATCGGCAGAGCTCACGCACGTTATCGGCAAATGCATCGCGGAGGGCGTATTCCCTTCGGTTTGGAAGGATGGGCGTCTTCTCGTTATCCCCAAAGGCAACGGAAAGCCGTTGACGGACCCAAAGGCCTACCGGCCCATTACGCTGTTACCCGTGCTCGGTAAGATCCTGGAGCGAGCCATGCTCTGGTGTATACCAGAGCTCACGCGAGGGATCTCCGAAAACCAGCACGGGTTCATGCCCGGCCGGTCGACCACAACGGCTCTTTCTGCGCTGCTGGGGACCATCGATGCCTGTCCGAACAAATACCTACAAGCTATATTCCTGGACATCTCGGGGGCCTTTGACAACGCCTGGTGGCCGATGATCCTGGTTAAGGCGAAGCGCGGGGGCTGTCCGCCAAACATTCATAGAATGCTGGCCGACTACTTCCGCGACCGCAGAGTGGCCATGATTGCCGGCGACCGGGCGGTGTGGAAGACCTCGACCATGGGTTGCCCTCAGGGCTCGGTACTGGGCCCCTCTCTGTGGAACCTTCTTCTGGACGACCTCTTGCGCCTCCCAACACCGGCTGGGGTTACGATGTTGGCGTATGCGGACGACGTGACGGTGCTGGTAGCAGGGGATGCTCGGAGTGAGTTGGAGGCGAAAGGAGCGGCAGTTCTGGGACTAATAGAGGAGTGGGGGGCCCGTAATAGGCTAAACTTCGCTCCCTCTAAGTCCCAGACAATGACCCTGAAAGGGAAGTTTAAGCGGCCCCCTCTGCTTAAGACCAGTGCGGCAGGTCTCTCGATCCCAACAGTGTCCGAAGCCAAGGTGCTAGGCGTCGTCATCGACTCGTCACTTTCATTTGTACCCCATGCCGTGTCAATAGGCGAGCGGGCGAGTAGTTGCTTCGGGAAGGTTTCGCGGGTTTCCGCTAACAGATGGGGGGTTCGGTACAAGGCTCTTCGGGTACTGTACAGGGGCACTTATGTGCCCACGCTCACATACGCAGCCGGAATATGGCACCACCGCGCTTCGGTCCACGCCGTGAGGAGCGTACTCCTGAGGACGCAGAGGCCTTCTCTGATCCTCTTGACGAAGGCCTACAGGTCCACGAGTACGTCCGCCTTAGCCGTGCTGGCCGGGGTGCTGCCTGCTGATCTGGAACTTGTGAGGGCAGGAAGGAGGATTGCTGCATCCCTAAACCAGCCGAAAGATGCGCTCCCCCGATTGCGACGAGCTGTCGACGAGGATGCGGTTACGAGGTGGCAGGAACGATGGGCGGAGGCGGACAAGGGCCGGGACCTGTTTCGGTTCTTCCCGGACGTGGGTGAGCGCATGAAGGCGCACTGGGTGGAACCGGACCACGAGACGTCGCAACTGTTATCGGGCCACGGCTGCTTTCGGGAACGACTGCAGCGTATGAAGCTCTCGGACTCGGGCCGCTGTCGATGCGGAGAGGACAGTGAGACCCGGGACCACGTGTTGTGGGACTGCACGCTTTACGACGACCTAAGGGTAGAGATGCTGGACGCGATTACGCATCCGGGCGCGATCCACGGCCCGATACACTTCGCGGAACTAGTGAACAGCGTCGAAAACTTCCACGTGTTCAAGAAGTTTGCTCGTGGATGGCACCGTAGGAGGAGACTGGAGGAGGTATAATAGGAACTTATTTATGTAACGTTTATTAGGTGTATATACAAATAGAGTCATACTTTGTGTACCTTTATGTATATTTGAACGTATGTTTATGTATCTATTTATCACGTAGCTTTTGGGAAGGGAGGGAACGGAACGGATCTCGGGCAGCCTGGTGACGAGGTCCGTTTTGTGTATGACCAGCCCCAGAAGGGGGAGAGTGGCGGGACAATGTGCGTAGGCAAATTTGTAGGGCGGTGCAGCGTACTTGTGCGGTGCATCGTTCGCAGTTTCGGTCCGTATAACCGCAAGGTTGGTTGGACCATGGGCGGTTGGAGGGTGTCCCTATCTACTATCTACTTCGTTGCCGGCTCTTGTCGGGGACGGACGTGCTCTCGAATCCACGCTTCTCGTATTCATTTTTATTTAAATATTCACCACGTGCTAAAATCGGACCCTCCCGTTTCTTCCTAAGGTAAAAACCTATAGTGACCGCGGCCATATTGGTTTAGTGAAGGACGCAAACAGTTCGCGTAAACGCAAGTGCATTGTGGTGTGTGTGTGCTCGGGGCGTGTGTCAGCGCCTCAGAGCCGTTATTGGTGAGCGTAAAGTCACAGCAACCTCCCACAAGGTGTGGTTTACACTTGGGGTGTGGACACCGACTCGGTGTCGGTCATTGGCCGGCACTCGGACGAGTCAGAGTGCAGTCACCGCCCTCAAGCCATCAGAGGTGTGGCCAGCAATAACTGCCAAGGTAGTGTCCCTCTTCTTCTTCTCTTCTTTTTTTTTTTTTTTTTTTTTTTTTTTTTTTTTTTTTTTTTTTTTTTTTTTTTAGGTGGGTACAAGTAATTGTACTCAACCTGAAACTAAATTAAATTAAATCAAATCAAAATCAGTTCAGTCAACGGTGGGAACAAGTTAACTGAAACTTGGTAACATAGAGCGAGGATGTCGGACGGGGGTAAGGACGGGAGTTTTACTCCCCGGTCCTCCCTGGCCCGCACCCCTCCACCAAGCCCAGGCGTGCCACCGATCCTGGTGCCGCCTACGTCATCAAAGACGCCAGCAGCCCCAGTCACTGGGGTTGCTTCGTCAAAGCGCCCTTTAACCTCACCCGAGGAAAAACAGCCGGCGGCGCAGCGCGTGCGCAAACGCCCGCCGGCTCTTATCCCCGGCAAGAAAACCGCGCGGGAGTCGTCTTCAGCTCCACCAACCCCGGCGCCAACCGAATGCGAGGGCGCAGTGCCATCTCTACTCCCACTAGAGGTGAGTGAGCAGGCACCAGCGCCGACACCCGCCCCGGCAGGCACTGGGGAATGGTCAGCTACAGACACTAAACTGGAACTCTTGGACCGCGTCAGGCTAGCCGTCAAAGGCATAGTCGGAATAGCTTCGGGCACAGGGTCGAAGCTAAACAAGTCGGACGTCGGCGGAATCTATGCCCATGGCCAGGATGTCCTGGCAATCGTGGCGAGCCTTGAGCTGCAGCTGGCTGACGCGGAGCACCGCGCTGAAGTCGCTGAGCTCAGGCTCTCGTCCGCCATGGTGCAGGCATCCATCGGGCTGCAGCAACAGCAACATGATCTTCCACAGGGCACGCACCCAATTAGCTTCGCAGCGGCGCTCAAGATGGGCAAAGGCACCGAGCCTAAACCCATCAAGGTAAGCCAAGGTCCGGTCTTGGCCTTCTACCCGAAGGACGAGACCGAGGGCAGCACCTCCGAGACTACCAAAGCGGAGCTAAAGAAGTGCGTTGACCCCAGGGTCATCTCTGTACAGATCGAAAAGGTCAGGAAAGTAGGTAACGCTGGCGTTGTGGTACACACCACCTCCGTAGCGTCGGCGGAGCGCCTGAGGCAGGCAGCCCCGGCGTCGCTGAGGGTAGTGGAGCCAAGGCGGAGCCAGCCTTTAGTGGCTTTGCAGAATGTGGATGGTGACCCGGACTTCGATCAAGTCATCGCCGAGGTCTGGGAATTGAACCTCAAGGAGGACGTCGACTGGCCGCTTGCACGCGTGCAGGCTTCTATGAAGGGGGCCTTCAAAAGGTCCAGGAGGGGCAGCCCTTACAAAGAGACCACCTGCGTCTTTGAATGCTCTGCGCGGCTTCGGGAGACCTTGGTGACACGCGGCAGTGTCTTCATCGGATGGCAACAAGTGGACGTAAGCGACTTCATCAGAGTCACTTGCTGCAACAAGTGCCAACAATACGGCCATCCGGAGAAGTTCTGCCGCGCCAAAGAGGTCACGTGTGGGCGCTGCGGGGAATCAGGCCATCGCGCAGACACTTGTAAGGCAGTCGCCCCGTGCTGCGCGACTTGCAAGAGATTTAAGCGCGATAACGCCCACCGAACGGCCTCCAAGGACTGCCCGGCCCGATTGTACGCGGAGGAGCAGAAGATATCTCAGGTTCAATATGGCTAGCCCCGCACTCCGAGTGGGGCAGGTAAACCTGGGTGGTGCAGCGACGGCCACGAGGGAGCTTCCCGCCATTGCGGAATCGCTCGGCCTGGATATCGTTCTTGTCCAAGAACAATACTCCAGAGCCGGGCTTATTCTCCAGTATGGTGAAAGCTCCAAAGCGGGCATATACCTGCGAAACCGCTTCACACCGTGCGCAATGCTGCACCACCTCACGTCTGACCACCTTACGTGCTGCCACTTAGAGACACTGGACCTTTATGTAGTGTCCACTTATTTCCAGTTCGGCGACCCAATCGAGCCCTACCTCCGACAGCTGGAGGGAACGTTGAACCTCCTGAAGGGCAAGTCGATCCTGGTGGGAGGAGACGTCAATGCGCACTCCCCATTATGGCACTCTCTCCCGCGTCATTACGTGGGGAGGGGCCATACCGTTAACGATCGACGCGCCCAGATGGAGGAGCTCATCCTCTGTCGCGACCTGGTCGTGCATAACGCCGCCGGCCAGCCCTTCACATTTAGCACGCCCAACGGTGAGTCAAACGTGGACGTGACCCTCTCCACGCGCGGCGTTCGCGTCCGCGACTGGAGGGTCCTAGACGTCTCGTCGAGCGACCACCGCCTTATAACTTTTACCATTGACCATCCCACGACCAGTGCGCCGTACACACGCACGCCTCCAGTAAACCCCGTGCGGTTCAAGACAAGAGGCAGGGACTGGAGAGGTTTCGTCTCTCATATTCATGAGAGAGCGGGACGATTACCGCTAGGCGACCGCGCAGAGGATCTGGCGAGGGCTTTCACCAGTCTAGTCGAGTCGGCAGCCACAGAGTGCTTAGGTACAGTGAAGGCGCACACTACCGACCGCGGTTACGAATGGTGGACGCCCAAGCTAGATCGGCTCAGGCAAGAGCAAAATAAAGCTCGTCGGACCTGGCAAGCAGTGCGGAAAAGAGGGGGAACCCCCGAAGTTGAGGCCAGGACGCAATTCCACGAAGCCAGAGCGTCCTATCGGACATCGATGGAACTCGCTGAGCTGGAGCACTTCCGGAAAGTAGCCGAATCTGGCAATGACGACCCCTGGGGACTCGCGTACAGGGTGGCATGCGGACGTGCTCGACCGCCGGCCAACGTGGTAAACGGAGTCAGCTATCTGGGAGCGGAGACAGTGGACGTGAAGGGGTCTATGACCACCCTCATGAGAGCACTCTGCCCAGATGACGATCCGTCAACCGACAACGATTACCACCGCCAGGTTAGAGTCGCAGCCTCCCTGGTCCCTTCAGGAGCAGTCTCAAATGCGATATCCAGAGACGCCTTGGGCGCGATAGTTCTGTCGCTCCCTAATACCTCGCCGGGCCTCGACGGCATAGACGCTCGTATACTGAAACGTGTGTGGAGGGCCGCATCGGCAGAGCTCACACACGTTATCAACAAGTGCATCGTGGAGGGCACATTCCCTTCGGTGTGGAAGGACGGCCGCCTCCTCGTCATCCCGAAAGGCAACGACAGGCCGCTAACGGACCCAAAGGCCTACCGGCCCATAACGCTTCTGCCCGTGCTCGGTAAGCTCCTCGAGCGAGCCATGCTCTGGTGTACACCGGAGCTCACGCGAGGGATCTCTGTGAACCAGCACGGGTTCATGCTCGGCCGATCTACTTCAACGGCACTGTCTGCGCTTCTAGGGACTGTCGAAGCCTGCCCTCAGAAATACCTCCAAGCCATATTTCTCGACATCTCAGGCGCCTTCGATAACGCCTGGTGGCCCATGATCATGGTTAAGGCGAAGCGCGGGGGCTGCCCGCCGAACATTTATAGAATGTTGGCGGACTACTTCCGCGAACGCAGAGTGGCCATGATCGCCGGCGACCGGGCGATATGGAAGACGGCGACAATGGGTTGCCCTCAGGGCTCGGTGCTTGGCCCCACGCTGTGGAACACTCTACTCGACGACATCTTGCGCCTCCCTGCGCCGGATGGGGTATCAATCCTGGCATACGCGGACGATGTGACGGTGCTGGTAGCGGGGGATGCTCGGAGTGAGCTGGAGAGCAAAGGAGCGGCTGTTTTGGGACTAATAGAGGAGTGGGGGGCCCGTAACAGGCTAAACTTCGCTCCCTCTAAGTCCCAAACCATGACCTTGAAGGGTAAATTTAAAAGGCCACCCCTGCTGAAGACCAGTGCGGCAGGTCCATCGATCCCCACGGTCACAGAAGCCAAGGTGCTAGGCGTCATCATAGACGCATCACTATCATTTGTGCCCCATGCGGTGTCCATAGGTGAGAGGGCCAGCCGTTGCTTCGGCAAGATGTCGCGAGTTTCAGCCAATAGGTGGGGGGTCCGGTACCGTGCCCTGCGGGTACTCTACAAGGGCACCTATGTCCCCACCCTAACTTACGCAGCCAAAATATGGCACCGGCGCGCTTCAGTACACGCTGTGAGGAGCGTGCTCCAGAGGACGCAGAGGCCCTCCTTAATACTTCTAACGAAGGCCTACAGGTCCGTGAGCACGACCGCCTTACCGGTGTTGGCCGGAGTGTTGCCGGCGGACTTGGAGCTTTTCAGGGCAGGCAAGAGACTTACTGTAACTGAGGACCAGCCAAGGGATGCGCACTCCCGATTGCGGAGAGCGGCCGACGAGGAGACAGTCGCGAGGTGGCAGGAGCGCTGGACAGACGCGGACAAGGGTAGGGACCTGTTCCGGTTCTTCCCCGACGTGGGCGAGCGCCTACTGGCGCAATGGGTTGAACCGGACCACGTTACATCACAGCTACTTTCGGGCCACGGCTGCTTCAGGAAGAGACTGCATTCCATGAAACTCTCAGACTCAGACCGCTGTAGATGCGGAGAGGAGAGCGAATCCCGGGATCACGTGTTGTGGGACTGCAAACTCTACGATGACATCAGGGCGGAGATGCTGGACGCTATCACGCATCCGGGCGCGATCCACGGCCCAGTGTACTATGCGGAGCTGGTAAACAGCGCCGAGAACTTCCGCGCCTTCACTAGATTCGCTCGCGGATGGCACCGTGGGAGGAGACTGGAGGAGGTATTATAGGAACTTATATATGTAACGTTTATTAGGTCTATATATAAATAGAATCATACTTTGTGTAATTTTATGTATATTGGAACGTATGTTTATGTATCTATTTATTCATCACGTAGCTTTGGGACGGGGGGAAAGGAACGGATCTCGGGCAGCCCGGTGGCGAGGTCCGTTCTTGTATATGACCAGCCCCAGAAGGGGGAGAGTGGCGGGACAATGTGCTTAGGCAAATTTGTAGAACGGCATGTCGCACTTGTGCGGCATACCGTTCGCAGTTTCGGTCCGTATAACCGCAAGGTTGGTTGGACCATGGGTGGTTGGAGGGTGTCCCTATCTACTAAATTTGTAGAGCGGCGTGTCGCACTTGTGCGGCATACCGTTCGCAGTTTCGGTCCGTATAACCGCAAGGTTGGTTGGACCATGGGTGGTTGGAGGGTGTCCCTATCTACTATCTAGCGAAACCACAGCCAAGGGAACGGGCTTGGGAGAATCAGCGGGGAAAGAAGACCCTGTTGAGCTTGACTCTAGTCTGGCATTGTAAGGAGACATGAGAGGTGTAGCATAAGTGGGAGATCGTTCGCGGTCGTCGCTGAAAAACCACTACTTTCATTGTTTCATTACTTACTCGGTTGGGCGGAAGCGGTGCGCGGTCGATTATATCGGCTCGCGCACGGTGTTTCGTTCCAAGCGTGCAGAGTGGCGACTGTGGCGGCAACACCACGTCGCCGTACAACTCCCGCGTGATCCGGTTCGAGGACACTGCCAGGCGGGGAGTTTGACTGGGGCGGTACATCTGTCAAAGAATAACGCAGGTGTCCTAAGGCCAGCTCAGCGAGGACGGAAACCTCGCGTGGAGCAAAAGGGCAAAAGCTGGCTTGATCCAGATGTTCAGTACGCATAGGGACTGCGAAAGCACGGCCTATCGATCCTTTAGTACTAAAGAGTTTTTAGCAAGAGGTGCCAGAAAAGTTACCACAGGGATAACTGGCTTGTGGCAGCCAAGCGTTCATAGCGACGTTGCTTTTTGATCCTTCGATGTCGGCTCTTCCTATCATTGCGAAGCAAAATTCGCCAAGCGTTGGATTGTTCACCCATCAAAAGGGAACGTGAGCTGGGTTTAGACCGTCGTGAGACAGGTTAGTTTTACCCTACTGATGGCTTGTCGTTGCGATAGTAATACTGCTCAGTACGAGAGGAACCGCAGTTTCGGACATTTGGTTCATGCACTCGGCCGAGCGGCCGGTGGTGCGAAGCTACCATCCGCGGGATTATGCCTGAACGCCTCTAAGGCCGAAGCCAGCCTAGCCGAATCCGGCAAGGATATGCTCACTGTGGAGCCCCGAGAGTCGGGAGGCTCTAAACAATGTGACTTTACTAGTTGCGCTTTACATCGTAAGGTGCGACGTCGAAGCCCATTTGGATCGCGGAGATCGGTGCGTACGGTTTAACACGTGCACCACGGCTCCGAAGGTCCGGATTTAACTCAGTTCGATGTCGGGGCTCGGAATAGTCTGTAGACGACTTACGTTCCTGGCGGGGTGTTGTGCTCGGTAGAGCAGCGTCGTGCTGCGATCTGTTGAGACTCAGCCCTACGCCAGGTGATTCGTCCGAGGACGAATTATCTCTATCTCTATTTTTATTTTTTTAATCTCTTATAGGTGGGAACAAGTAAAATTAGTAAAAAACTTTCAATTCAGTATCTTGAATAAAACCAAATAATATAATTTTCAAAGTTTCTTATTGTTAGAATTTGGTCGTGTCGTCGATTCAGCCCCGCCGCCAGCCGCCAGGTTATCCGTCCGAGGACGATATAGGTACTATAGGTGATTTACACACCAAGTAAACCAAGTCCAATTTTGTATTACAATATTGTAGAGTTTTTTTTTTTTTTTTGAAATATATTGTTCAAATCATTTTCAATACTCTTGTTTTATTTACCGACTTTATCAAAAAGGAGGAGGTTCTCGATTCGTCGGAATCTAGTTTTTTTTTTTTTTTGTTTTTTTAATATTTATGTTCACCGATTACTCTAAAAAAACAGCTGAATCGATTTGGAAATTTATTTTTTTGTTTGAAAGGGTTTAATATAAATTTTATCAAAGTAGAGCATCGGTAGAGCTGAAAATTATTTTTTTGTTTGAAAGGGTGTAATATAAATTTTATCAAAGTAGAGCATCGGTAGAGCTGAAAATTATTTTTTTGTTTGAAAGGGTGTAATATAAATTTTATCAAAGTAGAGCATCGGTAGAGCTGAAAATTATTTTTTTGCTTGAAAGGGTATAATATAAATTTTATCAAAGATAGAGCATCGGTAGAGCTGAAAAATCAACGAAAATCTAAAAATTGCATACATCGATGATGTTTTCATGTGTTTTCATACCTCGCTGTCTCATTGGAGCGGTGCGTTTATTTGGCCTACCCATATTATATTATGTACAAAATACATCTACTTTCCATTAAAAATGTATTATAGGTTCAAATTTCATTCAATGAAGTCGGTTTCTTTTTAGTTTTTAATTTAAAACGTAATTATTATATAGAAGGGGGATATTGTAAATGCTACTAAAATATTTGCTCATGTAAAACTTTGACGTAAGGCTGAAGTTTTGTTTAGGTAGTAGCACATTATCGATTTATTCAGGTATAATAATTATGTTGCTTAAAATTACAGTTTGGAGAGCCCCAAGGTATATTCGTATATTATTAATAAATTCAAATCATTTTCAATGCTACTGTGTATTTTGTTATTTGTGCAAAAGCTATATAATTTTGCTAGTAGTAGTTATTTAACACCTTGGTCGTGTCCCAAGTGATCTATGCGGCATATATAGGTACTTTCAAAAATCTGTTAATTAATAATCTCTAGCGTCTTATGTTGTTATATAAGCGGGAATAGTGAAATTATGAACACTATGCCATTGTATTGTGTAAATAATGTAATTACATCTTTATTTTAATTTTGCTATTATATTTTTTGTATTATATAATATTGTATGCATTTTACCCATCAATATTAATTAATTAATTAATTAATTAATTAATTTATTTGTAAAGGTGATTTAATAACTGTCAGTGTGTCACATTATAATCATTATACCAATTGGACTTCATTTACACATTTTAAAATGTATTATAATTATTTGTAACCTCATAACATGTTTTTTTTTTGTTTTTTTTTTTTGCCACAAATTTTTTTTTTTTTTTTTTTAAATTAATTTAATTAAGATTTAATATTTATAAGTGTGTCACATCATATAATCGTTATACCAATTGAGAATATGTTTTCCAATTTTTTTAAATTTTTCTAATTTTTTTTTTTTTATTCTTTTTTTAAATTTTTTTTATAATTATTATTTAAAATTATTACTTATATCCTCACTCATAATATTTCCTTCCACGCGTAAACATAATGTTTACAAAAAATATATATTATTATTATTTAATTCAATTTCATGTCATTTATTTAATTTAGTGCCTAATTATTGTTTATTTACCACCAATTTTTTTTAATTTTTTTTTTTTTTTTTATTTAATTTAATTAAGATTTAATATTTACAAGTGTGTCACATCATATAATCGTTATACCAATTGAAAATATGTTTCCCAATTTTTTTTAATTTTTCAAATTTTTTTTTTTTTATTCTTTTTTTAAATTAAACAGGCTGTAAGGAGCCGTAAGAAGCCCATAGCGTGTTTTAAAATAATGAACGACGTATAATGCCAGTAGAGCAGTGTGAATCAACTGAGCGAGGATAAAGAGCGACCAAATATATAAATATATAGATGGTAGAGCAATGGTAGAGCAAGTCTTACGGCGGCTCAATGCGCGTGCGCACGCTGCGGCGGCTTGCTACTACTTATACGACGTCTCTTTAGCCTCTGTTACAGTGTGTTTTACACTTGATGATATATAATTTAATATGATACAGTTATTTTATAATAACGCGTATTATAGTGCTGTGTTTTACTCAAATAATTCATTACGTGTGGTGTGGGAAACTTGAACTGTTAGTGGTACACTCGAAGGTGAGAACTCGAACTCGATTTTCGCGTTTTGTCATCGTTTTGTGTGGTGGTGTATCATTAACGGTGTTTTCCGTTGTGCCTAAACGCGTTCTGAATCTCTTTAATGTGTGTGATTTCGTTAAAAATACTCTCAGGCGTTAACACCGACGCATGATGTGCATTTTAACACAGAAATATGTAAAAAGTTTTAAAGAATTGTCATTATGTATATAGAGATATTATGAGCGGCAGTATTGAGCTCCGGCCTCGCCACACTCCGGGCGTGATCGTCTTTCGCTGCTGTGCGCGAAACGCAATTCGGACCGTTGTTATTATTAATTTAATAGCGTGGAAACGTTTGCGACTCGATGGAAACTTCAATAAAATTCAAGAAGAAGAAGAAGAAGAAAAAGAAGATGAAGAAGAAGAAGAAAAAGTCTAATCTCTCCTCTCTCTACTCATATCACAGACAAAACGACATCCCACGCGCGCAGGCTTAACCGCCGGTGCGAGGGAATAAATGTGTATTCTCGTCTAATAATTATGATGATGATGAAGAAGAATTAGCTCCCTGGTTGATCCTGCCAGTAGTTATATGCTTGTCTCAAAGATTAAGCCATGCATGTCTCAGTGCAAGCCGTATTAAGGCGATACCGCGAATGGCTCAATATATCAGTTTTGGTTCCTTAGATCTTACTCAGTTACTTGGATAACTGTGGTAATTCTAGAGCTAATACATGCAATCAGAACTCTGACCAGTGATGGGATGAGTGCTTTTATTAGATCAAAACCAATCGACGGAGGGCCTCGCGTTCGAAGTCGTTAATTTTGATGAATCTGGATAACTTTTGCCGATCGCACGGTCCAGTACCGGCGACGCATCTTTCAAATGTCTGCCTTATCAACTTTCGATGGTAGTTTCTGCGACTACCATGGTTGTCACGGGTAACGGGGAATCAGGGTTCGATTCCGGAGAGGGAGCCTGAGAAACGGCTACCACATCCAAGGAAGGCAGCAGGCGCGCAAATTACCCACTCCCGGCACGGGGAGGTAGTGACGAAAAATAACGATACGGGACTCTTACGAGGCCTCGTAATCGGAATGAGTACACTTTAAATATTTTAACGAGGAACAATTGGAGGGCAAGTCTGGTGCCAGCAGCCGCGGTAATTCCAGCTCCAATAGCGTATACTAAAATTGTTGCGGTTAAAAAGCTCGTAGTTGCATTTGTGCGCCGCGCTGTTGGTGCACCGCATCCGCGGTGATACTGACACGTTTGCGGAGCATATCGTCGGTGAGCCGGCGGTAACACGCCGGTTCAATATCAAAATCCTATCGCGGTGCTCTTTATTGAGTGTCGAGGTGGGCCGACAATTTTACTTTGAACAAATTAGAGTGCTCAAAGCGGGCTCAAAATGCTGCTTGAATATTTCGTGCATGGAATAATAGAATATGATCTCGGTTCTATTTTGTTGGTTTTCAGAACTCCGAGGTAATGATTAATAGGGATAACTGGGGGCATTCGTATTGCGACGTTAGAGGTGAAATTCTTGGATCGTCGCAAGACGAACATCAGCGAAAGCATTTGCCAAAGGTGTTTTCATCAATCAAGAACGAAAGTTAGAGGTTCGAAGGCGATTAGATACCGCCCTAGTTCTAACCGTAAATATGTCATCTAGCGATCCGCCGACGTTACTACAATGGCTCGGCGGGCAGCTTCCGGGAAACCAAAGATTTTGGACTCCGGGGGGAGTATGGTTGCAAAGCTGAAACTTAACACATTCACTGCCACTGACACGCCTCGCGTGTTCAGGCTAATCTAAGTCTCTACGCCAAGAACACGCCAGGCGTGTTTTGAATGTTTCGGTTATATTTCCAAAACTAGGCCAGATTTTCTGTTCAAATTTTTAGTGCATCATTTTTAAAGGATAGGCTATGGCATATTGAAGCGGTTCCCTAAAAAAACTAGTTAGATTTTTTTACGAAAAATAGGTATTTTGTAGTGCCGAGAACACGCTAGGTGTGTTCACTTACTGAAGCTACCCTTAGGTTCCCAAACTTTTTTATTCTTTTAAATGCTTCGCTAATTTCAGAGTTATAAGCTTGCGATATGAGATTTTTAACCAGTATTTGATGACAAAACGGAATGTCATAATTTATCGAACCGTTGTTTTTACCGTATACAGTACTGTGTCATGTATGAATAAATAATAAATAAATAAATAATGCCGGACATTTCACACAGCACCATCTGGCCCCAAAGTAAGCAGAGCTTGTGTTATGGGTACCACATGACTGATATACTACTTATATGAAGTCGCTTATACAACTCCATACGCCATCAATGAAAAAAAACGTACCTATCCGATGTATATCTTTATATAATTATACATACACACACAGTGACATACACACGTATAGTAAAATTATCTCTATTATATTAAAATCAATTGATGTTCGTTTGTCTCGCTAAAAATTTTGTTATCATTAATATCTTCCGTTTCCGGTACAAATTTAACTTTTCTGAAAAAAAGATAAGAAATCAATTTATTTCATTTGAATATTTTGAATTTAATTCATACTTATGTAATTAGTAAGGCCAATCAACCAACATTACGATAATACGAGATAAATAACGTAAACAAACTTTCTGCAGTTCAAAGCTTTTTATCGGTTTAATAATTTAGATGAATTCACTCATATAAGACTGAAAATATGTTTAAATATGATTGTCACTCAATATATTATTAAAAAAAATGTACTTGCACTGTTAACAATGCCAATGTTACAGTTCACAATAAAACTTTATTCATTTATGCATGGGAATTTTAGTAAAAAAAGTTTGAGAACCTTGAATTACGTTATAATAAATTTACTTACTAAAATCTGTTTTTCTAAGCAATGCCGCGAGCACGCCTAGCGTGTCCGCGGTTTTATACGGTGGCATCTCGATAAACTTCAAGAAAATCGTGGTGGCAGTGAATGAGTTAAAGGAATTGACGGAAGGGCACCACCAGGAGTGGAGCCTGCGGCTTAATTTGACTCAACACGGGAAATCTCACCAGGCCCGGACACCGGAAGGATTGACAGATTAACAGCTCTTTCTTGATTCGGTGGGTGGTGGTGCATGGCCGTTCTTAGTTGGTGGAGCGATTTGTCTGGTTAATTCCGGTAACGAACGAGACTCTAGCCTGCTAAATAGGCGTCGTCATTTCGGTGTGCATGGCTTCGGTCAAGCAACTCACTGGCGACGTATTAAAATTCTTCTTAGAGGGACCGGCGGTTTCGAGCCGCACGAGATTGAGCAATAACAGGTCTGTGATGCCCTTAGATGTCCTGGGCCGCACGCGCGCTACACTGAAGGAATCAACATGTTCTCCCTGGCCTAAAGGCCCGGGCAACCCGTTGAAACTCCTTCGTGCTGGGGATTGGGGTTTGCAATTATCCCCCATAAACGAGGAATTCCTAGTAAGCGCGAGTCATAAGCTCGCGTTGATTACGTCCCTGCCCTTTGTACACACCGCCCGTCGCTACTACCGATTGAATGATTTAGTGAGGTCTTCGGACCGACACGCGGTGGCTTCACGGCTGTTGGCGTCGTTGGGAAGTTGACCAAACTTGATCATTTAGAGGAAGTAAAAGTCGTAACAAGGTTTCCGTAGGGGAACCTGCGGAAGGATCATTAACGTGTTTTGTGATGATAATGATCTATTGTTAAGATAGATTATTGTTGTTGTTTAACAATAAGAAGCCATCCAAATAAAAAAGATATGTTCTTTTTTTGTCCCACTAGGTGTGTGTCGTCGTCGTCGTCGTCGTCGTCGTCGTCGTCGTCGGTCATCAGTCGAATTCATTGTGTGCACATTCATCGAGCGATAAATGACAATGGTATGGAATGATGGCTCGCGCGCGCGCGCACCACCGCGTCACGCTTTCACTGCGTTAAGGTTAAGACGGGTGAGAAATCCGCACCCCGAATCTGCGTGTGAGGAAGCGTGCTCGTTAAACAAATAAAAAATTCACGGTTTAGAGTGAGGGTCCGCCGTTTTACAGCGACGGCGGCGCTCTCGTTCTAAGTGAAATGTATATATATATATTTTTTTTATTTATAAACAAATAACATAAAAACAAAAACTATTACCCTGGACGGTGGATCACTTGGCTCGCGGGTCGATGAAGAACGCAGTTAACTGCGCGTCATAGTGTGAACTGCAGGACACATTTGAACATCGACATTTCGAACGCACATTGCGGTCCGTGGATACACATCCAGGACCACTCCTGTCTGAGGGCCGGCTGCATAAAAACAAAACCACATTGCGTGCATTGTAAAATACGTGCGCATCTGACGTTTCTCGATTATGTGTATAATGTATATATATATGTAAAATATATGTGTATTTATAAATATAAAACGGGTCCGTTTAAAAATTATAATCTGACGTTGCATAAAAATGTATATATTATATATATGTATATTGTTGTTGCGACACACGATGTGTAAAAATGTTGCGTTGTCGTACACACACACTATATACTATATTAATATATAAGAAAACATTGTAGTGTAGCGCGGTAGGCGGACTCGACGTCCGAAGGGCGCGACGGCGTAGACGCGCTCTCCTAGCAGAGTGCGCGCACCTATGTCGTAGCGTCGTAACGGATATCGTGTCTGCCTCTCATTTTATACGTTGGCCTCAGATCAGGGAGGATTACCCGCCGAATTTAAGCATATTAGTAAGCGGAGGAAAAGAAACTAACTAGGATTTCCTTAGTAGCGGCGAGCGAACAGGAATAAGCCCAGCACTGAATCCCGCCGTTGTAACGGCGGCGGGAGATGTGGTGTTCGGGAGGTTCCGCTTTCTTGTCGTCGTCCACTCCTGTCCAAGTTCGTCTTGAACGGGGCCCATTTCCCACAGAGGGTGCCAGGCCCGTAGCGACGGAGGACGGCGGCGAGAGGGACTCTCCTCAGAGTCGGGTTGCTTGAGAGTGCAGCCCTAAGTGGGTGGTAAACTCCATCTAAGGCTAAATATTACCGCGAGACCGATAGCGAACAAGTACCGTGAGGGAAAGTTGAAAAGAACTTTGAAGAGAGAGTTCAACAGTACGTGAAACCGCTCAGGGGTAAACCTGCGAAACTCGAATGAACGAACGGGGAGATTCATCGTTATTCAGCGGCGTGGTGGCGCACTCTCGATACTCACGGTTTCGATCGTGCGGTACGGGGTGTGTCGTTCGACGTACTCTGACGGCGTGCACTTCTCCCTTAGTAATACATCGCGACCCGTTCGATGTCGGTCTAAGCGCCGTTCGGGAGTCACTTGCACACCTCTCGGGGTGTGTGGGTGACCGTGACGTGCGCCGACCGGCTGTCGGACGGTATTATAACGGATCGCGTACGCGTTTACAACGCGTCCGGCCCGACGCAAGGCTACGTCGCTCACTCCCGTCCTGCCCGAGTGCGGGCGGGGGTGCGGCGAGCCTGTCGTCGCAGCCGTGCTGTCTCGGACTGTACGCGTCCCGTGTCTGCGATGATTCAGTTTCGGGCACTCG
>OX402568.1:70000-82500 GCA_948098915.1 Lampropteryx suffumata | reverse complement strand
TCAAGGTAAGCCAAGGTCCGGTCTTGGCCTTCTACCCGAAGGACGAGACCGAGGGCAGCACCTCCGAGACTACCAAAGCGGAGCTAAAGAAGTGCGTTGACCCCAGGGTCATCTCCGTACAAATCGAAAAGGTTAGGAAAGTAGGCAACGCTGGCGTTGTGGTACACACCACCTCCGTGGCGTCGGCGGAGCGCCTGAGGCAGGCAGCCCCGGCGTCGCTGAGGGTGGTGGAGCCAAGGCGGAGCCAGCCTTTAGTGGCTTTGCAGAATGTGGATGGTGACCCGGACTTCGATCAAGTCATCGCCGAGGTCTGGGAATTGAACCTCAAGGAGGACGCCGACTGGCCGCTCGCACGCGTGCAGGCTTCTATGAAGGGGGCCTTCAAAAGGTCCAGGAGGGGCAGCCCTTACAAAGAGACCACCTGCGTCTTTGAATGCTCTGCGCGGCTTCGGGAAGCCTTGGTGACACGCGGCAGTGTCTTCATCGGATGGCAACAAGTTGACGTAAGCGACTTCATCAGAGTCACTTGCTGCAACAAGTGCCAACAATACGGCCATCCGGAGAAGTTCTGCCGCGCCAAGGAGGTCACGTGTGGGCGCTGCGGGGAATCAGGCCATCGCGCAGACACTTGTAAGGCAGTCGCCCCGTGCTGCGCGACTTGCAAGAGATTTAAGCGCGATAACGCGACCACCTTACGTGCTGCCACTTAGAGACACTGGACCTTTACATAGTGTCCACTTATTTTCAGTTCGGCGACCCAATCGAGCCCTACCTTCGACAGCTGGAGAGAACACTGAACCTCCTGAAGGGCAAGTCGGTCCTGGTGGGAGGAGACGTAAATGCGCACTCCCCATTATGGCACTCTCTCCCGCGTCATTACGTGGGGAGGGGCCATACCGCTAACGATCGGCGCGCCCAGATGGAGGAGTTCATCCTCTGTCGCGACCTGGTCGTGCATAACGCCGCCGGCCAGCCCTTCACATTTAGCACGCCCAACGGTGAGTCAAACGTGGACGTGACCCTCACTACGCGCGGCGTCCGCGTCCGCGACTGGAGGGTCCTAGACGTCTCGTCGAGCGACCACCGCCTTATAACTTTTACCATTGACCATCCTACGACCAGTGCGCCGTACACACGCACGCCTCCAGTAAACCCCGTGCGGTTCAAGACAAGAGGCAGGGACTGGAGAGGTTTCGTCTCTCATATTCATGAGAGAGCGGGACGATTACCGCTAGGCGACCGCGCAGAGGATCTGGCGAGGGCTTTCACCAGTCTAGTCGAGTCGGCAGCCACAGAGTGCTTAGGTACAGTGAAGGCGCACACTACCGACCGCGGTTACGAATGGTGGACGCCCAAGCTAGATCGGCTCAGGCAAGAGCAAAACAAAGCTCGTAGGACCTGGCAAGCAGTGCGGAAAAGAGGGGGAACCCCCGAAGTTGAGGCCAGGACGCAATTCCACGAAGCCAGAGCGTCCTACCGGACATCGATGGAACTCGCTGAGCTGGAGCACTTCCGGAAAGTAGCCGAATCTGGCAATGACGACCCCTGGGGACTCGCGTACAGGGTGGCATGCGGACGTGCTCGACCGCCGGCCAACGTGGTAAACGGAGTCAGCTATCTGGGAGCGGAGACAGTGGACGTGAAGGGGTCTATGACCACCCTCATGAGAGCACTCTGCCCAGATGACGATCCGTCAACCGACAACGCTTACCACCGCCAGGTTAGAGTCGCAGCCTCCCTGGTCCCTTCAGGAGCAGTCTCAAACGCGATATCCAGAGACGCCTTGGGCGCGATAGTTCTGTCGCTCCCTAATACCTCGCCGGGCCTCGACGGCATAGACGCTCGTATACTGAAACGTGTGTGGAGGGCCGCATCGGCAGAGCTCACACACGTTATCAACAAGTGCATCGTGGAGGGCACATTCCCTTCGGTGTGGAAGGACGGCCGCCTCCTCGTCATCCCGAAAGGCAACGACAGGCCGCTAACGGACCCAAAGGCCTACCGGCCCATAACGCTTCTGCCCGTGCTCGGTAAGCTCCTCGAGCGAGCCATGCTCTGGTGTACACCGGAGCTCACGCAAGGGATCTCTGTGAACCAGCACGGGTTCATGCTCGGCCGATCTACTTCAACGGCACTGTCTGCGCTTCTAGGGACTGTCGAAGCCTGCCCTCAGAAATACCTCCAAGCCATATTTCTCGACATCTCAGGCGCCTTCGATAACGCCTGGTGGCCCATGATCATGGTTAAGGCGAAGCGCGGGGGCTGCCCGCCGAACATTTATAGAATGTTGGCGGACTACTTCCGCGAACGCAGAGTGGCCATGATCGCCGGCGACCGGGCGATATGGAAGACGGCGACAATGGGTTGCCCTCAGGGCTCGGTGCTTGGCCCCACGCTGTGGAACACTCTACTCGACGACATCTTGCGCCTCCCTGCGCCGGATGGGGTATCAATCCTGGCATACGCGGACGATGTGACGGTGCTGGTAGCGGGGGATGCTCGGAGTGAGCTGGAGAGCAAAGGAGCGGCTGTTTTGGGACTAATAGAGGAGTGGGGGGCCCGTAACAGGCTAAACTTCGCTCCCTCTAAGTCCCAAACCATGACCTTGAAGGGTAAATTTAAAAGGCCACCCCTGCTGAAGACCAGTGCGGCAGGTCCATCGATCCCCACGGTCACAGAAGCCAAGGTGCTAGGCGTCATCATAGACGCATCACTATCATTTGTGCCCCATGCGGTGTCCATAGGTGAGAGGGCCAGCCGTTGCTTCGGCAAGATGTCGCGAGTTTCAGCCAATAGGTGGGGGGTCCGGTACCGTGCCCTGCGGGTACTCTACAAGGGCACCTATGTCCCCACCCTAACTTACGCAGCCAAAATATGGCACCGGCGCGCTTCAGTACACGCTGTGAGGAGCGTGCTCCAGAGGACGCAGAGGCCCTCCTTAATACTTCTAACGAAGGCCTACAGGTCCGTGAGCACGACCGCCTTACCGGTGTTGGCCGGAGTGCTGCCGGCGGACTTAGAACTTTTTAGGGCAGGCAAGAGGCTTACCGTTACTGAGGACCAGCCAAGGGATGCGCACTCCCGATTGCGGAGAGCGGCCGACGAGGAGACTGTCGCGAGGTGGCAGGAGCGCTGGACAGACGCGGACAAAGGTAGGGACCTGTTCCGGTTCTTCCCCGACGTGGGCGAGCGCCTACTGGCGCAATGGGTTGAGCCGGACCACGTAACATCACAGCTACTTTCGGGCCACGGCTGCTTCCGGAAGAGACTACATTTCATGAAACTCTCAGACTCAGACCGCTGTAGATGCGGAGAGGAGAGCGAATCCCGGGATCACGTGTTGTGGGACTGCAAACTCTACGATGACATCAGGGCGGAGATGCTGGACGCTATCACGCATCCGGGTGCGATCCACGGCCCAGTGTACTTTGCGGAGCTGGTAAACAGCGCCGAGAACTTCCGCGCCTTCACTAGATTCGCTCGCGGATGGCACCGTAGGAGGAGACTGGAGGAGGTATTATAGGAACGTATATATGTAACGTCTATTAGGTCTATATATAAATAGAATCATACTTTGTGTAATTTTATGTATATTGGAACGTATGTTTATGTATCTATTTATTCATCACGTAGCTTTGGGACGGGGGGAAAGGAACGGATCTCGGGCAGCCCGGTGGCGAGGTCCGTTCTTGTATATGACCAGCCCCAGAAGGGGGAGAGTGGCGGGACAATGTGCTTAGGCAAATTTGTAGAGCGGCGTGTCGCACTTGTGCGGCATACCGTTCGCAGTTTCGGTCCGTATAACCGCAAGGTTGGTTGGACCATGGGTGGTTGGAGGGTGTCCCTATCTACTATCTAGCGAAACCACAGCCAAGGGAACGGGCTTGGGAGAATCAGCGGGGAAAGAAGACCCTGTTGAGCTTGACTCTAGTCTGGCATTGTAAGGAGACATGAGAGGTGTAGCATAAGTGGGAGATCGTTCGCGGTCGTCGCTGAAAAACCACTACTTTCATTGTTTCATTACTTACTCGGTTGGGCGGAAGCGGTGCGCGGTCGATTATATCGGCTCGCGCACGGTGTTTCGTTCCAAGCGTGCAGAGTGGCGACTGTGGCGGCAACACCACGTCGCCGTACAACTCCCGCGTGATCCGGTTCGAGGACACTGCCAGGCGGGGAGTTTGACTGGGGCGGTACATCTGTCAAAGAATAACGCAGGTGTCCTAAGGCCAGCTCAGCGAGGACGGAAACCTCGCGTGGAGCAAAAGGGCAAAAGCTGGCTTGATCCAGATGTTCAGTACGCATAGGGACTGCGAAAGCACGGCCTATCGATCCTTTAGTACTAAAGAGTTTTTAGCAAGAGGTGCCAGAAAAGTTACCACAGGGATAACTGGCTTGTGGCAGCCAAGCGTTCATAGCGACGTTGCTTTTTGATCCTTCGATGTCGGCTCTTCCTATCATTGCGAAGCAAAATTCGCCAAGCGTTGGATTGTTCACCCATCAAAAGGGAACGTGAGCTGGGTTTAGACCGTCGTGAGACAGGTTAGTTTTACCCTACTGATGGCTTGTCGTTGCGATAGTAATACTGCTCAGTACGAGAGGAACCGCAGTTTCGGACATTTGGTTCATGCACTCGGCCGAGCGGCCGGTGGTGCGAAGCTACCATCCGCGGGATTATGCCTGAACGCCTCTAAGGCCGAAGCCAGCCTAGCCGAATCCGGCAAGGATATGCTCACTGTGGAGCCCCGAGAGTCGGGAGGCTCTAAACAATGTGACTTTACTAGTTGCGCTTTACATCGTAAGGTGCGACGTCGAAGCCCATTTGGATCGCGGAGATCGGTGCGTACGGTTTAACACGTGCACCACGGCTCCGAAGGTCCGGATTTAACTCAGTTCGATGTCGGGGCTCGGAATAGTCTGTAGACGACTTACGTTCCTGGCGGGGTGTTGTGCTCGGTAGAGCAGCGTCGTGCTGCGATCTGTTGAGACTCAGCCCTACGCCAGGTGATTCGTCCGAGGACGAATTATCTCTATCTCTATTTTTATTTTTTTAATCTCTTATAGGTGGGAACAAGTAAAATTAGCTTAATTTTGCGGATTTTTACATGTTTCCCCCACCTTAAAGATCTCTCTTATAAGGTAGGTAGGTGGGTACAAGTAAAATTAGCTTGATTTTGCGATTTTTACTTGTTCCCACCTTAAAGATCTCTTATAAGGCCAGGTGTTTTATGAAACAGCTGAATCGATTTGGAAATTTATTTTTTTGTTTGAAAGGGTTTAATATAAATTTTATCAAAGTAGAGCATCGGTAGAGCTGAAAATTATTTTTTTGTTTGAAAGGGTGTAATATAAATTTTATCAAAGTAGAGCATCGGTAGAGCTGAAAATTATTTTTTTGCTTGAAAGGGTATAATATAAATTTTATCAAAGATAGAGCATCGGTAGAGCTGAAAAATCAACGAAAATCTAAAAATTGCATACATCGATGATGTTTTCATGTGTTTTCATACCTCGCTGTCTCATTGGAGCGGTGCGTTTATTTGGCCTACCCATATTATATTATGTACAAAATACATCTACTTTCCATTAAAAATGTATTATAGGTTCAAATTTCATTCAATGAAGTCGGTTTCTTTTTAGTTTTTAATTTAAAACGTAATTATTATATAGAAGGGGGATATTGTAAATGCTACTAAAATATTTGCTCATGTAAAACTTTGACGTAAGGCTGAAGTTTTGTTTAGGTAGTAGCACATTATCGATTTATTCAGGTATAATAATTATGTTGCTTAAAATTACAGTTTGGAGAGCCCCAAGGTATATTCGTATATTATTAATAAATTCAAATCATTTTCAATGCTACTGTGTATTTTGTTATTTGTGCAAAAGCTATATAATTTTGCTAGTAGTAGTTATTTAACACCTTGGTCGTGTCCCAAGTGATCTATGCGGCATATATAGGTACTTTCAAAAATCTGTTAATTAATAATCTCTAGCGTCTTATGTTGTTATATAAGCGGGAATAGTGAAATTATGAACACTATGCCATTGTATTGTGTAAATAATGTAATTACATCTTTATTTTAATTTTGCTATTATATTTTTTGTATTATATAATATTGTATGCATTTTACCCATCAATATTAATTAATTAATTAATTAATTAATTAATTAATTTGTAAAGGTGATTTAATAACTGTCAGTGTGTCACATTATAATCATTATACCAATTGGACTTCATTTACACATTTTAAAATGTATTATAATTATTTGTAACCTCATAACATGTTTTTTTTTTGTTTTTTTTTTTTGCCACAAATTTTTTTTTTTTTTTTTTTAAATTAATTTAATTAAGATTTAATATTTATAAGTGTGTCACATCATATAATCGTTATACCAATTGAGAATATGTTTTCCAATTTTTTTAAATTTTTCTAATTTTTTTTTTTTTATTCTTTTTTTAAATTTTTTTTATAATTATTATTTAAAATTATTACTTATATCCTCACTCATAATATTTCCTTCCACGCGTAAACATAATGTTTACAAAAAATATATATTATTATTATTTAATTCAATTTCATGTCATTTATTTAATTTAGTGCCTAATTATTGTTTATTTACCACCAATTTTTTTTAATTTTTTTTTTTTTTTTTATTTAATTTAATTAAGATTTAATATTTACAAGTGTGTCACATCATATAATCGTTATACCAATTGAAAATATGTTTCCCAATTTTTTTTAATTTTTCAAATTTTTTTTTTTTTATTCTTTTTTTAAATTAAACAGGCTGTAAGGAGCCGTAAGAAGCCCATAGCGTGTTTTAAAATAATGAACGACGTATAATGCCAGTAGAGCAGTGTGAATCAACTGAGCGAGGATAAAGAGCGACCAAATATATAAATATATAGATGGTAGAGCAATGGTAGAGCAAGTCTTACGGCGGCTCAATGCGCGTGCGCACGCTGCGGCGGCTTGCTACTACTTATACGACGTCTCTTTAGCCTCTGTTACAGTGTGTTTTACACTTGATGATATATAATTTAATATGATACAGTTATTTTATAATAACGCGTATTATAGTGCTGTGTTTTACTCAAATAATTCATTACGTGTGGTGTGGGAAACTTGAACTGTTAGTGGTACACTCGAAGGTGAGAACTCGAACTCGATTTTCGCGTTTTGTCATCGTTTTGTGTGGTGGTGTATCATTAACGGTGTTTTCCGTTGTGCCTAAACGCGTTCTGAATCTCTTTAATGTGTGTGATTTCGTTAAAAATACTCTCAGGCGTTAACACCGACGCATGATGTGCATTTTAACACAGAAATATGTAAAAAGTTTTAAAGAATTGTCATTATGTATATAGAGATATTATGAGCGGCAGTATTGAGCTCCGGCCTCGCCACACTCCGGGCGTGATCGTCTTTCGCTGCTGTGCGCGAAACGCAATTCGGACCGTTGTTATTATTAATTTAATAGCGTGGAAACGTTTGCGACTCGATGGAAACTTCAATAAAATTCAAGAAGAAGAAGAAGAAGAAAAAGAAGATGAAGAAGAAGAAGAAAAAGTCTAATCTCTCCTCTCTCTACTCATATCACAGACAAAACGACATCCCACGCGCGCAGGCTTAACCGCCGGTGCGAGGGAATAAATGTGTATTCTCGTCTAATAATTATGATGATGATGAAGAAGAATTAGCTCCCTGGTTGATCCTGCCAGTAGTTATATGCTTGTCTCAAAGATTAAGCCATGCATGTCTCAGTGCAAGCCGTATTAAGGCGATACCGCGAATGGCTCAATATATCAGTTTTGGTTCCTTAGATCTTACTCAGTTACTTGGATAACTGTGGTAATTCTAGAGCTAATACATGCAATCAGAACTCTGACCAGTGATGGGATGAGTGCTTTTATTAGATCAAAACCAATCGACGGAGGGCCTCGCGTTCGAAGTCGTTAATTTTGATGAATCTGGATAACTTTTGCCGATCGCACGGTCCAGTACCGGCGACGCATCTTTCAAATGTCTGCCTTATCAACTTTCGATGGTAGTTTCTGCGACTACCATGGTTGTCACGGGTAACGGGGAATCAGGGTTCGATTCCGGAGAGGGAGCCTGAGAAACGGCTACCACATCCAAGGAAGGCAGCAGGCGCGCAAATTACCCACTCCCGGCACGGGGAGGTAGTGACGAAAAATAACGATACGGGACTCTTACGAGGCCTCGTAATCGGAATGAGTACACTTTAAATATTTTAACGAGGAACAATTGGAGGGCAAGTCTGGTGCCAGCAGCCGCGGTAATTCCAGCTCCAATAGCGTATACTAAAATTGTTGCGGTTAAAAAGCTCGTAGTTGCATTTGTGCGCCGCGCTGTTGGTGCACCGCATCCGCGGTGATACTGACACGTTTGCGGAGCATATCGTCGGTGAGCCGGCGGTAACACGCCGGTTCAATATCAAAATCCTATCGCGGTGCTCTTTATTGAGTGTCGAGGTGGGCCGACAATTTTACTTTGAACAAATTAGAGTGCTCAAAGCGGGCTCAAAATGCTGCTTGAATATTTCGTGCATGGAATAATAGAATATGATCTCGGTTCTATTTTGTTGGTTTTCAGAACTCCGAGGTAATGATTAATAGGGATAACTGGGGGCATTCGTATTGCGACGTTAGAGGTGAAATTCTTGGATCGTCGCAAGACGAACATCAGCGAAAGCATTTGCCAAAGGTGTTTTCATCAATCAAGAACGAAAGTTAGAGGTTCGAAGGCGATTAGATACCGCCCTAGTTCTAACCGTAAATATGTCATCTAGCGATCCGCCGACGTTACTACAATGGCTCGGCGGGCAGCTTCCGGGAAACCAAAGATTTTGGACTCCGGGGGGAGTATGGTTGCAAAGCTGAAACTTAAAGGAATTGACGGAAGGGCACCACCAGGAGTGGAGCCTGCGGCTTAATTTGACTCAACACGGGAAATCTCACCAGGCCCGGACACCGGAAGGATTGACAGATTAACAGCTCTTTCTTGATTCGGTGGGTGGTGGTGCATGGCCGTTCTTAGTTGGTGGAGCGATTTGTCTGGTTAATTCCGGTAACGAACGAGACTCTAGCCTGCTAAATAGGCGTCGTCATTTCGGTGTGCATGGCTTCGGTCAAGCAACTCACTGGCGACGTATTAAAATTCTTCTTAGAGGGACCGGCGGTTTCGAGCCGCACGAGATTGAGCAATAACAGGTCTGTGATGCCCTTAGATGTCCTGGGCCGCACGCGCGCTACACTGAAGGAATCAACATGTTCTCCCTGGCCTAAAGGCCCGGGCAACCCGTTGAAACTCCTTCGTGCTGGGGATTGGGGTTTGCAATTATCCCCCATAAACGAGGAATTCCTAGTAAGCGCGAGTCATAAGCTCGCGTTGATTACGTCCCTGCCCTTTGTACACACCGCCCGTCGCTACTACCGATTGAATGATTTAGTGAGGTCTTCGGACCGACACGCGGTGGCTTCACGGCTGTTGGCGTCGTTGGGAAGTTGACCAAACTTGATCATTTAGAGGAAGTAAAAGTCGTAACAAGGTTTCCGTAGGGGAACCTGCGGAAGGATCATTAACGTGTTTTGTGATGATAATGATCTATTGTTAAGATAGATTATTGTTGTTGTTTAACAATAAGAAGCCATCCAAATAAAAAAGATATGTTCTTTTTTTGTCCCACTAGGTGTGTGTCGTCGTCGTCGTCGTCGTCGTCGTCGTCGTCGTCGTCGTCGTCGTCGTCGGTCATCAGTCGAATTCATTGTGTGCACATTCATCGAGCGATAAATGACAATGGTATGGAATGATGGCTCGCGCGCGCGCGCACCACCGCGTCACGCTTTCACTGCGTTAAGGTTAAGACGGGTGAGAAATCCGCACCCCGAATCTGCGTGTGAGGAAGCGTGCTCGTTAAACAAATAAAAAATTCACGGTTTAGAGTGAGGGTCCGCCGTTTTACAGCGACGGCGGCGCTCTCGTTCTAAGTGAAATGTATATATATATATTTTTTTTATTTATAAACAAATAACATAAAAACAAAAACTATTACCCTGGACGGTGGATCACTTGGCTCGCGGGTCGATGAAGAACGCAGTTAACTGCGCGTCATAGTGTGAACTGCAGGACACATTTGAACATCGACATTTCGAACGCACATTGCGGTCCGTGGATACACATCCAGGACCACTCCTGTCTGAGGGCCGGCTGCATAAAAACAAAACCACATTGCGTGCATTGTAAAATACGTGCGCATCTGACGTTTCTCGATTATGTGTATAATGTATATATATATGTAAAATATATGTGTATTTATAAATATAAAACGGGTCCGTTTAAAAATTATAATCTGACGTTGCATAAAAATGTATATATTATATATATGTATATTGTTGTTGCGACACACGATGTGTAAAAATGTTGCGTTGTCGTACACACACACTATATACTATATTAATATATAAGAAAACATTGTAGTGTAGCGCGGTAGGCGGACTCGACGTCCGAAGGGCGCGACGGCGTAGACGCGCTCTCCTAGCAGAGTGCGCGCACCTATGTCGTAGCGTCGTAACGGATATCGTGTCTGCCTCTCATTTTATACGTTGGCCTCAGATCAGGGAGGATTACCCGCCGAATTTAAGCATATTAGTAAGCGGAGGAAAAGAAACTAACTAGGATTTCCTTAGTAGCGGCGAGCGAACAGGAATAAGCCCAGCACTGAATCCCGCCGTTGTAACGGCGGCGGGAGATGTGGTGTTCGGGAGGTTCCGCTTTCTTGTCGTCGTCCACTCCTGTCCAAGTTCGTCTTGAACGGGGCCCATTTCCCACAGAGGGTGCCAGGCCCGTAGCGACGGAGGACGGCGGCGAGAGGGACTCTCCTCAGAGTCGGGTTGCTTGAGAGTGCAGCCCTAAGTGGGTGGTAAACTCCATCTAAGGCTAAATATTACCGCGAGACCGATAGCGAACAAGTACCGTGAGGGAAAGTTGAAAAGAACTTTGAAGAGAGAGTTCAACAGTACGTGAAACCGCTCAGGGGTAAACCTGCGAAACTCGAATGAACGAACGGGGAGATTCATCGTTATTCAGCGGCGTGGTGGCGCACTCTCGATACTCACGGTTTCGATCGTGCGGTACGGGGTGTGTCGTTCGACGTACTCTGACGGCGTGCACTTCTCCCTTAGTAATACATCGCGACCCGTTCGATGTCGGTCTAAGCGCCGTTCGGGAGTCACTTGCACACCTCTCGGGGTGTGTGGGTGACCGTGACGTGCGCCGACCGGCTGTCGGACGGTATTATAACGGATCGCGTACGCGTTTACAACGCGTCCGGCCCGACGCAAGGCTACGTCGCTCACTCCCGTCCTGCCCGAGTGCGGGCGGGGGTGCGGCGAGCCTGTCGTCGCAGCCGTGCTGTCTCGGACTGTACGCGTCCCGTGTCTGCGATGATTCAGTTTCGGGCACTCGCAGGACCCGTCTTGAAACACGGACCAAGGAGTCTAGCATGTGTGCGAGTCATTGAGTAAAATGTCTAAACTGAAAGGCGCAACGAAAGTGAAGGTGGACGCTCGCCGTCCGCTCAGGGAGGATGGTGCGCCGATCTCGGTCGGCCTCTCGCACTCCCGAGGCGTCTCGTTTCCAATCTGAGATTGCAGGCGCGCTCTGAGCACAGATGCTGGGACCCGAAAGATGGTGAACTATGCCTGGTCAGGTCGAAGTCAGGGGAAACCCTGATGGAGGACCGTAGCGATTCTGACGTGCAAATCGATCGTCGGAACTGGGTATAGGGGCGAAAGACTAATCGAACCATCTAGTAGCTGGTTCCGTCCGAAGTTTCCCTCAGGATAGCTGGCGTCGATTTGAACAGTCTCATCCGGTAAAGCGAATGATTAGAGGCATTGGGGTCGAAACGACTTCAACCTATTCTCAAACTTTAAATGGGTGAGAACTCCGGCTTACTCGAACGATGAAGCCGGAGATCTGATGACGGTGCCAAGTGGGCCAATTTTGGTAAGCAGAACTGGCGCTGTGGGATGAACCAAACGTAGTGTTAAGGCGCCCAAAAAACGCTCATGGGACACCATGAAAGGCGTTGGTCGCTCATGACAGCAGGACGGTGGCCATGGAAGTCGGAATCCGCTAAGGAGTGTGCAACGACTCACCTGCCGAAGCAACCAGCCCTGAAAATGGATGGCGCTGAAGCGTTTTGCCTATACACTACCGTTACCGGCATGTGCGATATTTTAATTAATATCATTAAGCCGTAACGAGTAGGACGTGCGCGGCGGTGTGCGCAGAAGGGTCTGGGCGTGAGCCCGCCTGGAGCCGCCGTCGGTGCAGATCTTGGTGGTAGTAGCAAATACTCCAGCGAGGCCCTGGAGGACTGACGTGGAGAAGGGTTTCGCGTGAACAGTAGTTGCTCGCGAGTCAGTCGATCCTAAGCTCAAGGAGAAATCTTATGTCGATGCGGCGTGTTTATCT
>OX402568.1:60000-67500 GCA_948098915.1 Lampropteryx suffumata | reverse complement strand
GAAGCAAAATTCGCCAAGCGTTGGATTGTTCACCCATCAAAAGGGAACGTGAGCTGGGTTTAGACCGTCGTGAGACAGGTTAGTTTTACCCTACTGATGGCTTGTCGTTGCGATAGTAATACTGCTCAGTACGAGAGGAACCGCAGTTTCGGACATTTGGTTCATGCACTCGGCCGAGCGGCCGGTGGTGCGAAGCTACCATCCGCGGGATTATGCCTGAACGCCTCTAAGGCCGAAGCCAGCCTAGCCGAATCCGGCAAGGATATGCTCACTGTGGAGCCCCGAGAGTCGGGAGGCTCTAAACAATGTGACTTTACTAGTTGCGCTTTACATCGTAAGGTGCGACGTCGAAGCCCATTTGGATCGCGGAGATCGGTGCGTACGGTTTAACACGTGCACCACGGCTCCGAAGGTCCGGATTTAACTCAGTTCGATGTCGGGGCTCGGAATAGTCTGTAGACGACTTACGTTCCTGGCGGGGTGTTGTGCTCGGTAGAGCAGCGTCGTGCTGCGATCTGTTGAGACTCAGCCCTACGCCAGGTGATTCGTCCGAGGACGAATTATCTCTATCTCTATTTTTATTTTTTTAATCTCTTATAGGTGGGAACAAGTAAAATTAGCTTAATTTTGCGGATTTTTACATGTTTCCCCCACCTTAAAGATCTCTCTTATAAGGTAGGTAGGTGGGTACAAGTAAAATTAGCTTGATTTTGCGATTTTTACTTGTTCCCACCTTAAAGATCTCTTATAAGGCCAGGTGGGTACAAGTAAAATTGTGTTAATGGCCTTATTTTAAACTTTAATTAATTTAATTTTTATGTGTTTTTTTTTTATAACTTTCAATTCAGTATCTTGAATAAAACCAAATAATATAATTTTCAAAGTTTCTTATTGTTAGAATTTGGTCGTGTCGTCGATTCAGCCCCGCCGCCAGCCGCCAGGTTATCCGTCCGAGGACGATATAGGTACTATAGGTGATTTACACACCAAGTAAACCAAGTCCAATTTTGTATTACAATATTGTAGAGTTTTTTTTTTTTTTTTGAAATATATTGTTCAAATCATTTTCAATACTCTTGTTTTATTTACCGACTTTATCAAAAAGGAGGAGGTTCTCGATTCGTCGGAATCTAGTTTTTTTTTTTTTTTGTTTTTTTAATATTTATGTTCACCGATTACTCTAAAAAAACAGCTGAATCGATTTGGAAATTTATTTTTTTGTTTGAAAGGGTTTAATATAAATTTTATCAAAGTAGAGCATCGGTAGAGCTGAAAATTATTTTTTTGTTTGAAAGGGTGTAATATAAATTTTATCAAAGTAGAGCATCGGTAGAGCTGAAAATTATTTTTTTGTTTGAAAGGGTGTAATATAAATTTTATCAAAGTAGAGCATCGGTAGAGCTGAAAATTATTTTTTTGCTTGAAAGGGTATAATATAAATTTTATCAAAGATAGAGCATCGGTAGAGCTGAAAAATCAACGAAAATCTAAAAATTGCATACATCGATGATGTTTTCATGTGTTTTCATACCTCGCTGTCTCATTGGAGCGGTGCGTTTATTTGGCCTACCCATATTATATTATGTACAAAATACATCTACTTTCCATTAAAAATGTATTATAGGTTCAAATTTCATTCAATGAAGTCGGTTTCTTTTTAGTTTTTAATTTAAAACGTAATTATTATATAGAAGGGGGATATTGTAAATGCTACTAAAATATTTGCTCATGTAAAACTTTGACGTAAGGCTGAAGTTTTGTTTAGGTAGTAGCACATTATCGATTTATTCAGGTATAATAATTATGTTGCTTAAAATTACAGTTTGGAGAGCCCCAAGGTATATTCGTATATTATTAATAAATTCAAATCATTTTCAATGCTACTGTGTATTTTGTTATTTGTGCAAAAGCTATATAATTTTGCTAGTAGTAGTTATTTAACACCTTGGTCGTGTCCCAAGTGATCTATGCGGCATATATAGGTACTTTCAAAAATCTGTTAATTAATAATCTCTAGCGTCTTATGTTGTTATATAAGCGGGAATAGTGAAATTATGAACACTATGCCATTGTATTGTGTAAATAATGTAATTACATCTTTATTTTAATTTTGCTATTATATTTTTTGTATTATATAATATTGTATGCATTTTACCCATCAATATTAATTAATTAATTAATTAATTAATTAATTAATTTGTAAAGGTGATTTAATAACTGTCAGTGTGTCACATTATAATCATTATACCAATTGGACTTCATTTACACATTTTAAAATGTATTATAATTATTTGTAACCTCATAACATGTTTTTTTTTTGTTTTTTTTTTTTGCCACAAATTTTTTTTTTTTTTTTTTTAAATTAATTTAATTAAGATTTAATATTTATAAGTGTGTCACATCATATAATCGTTATACCAATTGAGAATATGTTTTCCAATTTTTTTAAATTTTTCTAATTTTTTTTTTTTTATTCTTTTTTTAAATTTTTTTTATAATTATTATTTAAAATTATTACTTATATCCTCACTCATAATATTTCCTTCCACGCGTAAACATAATGTTTACAAAAAATATATATTATTATTATTTAATTCAATTTCATGTCATTTATTTAATTTAGTGCCTAATTATTGTTTATTTACCACCAATTTTTTTTAATTTTTTTTTTTTTTTTTATTTAATTTAATTAAGATTTAATATTTACAAGTGTGTCACATCATATAATCGTTATACCAATTGAAAATATGTTTCCCAATTTTTTTTAATTTTTCAAATTTTTTTTTTTTTATTCTTTTTTTAAATTAAACAGGCTGTAAGGAGCCGTAAGAAGCCCATAGCGTGTTTTAAAATAATGAACGACGTATAATGCCAGTAGAGCAGTGTGAATCAACTGAGCGAGGATAAAGAGCGACCAAATATATAAATATATAGATGGTAGAGCAATGGTAGAGCAAGTCTTACGGCGGCTCAATGCGCGTGCGCACGCTGCGGCGGCTTGCTACTACTTATACGACGTCTCTTTAGCCTCTGTTACAGTGTGTTTTACACTTGATGATATATAATTTAATATGATACAGTTATTTTATAATAACGCGTATTATAGTGCTGTGTTTTACTCAAATAATTCATTACGTGTGGTGTGGGAAACTTGAACTGTTAGTGGTACACTCGAAGGTGAGAACTCGAACTCGATTTTCGCGTTTTGTCATCGTTTTGTGTGGTGGTGTATCATTAACGGTGTTTTCCGTTGTGCCTAAACGCGTTCTGAATCTCTTTAATGTGTGTGATTTCGTTAAAAATACTCTCAGGCGTTAACACCGACGCATGATGTGCATTTTAACACAGAAATATGTAAAAAGTTTTAAAGAATTGTCATTATGTATATAGAGATATTATGAGCGGCAGTATTGAGCTCCGGCCTCGCCACACTCCGGGCGTGATCGTCTTTCGCTGCTGTGCGCGAAACGCAATTCGGACCGTTGTTATTATTAATTTAATAGCGTGGAAACGTTTGCGACTCGATGGAAACTTCAATAAAATTCAAGAAGAAGAAGAAGAAGAAAAAGAAGATGAAGAAGAAGAAGAAAAAGTCTAATCTCTCCTCTCTCTACTCATATCACAGACAAAACGACATCCCACGCGCGCAGGCTTAACCGCCGGTGCGAGGGAATAAATGTGTATTCTCGTCTAATAATTATGATGATGATGAAGAAGAATTAGCTCCCTGGTTGATCCTGCCAGTAGTTATATGCTTGTCTCAAAGATTAAGCCATGCATGTCTCAGTGCAAGCCGTATTAAGGCGATACCGCGAATGGCTCAATATATCAGTTTTGGTTCCTTAGATCTTACTCAGTTACTTGGATAACTGTGGTAATTCTAGAGCTAATACATGCAATCAGAACTCTGACCAGTGATGGGATGAGTGCTTTTATTAGATCAAAACCAATCGACGGAGGGCCTCGCGTTCGAAGTCGTTAATTTTGATGAATCTGGATAACTTTTGCCGATCGCACGGTCCAGTACCGGCGACGCATCTTTCAAATGTCTGCCTTATCAACTTTCGATGGTAGTTTCTGCGACTACCATGGTTGTCACGGGTAACGGGGAATCAGGGTTCGATTCCGGAGAGGGAGCCTGAGAAACGGCTACCACATCCAAGGAAGGCAGCAGGCGCGCAAATTACCCACTCCCGGCACGGGGAGGTAGTGACGAAAAATAACGATACGGGACTCTTACGAGGCCTCGTAATCGGAATGAGTACACTTTAAATATTTTAACGAGGAACAATTGGAGGGCAAGTCTGGTGCCAGCAGCCGCGGTAATTCCAGCTCCAATAGCGTATACTAAAATTGTTGCGGTTAAAAAGCTCGTAGTTGCATTTGTGCGCCGCGCTGTTGGTGCACCGCATCCGCGGTGATACTGACACGTTTGCGGAGCATATCGTCGGTGAGCCGGCGGTAACACGCCGGTTCAATATCAAAATCCTATCGCGGTGCTCTTTATTGAGTGTCGAGGTGGGCCGACAATTTTACTTTGAACAAATTAGAGTGCTCAAAGCGGGCTCAAAATGCTGCTTGAATATTTCGTGCATGGAATAATAGAATATGATCTCGGTTCTATTTTGTTGGTTTTCAGAACTCCGAGGTAATGATTAATAGGGATAACTGGGGGCATTCGTATTGCGACGTTAGAGGTGAAATTCTTGGATCGTCGCAAGACGAACATCAGCGAAAGCATTTGCCAAAGGTGTTTTCATCAATCAAGAACGAAAGTTAGAGGTTCGAAGGCGATTAGATACCGCCCTAGTTCTAACCGTAAATATGTCATCTAGCGATCCGCCGACGTTACTACAATGGCTCGGCGGGCAGCATCCGGGAAACCAAAGATTTTGGACTCCGGGGGGAGTATGGTTGCAAAGCTGAAACTTAAAGGAATTGACGGAAGGGCACCACCAGGAGTGGAGCCTGCGGCTTAATTTGACTCAACACGGGAAATCTCACCAGGCCCGGACACCGGAAGGATTGACAGATTAACAGCTCTTTCTTGATTCGGTGGGTGGTGGTGCATGGCCGTTCTTAGTTGGTGGAGCGATTTGTCTGGTTAATTCCGGTAACGAACGAGACTCTAGCCTGCTAAATAGGCGTCGTCATTTCGGTGTGCATGGCTTCGGTCAAGCAACTCACTGGCGACGTATTAAAATTCTTCTTAGAGGGACCGGCGGTTTCGAGCCGCACGAGATTGAGCAATAACAGGTCTGTGATGCCCTTAGATGTCCTGGGCCGCACGCGCGCTACACTGAAGGAATCAACATGTTCTCCCTGGCCTAAAGGCCCGGGCAACCCGTTGAAACTCCTTCGTGCTGGGGATTGGGGTTTGCAATTATCCCCCATAAACGAGGAATTCCTAGTAAGCGCGAGTCATAAGCTCGCGTTGATTACGTCCCTGCCCTTTGTACACACCGCCCGTCGCTACTACCGATTGAATGATTTAGTGAGGTCTTCGGACCGACACGCGGTGGCTTCACGGCTGTTGGCGTCGTTGGGAAGTTGACCAAACTTGATCATTTAGAGGAAGTAAAAGTCGTAACAAGGTTTCCGTAGGGGAACCTGCGGAAGGATCATTAACGTGTTTTGTGATGATAATGATCTATTGTTAAGATAGATTATTGTTGTTGTTTAACAATAAGAAGCCATCCAAATAAAAAAGATATGTTCTTTTTTTGTCCCACTAGGTGTGTGTCGTCGTCGTCGTCGTCGTCGTCGTCGTCGTCGTCGTCGTCGTCGGTCATCAGTCGAATTCATTGTGTGCACATTCATCGAGCGATAAATGACAATGGTATGGAATGATGGCTCGCGCGCGCGCGCACCACCGCGTCACGCTTTCACTGCGTTAAGGTTAAGACGGGTGAGAAATCCGCACCCCGAATCTGCGTGTGAGGAAGCGTGCTCGTTAAACAAATAAAAAATTCACGGTTTAGAGTGAGGGTCCGCCGTTTTACAGCGACGGCGGCGCTCTCGTTCTAAGTGAAATGTATATATATATATTTTTTTTATTTATAAACAAATAACATAAAAACAAAAACTATTACCCTGGACGGTGGATCACTTGGCTCGCGGGTCGATGAAGAACGCAGTTAACTGCGCGTCATAGTGTGAACTGCAGGACACATTTGAACATCGACATTTCGAACGCACATTGCGGTCCGTGGATACACATCCAGGACCACTCCTGTCTGAGGGCCGGCTGCATAAAAACAAAACCACATTGCGTGCATTGTAAAATACGTGCGCATCTGACGTTTCTCGATTATGTGTATAATGTATATATATATGTAAAATATATGTGTATTTATAAATATAAAACGGGTCCGTTTAAAAATTATAATCTGACGTTGCATAAAAATGTATATATTATATATATGTATATTGTTGTTGCGACACACGATGTGTAAAAATGTTGCGTTGTCGTACACACACACTATATACTATATTAATATATAAGAAAACATTGTAGTGTAGCGCGGTAGGCGGACTCGACGTCCGAAGGGCGCGACGGCGTAGACGCGCTCTCCTAGCAGAGTGCGCGCACCTATGTCGTAGCGTCGTAACGGATATCGTGTCTGCCTCTCATTTTATACGTTGGCCTCAGATCAGGGAGGATTACCCGCCGAATTTAAGCATATTAGTAAGCGGAGGAAAAGAAACTAACTAGGATTTCCTTAGTAGCGGCGAGCGAACAGGAATAAGCCCAGCACTGAATCCCGCCGTTGTAACGGCGGCGGGAGATGTGGTGTTCGGGAGGTTCCGCTTTCTTGTCGTCGTCCACTCCTGTCCAAGTTCGTCTTGAACGGGGCCCATTTCCCACAGAGGGTGCCAGGCCCGTAGCGACGGAGGACGGCGGCGAGAGGGACTCTCCTCAGAGTCGGGTTGCTTGAGAGTGCAGCCCTAAGTGGGTGGTAAACTCCATCTAAGGCTAAATATTACCGCGAGACCGATAGCGAACAAGTACCGTGAGGGAAAGTTGAAAAGAACTTTGAAGAGAGAGTTCAACAGTACGTGAAACCGCTCAGGGGTAAACCTGCGAAACTCGAATGAACGAACGGGGAGATTCATCGTTATTCAGCGGCGTGGTGGCGCACTCTCGATACTCACGGTTTCGATCGTGCGGTACGGGGTGTGTCGTTCGACGTACTCTGACGGCGTGCACTTCTCCCTTAGTAATACATCGCGACCCGTTCGATGTCGGTCTAAGCGCCGTTCGGGAGTCACTTGCACACCTCTCGGGGTGTGTGGGTGACCGTGACGTGCGCCGACCGGCTGTCGGACGGTATTATAACGGATCGCGTACGCGTTTACAACGCGTCCGGCCCGACGCAAGGCTACGTCGCTCACTCCCGTCCTGCCCGAGTGCGGGCGGGGGTGCGGCGAGCCTGTCGTCGCAGCCGTGCTGTCTCGGACTGTACGCGTCCCGTGTCTGCGATGATTCAGTTTCGGGCA
>OX402568.1:50000-55000 GCA_948098915.1 Lampropteryx suffumata | reverse complement strand
ATATCCTCACTCATAATATTTCCTTCCACGCGTAAACATAATGTTTACAAAAAATATATATTATTATTATTTAATTCAATTTCATGTCATTTATTTAATTTAGTGCCTAATTATTGTTTATTTACCACCAATTTTTTTTAATTTTTTTTTTTTTTTTTATTTAATTTAATTAAGATTTAATATTTACAAGTGTGTCACATCATATAATCGTTATACCAATTGAAAATATGTTTCCCAATTTTTTTTAATTTTTCAAATTTTTTTTTTTTTATTCTTTTTTTAAATTAAACAGGCTGTAAGGAGCCGTAAGAAGCCCATAGCGTGTTTTAAAATAATGAACGACGTATAATGCCAGTAGAGCAGTGTGAATCAACTGAGCGAGGATAAAGAGCGACCAAATATATAAATATATAGATGGTAGAGCAATGGTAGAGCAAGTCTTACGGCGGCTCAATGCGCGTGCGCACGCTGCGGCGGCTTGCTACTACTTATACGACGTCTCTTTAGCCTCTGTTACAGTGTGTTTTACACTTGATGATATATAATTTAATATGATACAGTTATTTTATAATAACGCGTATTATAGTGCTGTGTTTTACTCAAATAATTCATTACGTGTGGTGTGGGAAACTTGAACTGTTAGTGGTACACTCGAAGGTGAGAACTCGAACTCGATTTTCGCGTTTTGTCATCGTTTTGTGTGGTGGTGTATCATTAACGGTGTTTTCCGTTGTGCCTAAACGCGTTCTGAATCTCTTTAATGTGTGTGATTTCGTTAAAAATACTCTCAGGCGTTAACACCGACGCATGATGTGCATTTTAACACAGAAATATGTAAAAAGTTTTAAAGAATTGTCATTATGTATATAGAGATATTATGAGCGGCAGTATTGAGCTCCGGCCTCGCCACACTCCGGGCGTGATCGTCTTTCGCTGCTGTGCGCGAAACGCAATTCGGACCGTTGTTATTATTAATTTAATAGCGTGGAAACGTTTGCGACTCGATGGAAACTTCAATAAAATTCAAGAAGAAGAAGAAGAAGAAAAAGAAGATGAAGAAGAAGAAGAAAAAGTCTAATCTCTCCTCTCTCTACTCATATCACAGACAAAACGACATCCCACGCGCGCAGGCTTAACCGCCGGTGCGAGGGAATAAATGTGTATTCTCGTCTAATAATTATGATGATGATGAAGAAGAATTAGCTCCCTGGTTGATCCTGCCAGTAGTTATATGCTTGTCTCAAAGATTAAGCCATGCATGTCTCAGTGCAAGCCGTATTAAGGCGATACCGCGAATGGCTCAATATATCAGTTTTGGTTCCTTAGATCTTACTCAGTTACTTGGATAACTGTGGTAATTCTAGAGCTAATACATGCAATCAGAACTCTGACCAGTGATGGGATGAGTGCTTTTATTAGATCAAAACCAATCGACGGAGGGCCTCGCGTTCGAAGTCGTTAATTTTGATGAATCTGGATAACTTTTGCCGATCGCACGGTCCAGTACCGGCGACGCATCTTTCAAATGTCTGCCTTATCAACTTTCGATGGTAGTTTCTGCGACTACCATGGTTGTCACGGGTAACGGGGAATCAGGGTTCGATTCCGGAGAGGGAGCCTGAGAAACGGCTACCACATCCAAGGAAGGCAGCAGGCGCGCAAATTACCCACTCCCGGCACGGGGAGGTAGTGACGAAAAATAACGATACGGGACTCTTACGAGGCCTCGTAATCGGAATGAGTACACTTTAAATATTTTAACGAGGAACAATTGGAGGGCAAGTCTGGTGCCAGCAGCCGCGGTAATTCCAGCTCCAATAGCGTATACTAAAATTGTTGCGGTTAAAAAGCTCGTAGTTGCATTTGTGCGCCGCGCTGTTGGTGCACCGCATCCGCGGTGATACTGACACGTTTGCGGAGCATATCGTCGGTGAGCCGGCGGTAACACGCCGGTTCAATATCAAAATCCTATCGCGGTGCTCTTTATTGAGTGTCGAGGTGGGCCGACAATTTTACTTTGAACAAATTAGAGTGCTCAAAGCGGGCTCAAAATGCTGCTTGAATATTTCGTGCATGGAATAATAGAATATGATCTCGGTTCTATTTTGTTGGTTTTCAGAACTCCGAGGTAATGATTAATAGGGATAACTGGGGGCATTCGTATTGCGAAGTTAGAGGTGAAATTCTTGGATCGTCGCAAGACGAACATCAGCGAAAGCATTTGCCAAAGGTGTTTTCATCAATCAAGAACGAAAGTTAGAGGTTCGAAGGCGATTAGATACCGCCCTAGTTCTAACCGTAAATATGTCATCTAGCGATCCGCCGACGTTACTACAATGGCTCGGCGGGCAGCTTCCGGGAAACCAAAGATTTTGGACTCCGGGGGGAGTATGGTTGCAAAGCTGAAACTTAAAGGAATTGACGGAAGGGCACCACCAGGAGTGGAGCCTGCGGCTTAATTTGACTCAACACGGGAAATCTCACCAGGCCCGGACACCGGAAGGATTGACAGATTAACAGCTCTTTCTTGATTCGGTGGGTGGTGGTGCATGGCCGTTCTTAGTTGGTGGAGCGATTTGTCTGGTTAATTCCGGTAACGAACGAGACTCTAGCCTGCTAAATAGGCGTCGTCATTTCGGTGTGCATGGCTTCGGTCAAGCAACTCACTGGCGACGTATTAAAATTCTTCTTAGAGGGACCGGCGGTTTCGAGCCGCACGAGATTGAGCAATAACAGGTCTGTGATGCCCTTAGATGTCCTGGGCCGCACGCGCGCTACACTGAAGGAATCAACATGTTCTCCCTGGCCTAAAGGCCCGGGCAACCCGTTGAAACTCCTTCGTGCTGGGGATTGGGGTTTGCAATTATCCCCCATAAACGAGGAATTCCTAGTAAGCGCGAGTCATAAGCTCGCGTTGATTACGTCCCTGCCCTTTGTACACACCGCCCGTCGCTACTACCGATTGAATGATTTAGTGAGGTCTTCGGACCGACACGCGGTGGCTTCACGGCTGTTGGCGTCGTTGGGAAGTTGACCAAACTTGATCATTTAGAGGAAGTAAAAGTCGTAACAAGGTTTCCGTAGGGGAACCTGCGGAAGGATCATTAACGTGTTTTGTGATGATAATGATCTATTGTTAAGATAGATTATTGTTGTTGTTTAACAATAAGAAGCCATCCAAATAAAAAAGATATGTTCTTTTTTTGTCCCACTAGGTGTGTGTCGTCGTCGTCGTCGTCGTCGTCGTCGTCGTCGTCGTCGTCGTCGGTCATCAGTCGAATTCATTGTGTGCACATTCATCGAGCGATAAATGACAATGGTATGGAATGATGGCTCGCGCGCGCGCGCACCACCGCGTCACGCTTTCACTGCGTTAAGGTTAAGACGGGTGAGAAATCCGCACCCCGAATCTGCGTGTGAGGAAGCGTGCTCGTTAAACAAATAAAAAATTCACGGTTTAGAGTGAGGGTCCGCCGTTTTACAGCGACGGCGGCGCTCTCGTTCTAAGTGAAATGTATATATATATATTTTTTTTATTTATAAACAAATAACATAAAAACAAAAACTATTACCCTGGACGGTGGATCACTTGGCTCGCGGGTCGATGAAGAACGCAGTTAACTGCGCGTCATAGTGTGAACTGCAGGACACATTTGAACATCGACATTTCGAACGCACATTGCGGTCCGTGGATACACATCCAGGACCACTCCTGTCTGAGGGCCGGCTGCATAAAAACAAAACCACATTGCGTGCATTGTAAAATACGTGCGCATCTGACGTTTCTCGATTATGTGTATAATGTATATATATATGTAAAATATATGTGTATTTATAAATATAAAACGGGTCCGTTTAAAAATTATAATCTGACGTTGCATAAAAATGTATATATTATATATATGTATATTGTTGTTGCGACACACGATGTGTAAAAATGTTGCGTTGTCGTACACACACACTATATACTATATTAATATATAAGAAAACATTGTAGTGTAGCGCGGTAGGCGGACTCGACGTCCGAAGGGCGCGACGGCGTAGACGCGCTCTCCTAGCAGAGTGCGCGCACCTATGTCGTAGCGTCGTAACGGATATCGTGTCTGCCTCTCATTTTATACGTTGGCCTCAGATCAGGGAGGATTACCCGCCGAATTTAAGCATATTAGTAAGCGGAGGAAAAGAAACTAACTAGGATTTCCTTAGTAGCGGCGAGCGAACAGGAATAAGCCCAGCACTGAATCCCGCCGTTGTAACGGCGGCGGGAGATGTGGTGTTCGGGAGGTTCCGCTTTCTTGTCGTCGTCCACTCCTGTCCAAGTTCGTCTTGAACGGGGCCCATTTCCCACAGAGGGTGCCAGGCCCGTAGCGACGGAGGACGGCGGCGAGAGGGACTCTCCTCAGAGTCGGGTTGCTTGAGAGTGCAGCCCTAAGTGGGTGGTAAACTCCATCTAAGGCTAAATATTACCGCGAGACCGATAGCGAACAAGTACCGTGAGGGAAAGTTGAAAAGAACTTTGAAGAGAGAGTTCAACAGTACGTGAAACCGCTCAGGGGTAAACCTGCGAAACTCGAATGAACGAACGGGGAGATTCATCGTTATTCAGCGGCGTGGTGGCGCACTCTCGATACTCACGGTTTCGATCGTGCGGTACGGGGTGTGTCGTTCGACGTACTCTGACGGCGTGCACTTCTCCCTTAGTAATACATCGCGACCCGTTCGATGTCGGTCTAAGCGCCGTTCGGGAGTCACTTGCACACCTCTCGGGGTGTGTGGGTGACCGTGACGTGCGCCGACCGGCTGTCGGACGGTATTATAACGGATCGCGTACGCGTTTACAACGCGTCCGGCCCGACGCAAGGCTACGTCGCTCACTCCCGTCCTGCCCGAGTGCGGGCGGGGGTGCGGCGAGCCTGTCGTCGCAGCCGTGCTGTCTCGGACTGTACGCGTCCCGTGTCTGCGATGATTCAGTTTCGGGCACTCGCAGGACCCGTCTTGAA
>OX402568.1:35000-47500 GCA_948098915.1 Lampropteryx suffumata | reverse complement strand
CGCCTCCACCAAGCCCGGGCCCGCCACTGAACCCGGCACCGCCCTCTTCATCGGCGACGTCCGCGGCCCCCGTAGCGGTGTCCGGCTCGTCGAAGCGCCCACTAACTTCTCCTGGGGAGAAGCAGCCGGCGGCGCAGCGCGTGCGCAAACGTCCGCCGGTGCCTATCTCCGGCAAGAAGGTCGCAGTCGCCACGCGGGAATCGGTTTCCGCGCCCCCAACCCCGGTGCCAGATGAGTGCGAGGTCGCCGTGCCACCAACGCCCTCTCTTGAGGTGAGCGAATCGGCACCCGTGACTGCGCCCGTGCCAGAAGGCGCTGGGGATTGGTCTGGGGCAGCTCCAAAATTGGAGCTTTTGGACAGAGTGAGACGCGCCGTTAAAGGCATAGTAGGTATAGCATCGGGCCCTGGCTCGAAGCTGAACAAGGCAGACGTCGGCGGGATTTATGGATACGGCCAGGATGTCTTGGCCATCGTGGCGAGCCTCGAAATCAAATTGGCCGACGCGGAACACCGCGCCGAGGTCGCTGAGCTCAAGCTCGCGTCCGCCGCGGTCCCAAGGCATCCTGGACCCATTGAGGCTCCACAGGGGACGATGCACCCCTTGAGTTTCGCAGCGGCGCTCAAGATGGGCAAAGGCGCTGAGCCTAAGCCCATCAAGGTAAGCCAGGGTCCGGTCTTGGCCTTCTACCCGAAGGAAGAGACCGAGGGCAACACCTCAGAGACGACCAGAGCGGAACTGAAGAAGTGTATCGACCCCAGGGCCATTTCGGTCCAGGTGGAGAAGGTACGCAGGGTGGGCAACGCGGGTGTGGTTGTCCACACAACCTCTGTGGCGTCGGCGGAGCGGCTGAGGAAGGCAGCCCCGGCGTCGCTGAGAGTAGTGGAGCCAAAGCGTAGCCAACCCCTCGTAGCTTTACAGAACGTGGATGGGGACCCCGATTTTGACCACGTCATCGAGGAGCTGTGGGATCTAAACCTCAGGGAGGACGCTGATTGGCCGCTCGCCCGTGTGCAGGCGGCCATGAAGGGGGCCTTTAAAAGGTCTAGGAGGGGCAGCCCATACAAGGAAACTACTGTAGTTTTCGAGTGCTCGGCGAAACTGCGGGAGGTCTTGGTGACCCGCGGCAGTGTTTTTCTGGGTTGGCAACAGGTCGACGTGAGCGATTTCGTCCGCGTCACCTGCTGCAACAAGTGCCAGCAATACGGCCACCCTGAGAAATTCTGCCGTGCCAAGGAGGTAACGTGTGGGCGTTGTGGTGAAACCGGGCATCGCGCGGACACCTGTAAGGCTTCCGCCCCGTGCTGCGCGACCTGCAAAAGGTTCAAACGCGACAGCGCCCACCGCACGGCCTCCAAGGGTTGTCCTGCCCGACTGTACGCCGAGGACCAGAAAATACAGCAGGTCCAATATGGATAGCCGTGTACTTCACGTGGGACAGGTGAACTTGGGTGGTGCAGCGACAGCAACGAGGGAGCTTCCCGCCATCGCGGAGTCGCTCGGTCTAGACATTGTTCTTGTTCAAGAGCAATACTCTAGATCCGGGCTCATCCTCCAGCGTGGCGAGAGCTCCAGGGCGGGCATTTATTTGCGAAACCGCTCCACGCCGTGTGCAATGCTGCATCACCTAACGACAGATCATCTCGCGTGCTGTTACATTGAAGTCCTGGATCTTTATATTGTGTCCACGTACTTCCAGTTTAGTGACCCGATTGAACTCCACCTGCGACAGCTGGAGAGAACGTTGGACCTCCTAAAGGGCAAGTCAGTGTTGGTGGGGGGTGATGTCAATGCTCACTCTCCGCTATGGCACTCTCTCCCGCGTCATTACGTGGGGAGGGGCCATACTGTTACCGACCGTCGTGCCCAGATGGAAGAGTTCATCCACTGTCGAGGTCTCGTCGTGCACAACGCCGGTGGCCAACCGTTCACGTTCAGTACCCCAAACGGTGAGTCGAACGTAGACGTGACCCTCAGCACACGCGGCGTTCGCGTCCGCGATTGGAGGGTCCTGGACGTCTCTTCGAGCGACCACCGACTAATCACATTTGCCGTCGACCACCCCTTTGCCAGCGCGCCATACTCTTACACGCCGCCGGTCAATCCCGTGCGTTTTAGGACCAGGGGCGCAGACTGGAGGCGGTTCGCATCATTCATCCACGAGCGAGCGGGCCGATTACCGCTGGGAGAGTGCGCCGAGGGCCTGGCCCGGGCTTTCACCACTCTGGTCGAGTTCGCAGCCACCGAGTGCCTAGGCACGGTGAAGGCCCGTACGACGGACCGCGGCTTTGAGTGGTGGACGCCCGAGCTAGACAAGCTTAGACAGGCGCAGAACAAAGCCCGACGGGCTTGGCAGACGACGCGGAAGAAGGGGGGGATAGCTGAAGCCAACGCGAAGACACGGTTTCACGAGGCCAGAGCATCATACCGTTCATCGCAGGAACTCGCCGAGTTTGAACACTTCCGAAAGCTGGCGGAGTCCGGTAATGACGACCCTTGGGGTCTGGCGTACAGGGAGGCGTGCGGGCGCGCTCGACCGCCGGCCAATGTGGTTAACGGGATCAGTTATATGGGAGCGGAGACTGATGACGTGAGGGGGTCAATGACCGCACTCATGAAAGCGCTCTGCCCGGATGACAACCCAATAGCTGACACCGCATACCACCGCCAGGTCAGAGTCGCAGCCTCCTTGGTGCCATCGGGACCAGTCTCGTGCGCTATAAGCAGAGACGCCTTGGGCGGCATTGTCCTGTCGCTGCCGAATACCTCTCCCGGCCTCGACGGCATCGATGCTCGAATGCTGAAACGTGTGTGGAGGGCCGCATCGGCAGAGCTCACGCACGTCATCGGCAAATGCATCGCGGAGGGCGTATTTCCTACGGTTTGGAAGGATGGGCGCCTGCTCGTAATCCCCAAGGGCAACGATAAGCCGTTGACGGACCCGAAGGCCTATAGACCTATCACGCTGCTACCCGTGCTCGGTAAGATCCTAGAGCGAGCCATGCTCTGGTGCACACCAGAGCTCACGCGGGGAATCTCCGAAAACCAGCACGGGTTCATGCTTGGTCGGTCGACAACAACGGCTTTATCCGCGCTCCTGGGGACCATCGAGACCTGCCCGTTCAAGTACCTGCAGGCGATATTCTTAGACATCTCGGGGGCCTTCGACAACGCGTGGTGGCCGATGATCCTGGTTAAGGCGAAGCGCGGGGGCTGTCCGCCAAACATTCATAGAATGCTGGCCGACTACTTCCGTGACCGCAGAGTGGCCATGATCGCCGGCGACCGCGCGGTGTGGAAGACCGCGACAATGGGTTGCCCTCAGGGCTCGGTACTGGGCCCCACCCTGTGGAATCTTCTCCTAGATGACCTCTTGCGCCTCCCTACACCGGATGGGGTGACGCTCCTGGCCTACGCGGACGACGTGACGGTGCTGGTAGCGGGGGATGCTCGGAGTGAGTTGGAGAGGAAAGGAGCGGCCGTTTTGGGACTAATAGAGGAGTGGGGGGCCCGTAATAGGCTAAACTTCGCTCCTTCTAAGTCCCAAACGATGACCCTGAAAGGGCGATTCAAGCGGCCACCACTGCTAAAGACCAGCGCGGCAGGTCCGTCGATCCGATCGGTCTCAGAGGCCAAGGTGCTGGGAGTCGTCATCGACGAGAGCCTCTCGTTCATACCTCATGCCGCGTCAATAGGTGAGCGGGCGAGTCGTTGTTTCGGGAAGATGTCGCGGGTTTCCGCAAGCAGATGGGGGGTCCGGTACAAAGCCCTCCGGGTACTGTACACGGGCACATACGTGCCGACGCTCACATACGCAGCGGGAATATGGCACCAGCGCGCTTCGGTCCATGCCGTGAGGAGCGTACTCCTGAGGACGCAGAGGCCTTCTCTGATCCTCTTGACGAAGGCCTACCGGTCCACGAGTACAGCTGCCTTAGCGGTATTGGCCGGGGTGCTGCCGGCTGATCTGGAGCTTGCGAGGGCAGGAAGGAGGTTTGCCGCATCCCTAGACCAGCCGAAAGAAGCGCTCACCCGATTGCGACGAGCTGTCGACGAGGACACGGTTGAGAGGTGGCAAGTGCGATGGGCAGAGTCGGACAATGGCAGGGACCTGCACCGGTTCTTCCCGGACGTGGGAGAGCGCATGAAGGCGCACTGGGTTGAACCGGACCACGAAACGTCTCAGTTATTGTCGGGCCACGGCTGCTTCCGGGAGAGACTGCTGCGTATGAAGCTCTCGGCCTCGGGCCGCTGTCGATGCGGCGAGGACAGTGAAACCCGGGATCACGTGCTGTGGGAGTGCAGCCTGTACGACGACCTCAGGGCGGAAATGTTGGACGCGATTACGCATCCAGGCGCTATCCACGGTCCGATATACTTCGCGGAACTAGTTAACTGCGTCGAAAACTTCACCTTGTTCAGAAGGTTCGCTCGTGGTTGGCACCGTCGGAGGAGACTAGAGGAAGAATAAGAGGAACGTATATGTGTAACGTTTATTAGGTGTATATATAATTAGAATCATACTTTGTGTAGTTTATGTATATTGGAATGTAATGTTTATGTATCTATTTTATTCACGTAGCTATTGGGACGGGAGGGATACGGAACGGATCTCGGGCAGCCCGGTGGCGAGGTCCGTTTTGTGAATGGCCAGCCCCAGAAGGGGGAGAATGGCGGGACATGTGTTTAGGCAAATTTGTAGAGCGGTGCAGCGTACTTGTGCGGTGCACCGTTCGCAGTTTCGGTCCGTATAACCGCAAGGTTGGTTGGACCATGGGCGGTTGGAGGGTGTCCCTATCTACTATCTAGCGAAACCACAGCCAAGGGAACGGGCTTGGGAGAATCAGCGGGGAAAGAAGACCCTGTTGAGCTTGACTCTAGTCTGGCATTGTAAGGAGACATGAGAGGTGTAGCATAAGTGGGAGATCGTTCGCGGTCGTCGCTGAAAAACCACTACTTTCATTGTTTCATTACTTACTCGGTTGGGCGGAAGCGGTGCGCGGTCGATTATATCGGCTCGCGCACGGTGTTTCGTTCCAAGCGTGCAGAGTGGCGACTGTGGCGGCAACACCACGTCGCCGTACAACTCCCGCGTGATCCGGTTCGAGGACACTGCCAGGCGGGGAGTTTGACTGGGGCGGTACATCTGTCAAAGAATAACGCAGGTGTCCTAAGGCCAGCTCAGCGAGGACGGAAACCTCGCGTGGAGCAAAAGGGCAAAAGCTGGCTTGATCCAGATGTTCAGTACGCATAGGGACTGCGAAAGCACGGCCTATCGATCCTTTAGTACTAAAGAGTTTTTAGCAAGAGGTGCCAGAAAAGTTACCACAGGGATAACTGGCTTGTGGCAGCCAAGCGTTCATAGCGACGTTGCTTTTTGATCCTTCGATGTCGGCTCTTCCTATCATTGCGAAGCAAAATTCGCCAAGCGTTGGATTGTTCACCCATCAAAAGGGAACGTGAGCTGGGTTTAGACCGTCGTGAGACAGGTTAGTTTTACCCTACTGATGGCTTGTCGTTGCGATAGTAATACTGCTCAGTACGAGAGGAACCGCAGTTTCGGACATTTGGTTCATGCACTCGGCCGAGCGGCCGGTGGTGCGAAGCTACCATCCGCGGGATTATGCCTGAACGCCTCTAAGGCCGAAGCCAGCCTAGCCGAATCCGGCAAGGATATGCTCACTGTGGAGCCCCGAGAGTCGGGAGGCTCTAAACAATGTGACTTTACTAGTTGCGCTTTACATCGTAAGGTGCGACGTCGAAGCCCATTTGGATCGCGGAGATCGGTGCGTACGGTTTAACACGTGCACCACGGCTCCGAAGGTCCGGATTTAACTCAGTTCGATGTCGGGGCTCGGAATAGTCTGTAGACGACTTACGTTCCTGGCGGGGTGTTGTGCTCGGTAGAGCAGCGTCGTGCTGCGATCTGTTGAGACTCAGCCCTACGCCAGGTGATTCGTCCGAGGACGAATTATCTCTATCTCTATTTTTATTTTTTTAATCTCTTATAGGTGGGAACAAGTAAAATTAGCTTAATTTTGCGGATTTTTACATGTTTCCCCCACCTTAAAGATCTCTCTTATAAGGTAGGTAGGTGGGTACAAGTAAAATTAGCTTGATTTTGCGATTTTTACTTGTTCCCACCTTAAAGATCTCTTATAAGGCCAGGTGGGTACAAGTAAAATTGTGTTAATGGCCTTATTTTAAACTTTAATTAATTTAATTTTTATGTGTTTTTTTTTTATAACTTTCAATTCAGTATCTTGAATAAAACCAAATAATATAATTTTCAAAGTTTCTTATTGTTAGAATTTGGTCGTGTCGTCGATTCAGCCCCGCCGCCAGCCGCCAGGTTATCCGTCCGAGGACGATATAGGTACTATAGGTGATTTACACACCAAGTAAACCAAGTCCAATTTTGTATTACAATATTGTAGAGTTTTTTTTTTTTTTTTGAAATATATTGTTCAAATCATTTTCAATACTCTTGTTTTATTTACCGACTTTATCAAAAAGGAGGAGGTTCTCGATTCGTCGGAATCTAGTTTTTTTTTTTTTTTGTTTTTTTAATATTTATGTTCACCGATTACTCTAAAAAAACAGCTGAATCGATTTGGAAATTTATTTTTTTGTTTGAAAGGGTTTAATATAAATTTTATCAAAGTAGAGCATCGGTAGAGCTGAAAATTATTTTTTTGTTTGAAAGGGTGTAATATAAATTTTATCAAAGTAGAGCATCGGTAGAGCTGAAAATTATTTTTTTGTTTGAAAGGGTGTAATATAAATTTTATCAAAGTAGAGCATCGGTAGAGCTGAAAATTATTTTTTTGCTTGAAAGGGTATAATATAAATTTTATCAAAGATAGAGCATCGGTAGAGCTGAAAAATCAACGAAAATCTAAAAATTGCATACATCGATGATGTTTTCATGTGTTTTCATACCTCGCTGTCTCATTGGAGCGGTGCGTTTATTTGGCCTACCCATATTATATTATGTACAAAATACATCTACTTTCCATTAAAAATGTATTATAGGTTCAAATTTCATTCAATGAAGTCGGTTTCTTTTTAGTTTTTAATTTAAAACGTAATTATTATATAGAAGGGGGATATTGTAAATGCTACTAAAATATTTGCTCATGTAAAACTTTGACGTAAGGCTGAAGTTTTGTTTAGGTAGTAGCACATTATCGATTTATTCAGGTATAATAATTATGTTGCTTAAAATTACAGTTTGGAGAGCCCCAAGGTATATTCGTATATTATTAATAAATTCAAATCATTTTCAATGCTACTGTGTATTTTGTTATTTGTGCAAAAGCTATATAATTTTGCTAGTAGTAGTTATTTAACACCTTGGTCGTGTCCCAAGTGATCTATGCGGCATATATAGGTACTTTCAAAAATCTGTTAATTAATAATCTCTAGCGTCTTATGTTGTTATATAAGCGGGAATAGTGAAATTATGAACACTATGCCATTGTATTGTGTAAATAATGTAATTACATCTTTATTTTAATTTTGCTATTATATTTTTTGTATTATATAATATTGTATGCATTTTACCCATCAATATTAATTAATTAATTAATTAATTAATTAATTAATTTGTAAAGGTGATTTAATAACTGTCAGTGTGTCACATTATAATCATTATACCAATTGGACTTCATTTACACATTTTAAAATGTATTATAATTATTTGTAACCTCATAACATGTTTTTTTTTTGTTTTTTTTTTTTGCCACAAATTTTTTTTTTTTTTTTTTTAAATTAATTTAATTAAGATTTAATATTTATAAGTGTGTCACATCATATAATCGTTATACCAATTGAGAATATGTTTTCCAATTTTTTTAAATTTTTCTAATTTTTTTTTTTTTATTCTTTTTTTAAATTTTTTTTATAATTATTATTTAAAATTATTACTTATATCCTCACTCATAATATTTCCTTCCACGCGTAAACATAATGTTTACAAAAAATATATATTATTATTATTTAATTCAATTTCATGTCATTTATTTAATTTAGTGCCTAATTATTGTTTATTTACCACCAATTTTTTTTAATTTTTTTTTTTTTTTTTATTTAATTTAATTAAGATTTAATATTTACAAGTGTGTCACATCATATAATCGTTATACCAATTGAAAATATGTTTCCCAATTTTTTTTAATTTTTCAAATTTTTTTTTTTTTATTCTTTTTTTAAATTAAACAGGCTGTAAGGAGCCGTAAGAAGCCCATAGCGTGTTTTAAAATAATGAACGACGTATAATGCCAGTAGAGCAGTGTGAATCAACTGAGCGAGGATAAAGAGCGACCAAATATATAAATATATAGATGGTAGAGCAATGGTAGAGCAAGTCTTACGGCGGCTCAATGCGCGTGCGCACGCTGCGGCGGCTTGCTACTACTTATACGACGTCTCTTTAGCCTCTGTTACAGTGTGTTTTACACTTGATGATATATAATTTAATATGATACAGTTATTTTATAATAACGCGTATTATAGTGCTGTGTTTTACTCAAATAATTCATTACGTGTGGTGTGGGAAACTTGAACTGTTAGTGGTACACTCGAAGGTGAGAACTCGAACTCGATTTTCGCGTTTTGTCATCGTTTTGTGTGGTGGTGTATCATTAACGGTGTTTTCCGTTGTGCCTAAACGCGTTCTGAATCTCTTTAATGTGTGTGATTTCGTTAAAAATACTCTCAGGCGTTAACACCGACGCATGATGTGCATTTTAACACAGAAATATGTAAAAAGTTTTAAAGAATTGTCATTATGTATATAGAGATATTATGAGCGGCAGTATTGAGCTCCGGCCTCGCCACACTCCGGGCGTGATCGTCTTTCGCTGCTGTGCGCGAAACGCAATTCGGACCGTTGTTATTATTAATTTAATAGCGTGGAAACGTTTGCGACTCGATGGAAACTTCAATAAAATTCAAGAAGAAGAAGAAGAAGAAAAAGAAGATGAAGAAGAAGAAGAAAAAGTCTAATCTCTCCTCTCTCTACTCATATCACAGACAAAACGACATCCCACGCGCGCAGGCTTAACCGCCGGTGCGAGGGAATAAATGTGTATTCTCGTCTAATAATTATGATGATGATGAAGAAGAATTAGCTCCCTGGTTGATCCTGCCAGTAGTTATATGCTTGTCTCAAAGATTAAGCCATGCATGTCTCAGTGCAAGCCGTATTAAGGCGATACCGCGAATGGCTCAATATATCAGTTTTGGTTCCTTAGATCTTACTCAGTTACTTGGATAACTGTGGTAATTCTAGAGCTAATACATGCAATCAGAACTCTGACCAGTGATGGGATGAGTGCTTTTATTAGATCAAAACCAATCGACGGAGGGCCTCGCGTTCGAAGTCGTTAATTTTGATGAATCTGGATAACTTTTGCCGATCGCACGGTCCAGTACCGGCGACGCATCTTTCAAATGTCTGCCTTATCAACTTTCGATGGTAGTTTCTGCGACTACCATGGTTGTCACGGGTAACGGGGAATCAGGGTTCGATTCCGGAGAGGGAGCCTGAGAAACGGCTACCACATCCAAGGAAGGCAGCAGGCGCGCAAATTACCCACTCCCGGCACGGGGAGGTAGTGACGAAAAATAACGATACGGGACTCTTACGAGGCCTCGTAATCGGAATGAGTACACTTTAAATATTTTAACGAGGAACAATTGGAGGGCAAGTCTGGTGCCAGCAGCCGCGGTAATTCCAGCTCCAATAGCGTATACTAAAATTGTTGCGGTTAAAAAGCTCGTAGTTGCATTTGTGCGCCGCGCTGTTGGTGCACCGCATCCGCGGTGATACTGACACGTTTGCGGAGCATATCGTCGGTGAGCCGGCGGTAACACGCCGGTTCAATATCAAAATCCTATCGCGGTGCTCTTTATTGAGTGTCGAGGTGGGCCGACAATTTTACTTTGAACAAATTAGAGTGCTCAAAGCGGGCTCAAAATGCTGCTTGAATATTTCGTGCATGGAATAATAGAATATGATCTCGGTTCTATTTTGTTGGTTTTCAGAACTCCGAGGTAATGATTAATAGGGATAACTGGGGGCATTCGTATTGCGACGTTAGAGGTGAAATTCTTGGATCGTCGCAAGACGAACATCAGCGAAAGCATTTGCCAAAGGTGTTTTCATCAATCAAGAACGAAAGTTAGAGGTTCGAAGGCGATTAGATACCGCCCTAGTTCTAACCGTAAATATGTCATCTAGCGATCCGCCGACGTTACTACAATGGCTCGGCGGGCAGCATCCGGGAAACCAAAGATTTTGGACTCCGGGGGGAGTATGGTTGCAAAGCTGAAACTTAAAGGAATTGACGGAAGGGCACCACCAGGAGTGGAGCCTGCGGCTTAATTTGACTCAACACGGGAAATCTCACCAGGCCCGGACACCGGAAGGATTGACAGATTAACAGCTCTTTCTTGATTCGGTGGGTGGTGGTGCATGGCCGTTCTTAGTTGGTGGAGCGATTTGTCTGGTTAATTCCGGTAACGAACGAGACTCTAGCCTGCTAAATAGGCGTCGTCATTTCGGTGTGCATGGCTTCGGTCAAGCAACTCACTGGCGACGTATTAAAATTCTTCTTAGAGGGACCGGCGGTTTCGAGCCGCACGAGATTGAGCAATAACAGGTCTGTGATGCCCTTAGATGTCCTGGGCCGCACGCGCGCTACACTGAAGGAATCAACATGTTCTCCCTGGCCTAAAGGCCCGGGCAACCCGTTGAAACTCCTTCGTGCTGGGGATTGGGGTTTGCAATTATCCCCCATAAACGAGGAATTCCTAGTAAGCGCGAGTCATAAGCTCGCGTTGATTACGTCCCTGCCCTTTGTACACACCGCCCGTCGCTACTACCGATTGAATGATTTAGTGAGGTCTTCGGACCGACACGCGGTGGCTTCACGGCTGTTGGCGTCGTTGGGAAGTTGACCAAACTTGATCATTTAGAGGAAGTAAAAGTCGTAACAAGGTTTCCGTAGGGGAACCTGCGGAAGGATCATTAACGTGTTTTGTGATGATAATGATCTATTGTTAAGATAGATTATTGTTGTTGTTTAACAATAAGAAGCCATCCAAATAAAAAAGATATGTTCTTTTTTTGTCCCACTAGGTGTGTGTCGTCGTCGTCGTCGTCGTCGTCGTCGTCGTCGTCGTCGTCGTCGGTCATCAGTCGAATTCATTGTGTGCACATTCATCGAGCGATAAATGACAATGGTATGGAATGATGGCTCGCGCGCGCGCGCACCACCGCGTCACGCTTTCACTGCGTTAAGGTTAAGACGGGTGAGAAATCCGCACCCCGAATCTGCGTGTGAGGAAGCGTGCTCGTTAAACAAATAAAAAATTCACGGTTTAGAGTGAGGGTCCGCCGTTTTACAGCGACGGCGGCGCTCTCGTTCTAAGTGAAATGTATATATATATTTTTTTTTTATTTATAAACAAATAACATAAAAACAAAAACTATTACCCTGGACGGTGGATCACTTGGCTCGCGGGTCGATGAAGAACGCAGTTAACTGCGCGTCATAGTGTGAACTGCAGGACACATTTGAACATCGACATTTCGAACGCACATTGCGGTCCGTGGATACACATCCAGGACCACTCCTGTCTGAGGGCCGGCTGCATAAAAACAAAACCACATTGCGTGCATTGTAAAATACGTGCGCATCTGACGTTTCTCGATTATGTGTATAATGTATATATATATGTAAAATATATGTGTATTTATAAATATAAAACGGGTCCGTTTAAAAATTATAATCTGACGTTGCATAAAAATGTATATATTATATATATGTATATTGTTGTTGCGACACACGATGTGTAAAAATGTTGCGTTGTCGTACACACACACTATATACTATATTAATATATAAGAAAACATTGTAGTGTAGCGCGGTAGGCGGACTCGACGTCCGAAGGGCGCGACGGCGTAGACGCGCTCTCCTAGCAGAGTGCGCGCACCTATGTCGTAGCGTCGTAACGGATATCGTGTCTGCCTCTCATTTTATACGTTGGCCTCAGATCAGGGAGGATTACCCGCCGAATTTAAGCATATTAGTAAGCGGAGGAAAAGAAACTAACTAGGATTTCCTTAGTAGCGGCGAGCGAACAGGAATAAGCCCAGCACTGAATCCCGCCGTTGTAACGGCGGCGGGAGATGTGGTGTTCGGGAGGTTCCGCTTTCTTGTCGTCGTCCACTCCTGTCCAAGTTCGTCTTGAACGGGGCCCATTTCCCACAGAGGGTGCCAGGCCCGTAGCGACGGAGGACGGCGGCGAGAGGGACTCTCCTCAGAGTCGGGTTGCTTGAGAGTGCAGCCCTAAGTGGGTGGTAAACTCCATCTAAGGCTAAATATTACCGCGAGACCGATAGCGAACAAGTACCGTGAGGGAAAGTTGAAAAGAACTTTGAAGAGAGAGTTCAACAGTACGTGAAACCGCTCAGGGGTAAACCTGCGAAAC
>OX402568.1:20000-30000 GCA_948098915.1 Lampropteryx suffumata | reverse complement strand
TTGCTATTATATTTTTTGTATTATATAATATTGTATGCATTTTACCCATCAATATTAATTAATTAATTAATTAATTAATTAATTAATTAATTTGTAAAGGTGATTTAATAACTGTCAGTGTGTCACATTATAATCATTATACCAATTGGACTTCATTTACACATTTTAAAATGTATTATAATTATTTGTAACCTCATAACATGTTTTTTTTTTGTTTTTTTTTTTTGCCACAAATTTTTTTTTTTTTTTTTTTAAATTAATTTAATTAAGATTTAATATTTATAAGTGTGTCACATCATATAATCGTTATACCAATTGAGAATATGTTTTCCAATTTTTTTAAATTTTTCTAATTTTTTTTTTTTTATTCTTTTTTTAAATTTTTTTTATAATTATTATTTAAAATTATTACTTATATCCTCACTCATAATATTTCCTTCCACGCGTAAACATAATGTTTACAAAAAATATATATTATTATTATTTAATTCAATTTCATGTCATTTATTTAATTTAGTGCCTAATTATTGTTTATTTACCACCAATTTTTTTTAATTTTTTTTTTTTTTTTTATTTAATTTAATTAAGATTTAATATTTACAAGTGTGTCACATCATATAATCGTTATACCAATTGAAAATATGTTTCCCAATTTTTTTTAATTTTTCAAATTTTTTTTTTTTTATTCTTTTTTTAAATTAAACAGGCTGTAAGGAGCCGTAAGAAGCCCATAGCGTGTTTTAAAATAATGAACGACGTATAATGCCAGTAGAGCAGTGTGAATCAACTGAGCGAGGATAAAGAGCGACCAAATATATAAATATATAGATGGTAGAGCAATGGTAGAGCAAGTCTTACGGCGGCTCAATGCGCGTGCGCACGCTGCGGCGGCTTGCTACTACTTATACGACGTCTCTTTAGCCTCTGTTACAGTGTGTTTTACACTTGATGATATATAATTTAATATGATACAGTTATTTTATAATAACGCGTATTATAGTGCTGTGTTTTACTCAAATAATTCATTACGTGTGGTGTGGGAAACTTGAACTGTTAGTGGTACACTCGAAGGTGAGAACTCGAACTCGATTTTCGCGTTTTGTCATCGTTTTGTGTGGTGGTGTATCATTAACGGTGTTTTCCGTTGTGCCTAAACGCGTTCTGAATCTCTTTAATGTGTGTGATTTCGTTAAAAATACTCTCAGGCGTTAACACCGACGCATGATGTGCATTTTAACACAGAAATATGTAAAAAGTTTTAAAGAATTGTCATTATGTATATAGAGATATTATGAGCGGCAGTATTGAGCTCCGGCCTCGCCACACTCCGGGCGTGATCGTCTTTCGCTGCTGTGCGCGAAACGCAATTCGGACCGTTGTTATTATTAATTTAATAGCGTGGAAACGTTTGCGACTCGATGGAAACTTCAATAAAATTCAAGAAGAAGAAGAAGAAGAAAAAGAAGATGAAGAAGAAGAAGAAAAAGTCTAATCTCTCCTCTCTCTACTCATATCACAGACAAAACGACATCCCACGCGCGCAGGCTTAACCGCCGGTGCGAGGGAATAAATGTGTATTCTCGTCTAATAATTATGATGATGATGAAGAAGAATTAGCTCCCTGGTTGATCCTGCCAGTAGTTATATGCTTGTCTCAAAGATTAAGCCATGCATGTCTCAGTGCAAGCCGTATTAAGGCGATACCGCGAATGGCTCAATATATCAGTTTTGGTTCCTTAGATCTTACTCAGTTACTTGGATAACTGTGGTAATTCTAGAGCTAATACATGCAATCAGAACTCTGACCAGTGATGGGATGAGTGCTTTTATTAGATCAAAACCAATCGACGGAGGGCCTCGCGTTCGAAGTCGTTAATTTTGATGAATCTGGATAACTTTTGCCGATCGCACGGTCCAGTACCGGCGACGCATCTTTCAAATGTCTGCCTTATCAACTTTCGATGGTAGTTTCTGCGACTACCATGGTTGTCACGGGTAACGGGGAATCAGGGTTCGATTCCGGAGAGGGAGCCTGAGAAACGGCTACCACATCCAAGGAAGGCAGCAGGCGCGCAAATTACCCACTCCCGGCACGGGGAGGTAGTGACGAAAAATAACGATACGGGACTCTTACGAGGCCTCGTAATCGGAATGAGTACACTTTAAATATTTTAACGAGGAACAATTGGAGGGCAAGTCTGGTGCCAGCAGCCGCGGTAATTCCAGCTCCAATAGCGTATACTAAAATTGTTGCGGTTAAAAAGCTCGTAGTTGCATTTGTGCGCCGCGCTGTTGGTGCACCGCATCCGCGGTGATACTGACACGTTTGCGGAGCATATCGTCGGTGAGCCGGCGGTAACACGCCGGTTCAATATCAAAATCCTATCGCGGTGCTCTTTATTGAGTGTCGAGGTGGGCCGACAATTTTACTTTGAACAAATTAGAGTGCTCAAAGCGGGCTCAAAATGCTGCTTGAATATTTCGTGCATGGAATAATAGAATATGATCTCGGTTCTATTTTGTTGGTTTTCAGAACTCCGAGGTAATGATTAATAGGGATAACTGGGGGCATTCGTATTGCGACGTTAGAGGTGAAATTCTTGGATCGTCGCAAGACGAACATCAGCGAAAGCATTTGCCAAAGGTGTTTTCATCAATCAAGAACGAAAGTTAGAGGTTCGAAGGCGATTAGATACCGCCCTAGTTCTAACCGTAAATATGTCATCTAGCGATCCGCCGACGTTACTACAATGGCTCGGCGGGCAGCTTCCGGGAAACCAAAGATTTTGGACTCCGGGGGGAGTATGGTTGCAAAGCTGAAACTTAAAGGAATTGACGGAAGGGCACCACCAGGAGTGGAGCCTGCGGCTTAATTTGACTCAACACGGGAAATCTCACCAGGCCCGGACACCGGAAGGATTGACAGATTAACAGCTCTTTCTTGATTCGGTGGGTGGTGGTGCATGGCCGTTCTTAGTTGGTGGAGCGATTTGTCTGGTTAATTCCGGTAACGAACGAGACTCTAGCCTGCTAAATAGGCGTCGTCATTTCGGTGTGCATGGCTTCGGTCAAGCAACTCACTGGCGACGTATTAAAATTCTTCTTAGAGGGACCGGCGGTTTCGAGCCGCACGAGATTGAGCAATAACAGGTCTGTGATGCCCTTAGATGTCCTGGGCCGCACGCGCGCTACACTGAAGGAATCAACATGTTCTCCCTGGCCTAAAGGCCCGGGCAACCCGTTGAAACTCCTTCGTGCTGGGGATTGGGGTTTGCAATTATCCCCCATAAACGAGGAATTCCTAGTAAGCGCGAGTCATAAGCTCGCGTTGATTACGTCCCTGCCCTTTGTACACACCGCCCGTCGCTACTACCGATTGAATGATTTAGTGAGGTCTTCGGACCGACACGCGGTGGCTTCACGGCTGTTGGCGTCGTTGGGAAGTTGACCAAACTTGATCATTTAGAGGAAGTAAAAGTCGTAACAAGGTTTCCGTAGGGGAACCTGCGGAAGGATCATTAACGTGTTTTGTGATGATAATGATCTATTGTTAAGATAGATTATTGTTGTTGTTTAACAATAAGAAGCCATCCAAATAAAAAAGATATGTTCTTTTTTTGTCCCACTAGGTGTGTGTCGTCGTCGTCGTCGTCGTCGTCGTCGTCGTCGTCGTCGTCGTCGGTCATCAGTCGAATTCATTGTGTGCACATTCATCGAGCGATAAATGACAATGGTATGGAATGATGGCTCGCGCGCGCGCGCACCACCGCGTCACGCTTTCACTGCGTTAAGGTTAAGACGGGTGAGAAATCCGCACCCCGAATCTGCGTGTGAGGAAGCGTGCTCGTTAAACAAATAAAAAATTCACGGTTTAGAGTGAGGGTCCGCCGTTTTACAGCGACGGCGGCGCTCTCGTTCTAAGTGAAATGTATATATATATATTTTTTTTATTTATAAACAAATAACATAAAAACAAAAACTATTACCCTGGACGGTGGATCACTTGGCTCGCGGGTCGATGAAGAACGCAGTTAACTGCGCGTCATAGTGTGAACTGCAGGACACATTTGAACATCGACATTTCGAACGCACATTGCGGTCCGTGGATACACATCCAGGACCACTCCTGTCTGAGGGCCGGCTGCATAAAAACAAAACCACATTGCGTGCATTGTAAAATACGTGCGCATCTGACGTTTCTCGATTATGTGTATAATGTATATATATATGTAAAATATATGTGTATTTATAAATATAAAACGGGTCCGTTTAAAAATTATAATCTGACGTTGCATAAAAATGTATATATTATATATATGTATATTGTTGTTGCGACACACGATGTGTAAAAATGTTGCGTTGTCGTACACACACACTATATACTATATTAATATATAAGAAAACATTGTAGTGTAGCGCGGTAGGCGGACTCGACGTCCGAAGGGCGCGACGGCGTAGACGCGCTCTCCTAGCAGAGTGCGCGCACCTATGTCGTAGCGTCGTAACGGATATCGTGTCTGCCTCTCATTTTATACGTTGGCCTCAGATCAGGGAGGATTACCCGCCGAATTTAAGCATATTAGTAAGCGGAGGAAAAGAAACTAACTAGGATTTCCTTAGTAGCGGCGAGCGAACAGGAATAAGCCCAGCACTGAATCCCGCCGTTGTAACGGCGGCGGGAGATGTGGTGTTCGGGAGGTTCCGCTTTCTTGTCGTCGTCCACTCCTGTCCAAGTTCGTCTTGAACGGGGCCCATTTCCCACAGAGGGTGCCAGGCCCGTAGCGACGGAGGACGGCGGCGAGAGGGACTCTCCTCAGAGTCGGGTTGCTTGAGAGTGCAGCCCTAAGTGGGTGGTAAACTCCATCTAAGGCTAAATATTACCGCGAGACCGATAGCGAACAAGTACCGTGAGGGAAAGTTGAAAAGAACTTTGAAGAGAGAGTTCAACAGTACGTGAAACCGCTCAGGGGTAAACCTGCGAAACTCGAATGAACGAACGGGGAGATTCATCGTTATTCAGCGGCGTGGTGGCGCACTCTCGATACTCACGGTTTCGATCGTGCGGTACGGGGTGTGTCGTTCGACGTACTCTGACGGCGTGCACTTCTCCCTTAGTAATACATCGCGACCCGTTCGATGTCGGTCTAAGCGCCGTTCGGGAGTCACTTGCACACCTCTCGGGGTGTGTGGGTGACCGTGACGTGCGCCGACCGGCTGTCGGACGGTATTATAACGGATCGCGTACGCGTTTACAACGCGTCCGGCCCGACGCAAGGCTACGTCGCTCACTCCCGTCCTGCCCGAGTGCGGGCGGGGGTGCGGCGAGCCTGTCGTCGCAGCCGTGCTGTCTCGGACTGTACGCGTCCCGTGTCTGCGATGATTCAGTTTCGGGCACTCGCAGGACCCGTCTTGAAACACGGACCAAGGAGTCTAGCATGTGTGCGAGTCATTGAGTAAAATGTCTAAACTGAAAGGCGCAACGAAAGTGAAGGTGGACGCTCGCCGTCCGCTCAGGGAGGATGGTGCGCCGATCTCGGTCGGCCTCTCGCACTCCCGAGGCGTCTCGTTTCCAATCTGAGATTGCAGGCGCGCTCTGAGCACAGATGCTGGGACCCGAAAGATGGTGAACTATGCCTGGTCAGGTCGAAGTCAGGGGAAACCCTGATGGAGGACCGTAGCGATTCTGACGTGCAAATCGATCGTCGGAACTGGGTATAGGGGCGAAAGACTAATCGAACCATCTAGTAGCTGGTTCCGTCCGAAGTTTCCCTCAGGATAGCTGGCGTCGATTTGAACAGTCTCATCCGGTAAAGCGAATGATTAGAGGCATTGGGGTCGAAACGACTTCAACCTATTCTCAAACTTTAAATGGGTGAGAACTCCGGCTTACTCGAACGATGAAGCCGGAGATCTGATGACGGTGCCAAGTGGGCCAATTTTGGTAAGCAGAACTGGCGCTGTGGGATGAACCAAACGTAGTGTTAAGGCGCCCAAAAAACGCTCATGGGACACCATGAAAGGCGTTGGTCGCTCATGACAGCAGGACGGTGGCCATGGAAGTCGGAATCCGCTAAGGAGTGTGCAACGACTCACCTGCCGAAGCAACCAGCCCTGAAAATGGATGGCGCTGAAGCGTTTTGCCTATACACTACCGTTACCGGCATGTGCGATATTTTAATTAATATCATTAAGCCGTAACGAGTAGGACGTGCGCGGCGGTGTGCGCAGAAGGGTCTGGGCGTGAGCCCGCCTGGAGCCGCCGTCGGTGCAGATCTTGGTGGTAGTAGCAAATACTCCAGCGAGGCCCTGGAGGACTGACGTGGAGAAGGGTTTCGCGTGAACAGTAGTTGCTCGCGAGTCAGTCGATCCTAAGCTCAAGGAGAAATCTTATGTCGATGCGGCGTGTTTATCTGATAAATAACGCCCTTTGAGCGAAAGGGAATCCGGTTCCTATTCCGGAACCCGGCAGCGGAACCGTTTCAATAATCGTTCACTCGTTTCAACGCGAGAGTTCGACGGGGTAACCCAAAGTGGCCTGAAGACGCCGCCGAGAGGTTCGGGAAGAGTTTTCTTTTCTGCCTGAGCGTTCGAGTTCCATGGAATCCTATAGAAGGGAGATATGGTTCGGAACGCGAAGAGCACCGCATTTGCGGCGGTGTCCGGATACTCTCTGCGGACCTTGAAAATTCAGGTGAGGGATGTACGTGGAGATGTCGCGCCGGTTCGTACCCATATCCGCAGCAGGTCTCCAAGGTGAAGAGCCTCTAGTCGATAGAATAATGTAGGTAAGGGAAGTCGGCAAATTGGATCCGTAACTTCGGAATAAGGATTGGCTCTGAGGACCGGGGTGTGTCGGGTTTGGGAGGGAAGCGGATGCGGCCTGTGCCGGGCCTGGTCGATGCCTCCTCTCGGGGGGGCTGAATCCGGACTCGTGTACCGGCCTTCCGCGGATCTCCCTAGCCATGGGGCCGTATCGGTTTCGGTCGGTGCGCGCCTTTACGACCGCCGTTCAACGGTCAACTCAGAACTGGCACGGACAAGGGGAATCCGACTGTCTAATTAAAACAAAGCATTGCGATGGCCCTCGCGGGTGTTGACGCAATGTGATTTCTGCCCAGTGCTCTGAATGTCAACGTGAAGAAATTCAAGCAAGCGCGGGTAAACGGCGGGAGTAACTATGACTCTCTCTTAACTTGGAACATCTTAACAAGAGAGATAATAGTGGCTCACATATGTGGATAGTCCTATCGTGCTGGACTCTCTATCTACATATGGTAATGGTGCTGCGATATGCTTATGACGTGCGAATGCACTGAGGCTCCATCGCCTAGGCACAACTCCTATTCCTCTGCGTTCTCGGCGCACCGTCGTTATGTATAATAACTTTATATAACTAAAGAGGTGGGATGGGACTGAATCTCACTTACTGGAAAGAAGTGTTTGCGGACACGGCGTGACCACTTCTCAGTCGTCTCATGGAGAGTCTTGTCTTCGAACGCTTAACGAGGCGCATGTACGTTTCCATCAGATGCTCTGCCGCGGGTGTTTGCGTACTTAACGGTGTCGCAGCGCCCGCGACAGAGCGTCTGGTCAGGTGTTGTGAGCGGGTTCACTTTCGGGTGTGTACAACCTTACCACTTTAGGGTAATCCGTGCTGAGTTCGGGGGGAGGTTCCCCGAATTGTCCCGTTGGTGCTCAGGCGCAAGTCGTACGATGGCCACTTCTGTGGGGGCACTATAAGAGCCATGTGCGCGACCGGGGTGGAAGGCTTAGCAGGTCCCCACCTCGGGTATCAAAATCGCTACTGAAACTCATAAAGAAAATGTGGGTCTCCCTTCCGATCCGCTGCAGGAGTCGGAAGACGCGATCCGATACAACGTACCTCGTGGTCCTCAGACTGAGAGTCGGAGGGTGCTACGGAGGGACAATGCCATTTCGTCGGTATCTAATACTGGTGAATTGAATTTTCCGTGTCCAGATTGCGATCGGACGTTCACGACGAAGACTGGTTTGGGCGTGCACAGACGTCGCGCTCATCCAGTTGTAGCTAATGCCGAAGCAGCCCCGGCCCAGCTTAAGCGAAGGTGGCGTGACGAAGAAGTCGCGTTGATGGCGCATACCGAGGCGCGTCTGTGTGTTGAGAATGGCCACTGTGAAAACATGCAATTACTCAAAGAGCTACCCAACTTGGGTAGAATTCTTGAAGCAGTTAAAGGTAAAAGAAGAGCGATTACCTATAAGACCTTAGTACAACAGTTCATTATTGAACTTAAAGCCACGAATGAAATGACAGCTGCGAGTAATGATGCTGAAGCAGGGCAGCACTCTCACGCGGACGTGGTCCCAGAGCAGCCGGAAATTTTACCACCTCCCGCGGAAGGTGGGTTGAGTTTGGCAGAAGTTAGCGACGGCGACCCGTCTGATTTTGTTGTTGATGAACTCTTTGAGAAAATCATCGCAAGGTCAACTACAACAAAATCGCGTTCGGTTAGGCGTCGTGCATATGTCGTAAGCGGAACCAATGAAAGCGAAACAATTAGAAACTCAGAAGATAGTCAAAGACCGATATCTTCAAGGAAAAGACGCCGAATGGAGTACGCACGAGTGCAGCAAATGTGGAAAAAATCACGGGGTCGCGCGGCAGCGGAGATTATAGACGGCCAAGCCAGGGGTGTAAAGCACAGTCTACAGGACTTGGAATCCTATTGGAGACCGATACTGGAAGCTGTTTCAGAAGCTCCTGGGCCTACACCGAGGGCTCTTAGCGTTCTTGAACGCGAGGATCGACTTGGGGGCAACCGGAACTATACTTCGCTGTGGATGCCCTTTACGGTCGAGGAGGTAAAGGCATCACGCGTTGACTCTCGATCCGCTCCAGGGCCGGATGGAATTCGGCCCGATGACTGGCGATCGGTAGCTGTAGAGACTCAAACGGAAATATTCAACATATGGTTGAAACGGGGCGAGATTCCCGAAAGACTCCGACAATGTCGAACAGTGTTCGTACCAAAGACGGAGGTCCCTGCTGGGCCTGGCGACTATCGGCCAATTTCGATTGCGTCGGTACCGTTACGGCACATGCATACTATCCTGGCGCGGAGGCTGGAAGCTTGTTGTCCTCCGGATCTGAGGCAGCGTGGTTTTATTTGTGCCGATGGTACTCTTGAAAACACTGCGGTTTTGGATGCAGTTTTGGGGGATTGCAGGGAGAAATTAAAGGAGTGTCACGTGGCAGTGCTAGACTTCTCCAAGGCATTTGATAAAGTGTCGCATGATGCTCTTATTGAATTGTTGAGGAAGAGGGGCTTGCCTGTGGGCTTCTGCGATTACGTAGCTCGATTATATCAAACGGCAAACACGACCTTGTCCGTACACGAAATGTCGAGCAACCCTGTTAGAGTTGGACGAGGAGTCCGTCAAGGTGATCCGTTGTCGCCGTTATTGTTTAACATGGCAATGGACTTGGTTCTGGCAAATCTACCAGAGGGAGTGGGTTATAGGCTGGAAGGAGAGGAAATCTCGGCACTGGCTTATGCCGACGACCTGGTCCTGCTTGCAGGGTCCAAACTGGGTTTACAGAGTTCCATTGATTGTGTTAGCAATTTCGGTCAGATGATGGGGCTCCAGTTAAACCAAACGAAAAGCGCCGTCTTATCCATGGTACCTGACGGGAAGCGCAAAAAAGTGCATTACCTCGTTGAACGGTCTTTTAAGATCGGGAAGCGTTGGTTGAAGCAAGTCTCTTGTGTTGAACGTTGGAGATACCTGGGGATAGATTTCAAGGCCGCTGGGTCTGTTATGATTGAGCAAGACATTAAGAAGGCTCTAGAGAATATCACCAAAGCGCCACTCAAACCTCAACAACGGCTTGAGGTCTTGAGAACACACCTCGTTCCGAGATTTTTGCACGGTTTCGTACTGGGTAATATTTCGGACGGGAGACTAGTCAGCATCGACAGACAGATTCGTGCGGTCGTGAGATCATGGATGAGGCTTCCGA
>OX402568.1:0-17500 GCA_948098915.1 Lampropteryx suffumata | reverse complement strand
GACTCAGCCCTACGCCAGGTGATTCGTCCGAGGACGAATTATCTCTATCTCTATTTTTATTTTTTTAATCTCTTATAGGTGGGAACAAGTAAAATTAGCTTAATTTTGCGGATTTTTACATGTTTCCCCCACCTTAAAGATCTCTCTTATAAGGTAGGTAGGTGGGTACAAGTAAAATTAGCTTGATTTTGCGATTTTTACTTGTTCCCACCTTAAAGATCTCTTATAAGGCCAGGTGGGTACAAGTAAAATTGTGTTAATGGCCTTATTTTAAACTTTAATTAATTTAATTTTTATGTGTTTTTTTTTTATAACTTTCAATTCAGTATCTTGAATAAAACCAAATAATATAATTTTCAAAGTTTCTTATTGTTAGAATTTGGTCGTGTCGTCGATTCAGCCCCGCCGCCAGCCGCCAGGTTATCCGTCCGAGGACGATATAGGTACTATAGGTGATTTACACACCAAGTAAACCAAGTCCAATTTTGTATTACAATATTGTAGAGTTTTTTTTTTTTTTTTGAAATATATTGTTCAAATCATTTTCAATACTCTTGTTTTATTTACCGACTTTATCAAAAAGGAGGAGGTTCTCGATTCGTCGGAATCTAGTTTTTTTTTTTTTTTGTTTTTTTAATATTTATGTTCACCGATTACTCTAAAAAAACAGCTGAATCGATTTGGAAATTTATTTTTTTGTTTGAAAGGGTTTAATATAAATTTTATCAAAGTAGAGCATCGGTAGAGCTGAAAATTATTTTTTTGTTTGAAAGGGTGTAATATAAATTTTATCAAAGTAGAGCATCGGTAGAGCTGAAAATTATTTTTTTGTTTGAAAGGGTGTAATATAAATTTTATCAAAGTAGAGCATCGGTAGAGCTGAAAATTATTTTTTTGCTTGAAAGGGTATAATATAAATTTTATCAAAGATAGAGCATCGGTAGAGCTGAAAAATCAACGAAAATCTAAAAATTGCATACATCGATGATGTTTTCATGTGTTTTCATACCTCGCTGTCTCATTGGAGCGGTGCGTTTATTTGGCCTACCCATATTATATTATGTACAAAATACATCTACTTTCCATTAAAAATGTATTATAGGTTCAAATTTCATTCAATGAAGTCGGTTTCTTTTTAGTTTTTAATTTAAAACGTAATTATTATATAGAAGGGGGATATTGTAAATGCTACTAAAATATTTGCTCATGTAAAACTTTGACGTAAGGCTGAAGTTTTGTTTAGGTAGTAGCACATTATCGATTTATTCAGGTATAATAATTATGTTGCTTAAAATTACAGTTTGGAGAGCCCCAAGGTATATTCGTATATTATTAATAAATTCAAATCATTTTCAATGCTACTGTGTATTTTGTTATTTGTGCAAAAGCTATATAATTTTGCTAGTAGTAGTTATTTAACACCTTGGTCGTGTCCCAAGTGATCTATGCGGCATATATAGGTACTTTCAAAAATCTGTTAATTAATAATCTCTAGCGTCTTATGTTGTTATATAAGCGGGAATAGTGAAATTATGAACACTATGCCATTGTATTGTGTAAATAATGTAATTACATCTTTATTTTAATTTTGCTATTATATTTTTTGTATTATATAATATTGTATGCATTTTACCCATCAATATTAATTAATTAATTAATTAATTAATTAATTAATTTGTAAAGGTGATTTAATAACTGTCAGTGTGTCACATTATAATCATTATACCAATTGGACTTCATTTACACATTTTAAAATGTATTATAATTATTTGTAACCTCATAACATGTTTTTTTTTTGTTTTTTTTTTTTGCCACAAATTTTTTTTTTTTTTTTTTTAAATTAATTTAATTAAGATTTAATATTTATAAGTGTGTCACATCATATAATCGTTATACCAATTGAGAATATGTTTTCCAATTTTTTTAAATTTTTCTAATTTTTTTTTTTTTATTCTTTTTTTAAATTTTTTTTATAATTATTATTTAAAATTATTACTTATATCCTCACTCATAATATTTCCTTCCACGCGTAAACATAATGTTTACAAAAAATATATATTATTATTATTTAATTCAATTTCATGTCATTTATTTAATTTAGTGCCTAATTATTGTTTATTTACCACCAATTTTTTTTAATTTTTTTTTTTTTTTTTATTTAATTTAATTAAGATTTAATATTTACAAGTGTGTCACATCATATAATCGTTATACCAATTGAAAATATGTTTCCCAATTTTTTTTAATTTTTCAAATTTTTTTTTTTTTATTCTTTTTTTAAATTAAACAGGCTGTAAGGAGCCGTAAGAAGCCCATAGCGTGTTTTAAAATAATGAACGACGTATAATGCCAGTAGAGCAGTGTGAATCAACTGAGCGAGGATAAAGAGCGACCAAATATATAAATATATAGATGGTAGAGCAATGGTAGAGCAAGTCTTACGGCGGCTCAATGCGCGTGCGCACGCTGCGGCGGCTTGCTACTACTTATACGACGTCTCTTTAGCCTCTGTTACAGTGTGTTTTACACTTGATGATATATAATTTAATATGATACAGTTATTTTATAATAACGCGTATTATAGTGCTGTGTTTTACTCAAATAATTCATTACGTGTGGTGTGGGAAACTTGAACTGTTAGTGGTACACTCGAAGGTGAGAACTCGAACTCGATTTTCGCGTTTTGTCATCGTTTTGTGTGGTGGTGTATCATTAACGGTGTTTTCCGTTGTGCCTAAACGCGTTCTGAATCTCTTTAATGTGTGTGATTTCGTTAAAAATACTCTCAGGCGTTAACACCGACGCATGATGTGCATTTTAACACAGAAATATGTAAAAAGTTTTAAAGAATTGTCATTATGTATATAGAGATATTATGAGCGGCAGTATTGAGCTCCGGCCTCGCCACACTCCGGGCGTGATCGTCTTTCGCTGCTGTGCGCGAAACGCAATTCGGACCGTTGTTATTATTAATTTAATAGCGTGGAAACGTTTGCGACTCGATGGAAACTTCAATAAAATTCAAGAAGAAGAAGAAGAAGAAAAAGAAGATGAAGAAGAAGAAGAAAAAGTCTAATCTCTCCTCTCTCTACTCATATCACAGACAAAACGACATCCCACGCGCGCAGGCTTAACCGCCGGTGCGAGGGAATAAATGTGTATTCTCGTCTAATAATTATGATGATGATGAAGAAGAATTAGCTCCCTGGTTGATCCTGCCAGTAGTTATATGCTTGTCTCAAAGATTAAGCCATGCATGTCTCAGTGCAAGCCGTATTAAGGCGATACCGCGAATGGCTCAATATATCAGTTTTGGTTCCTTAGATCTTACTCAGTTACTTGGATAACTGTGGTAATTCTAGAGCTAATACATGCAATCAGAACTCTGACCAGTGATGGGATGAGTGCTTTTATTAGATCAAAACCAATCGACGGAGGGCCTCGCGTTCGAAGTCGTTAATTTTGATGAATCTGGATAACTTTTGCCGATCGCACGGTCCAGTACCGGCGACGCATCTTTCAAATGTCTGCCTTATCAACTTTCGATGGTAGTTTCTGCGACTACCATGGTTGTCACGGGTAACGGGGAATCAGGGTTCGATTCCGGAGAGGGAGCCTGAGAAACGGCTACCACATCCAAGGAAGGCAGCAGGCGCGCAAATTACCCACTCCCGGCACGGGGAGGTAGTGACGAAAAATAACGATACGGGACTCTTACGAGGCCTCGTAATCGGAATGAGTACACTTTAAATATTTTAACGAGGAACAATTGGAGGGCAAGTCTGGTGCCAGCAGCCGCGGTAATTCCAGCTCCAATAGCGTATACTAAAATTGTTGCGGTTAAAAAGCTCGTAGTTGCATTTGTGCGCCGCGCTGTTGGTGCACCGCATCCGCGGTGATACTGACACGTTTGCGGAGCATATCGTCGGTGAGCCGGCGGTAACACGCCGGTTCAATATCAAAATCCTATCGCGGTGCTCTTTATTGAGTGTCGAGGTGGGCCGACAATTTTACTTTGAACAAATTAGAGTGCTCAAAGCGGGCTCAAAATGCTGCTTGAATATTTCGTGCATGGAATAATAGAATATGATCTCGGTTCTATTTTGTTGGTTTTCAGAACTCCGAGGTAATGATTAATAGGGATAACTGGGGGCATTCGTATTGCGACGTTAGAGGTGAAATTCTTGGATCGTCGCAAGACGAACATCAGCGAAAGCATTTGCCAAAGGTGTTTTCATCAATCAAGAACGAAAGTTAGAGGTTCGAAGGCGATTAGATACCGCCCTAGTTCTAACCGTAAATATGTCATCTAGCGATCCGCCGACGTTACTACAATGGCTCGGCGGGCAGCTTCCGGGAAACCAAAGATTTTGGACTCCGGGGGGAGTATGGTTGCAAAGCTGAAACTTAAAGGAATTGACGGAAGGGCACCACCAGGAGTGGAGCCTGCGGCTTAATTTGACTCAACACGGGAAATCTCACCAGGCCCGGACACCGGAAGGATTGACAGATTAACAGCTCTTTCTTGATTCGGTGGGTGGTGGTGCATGGCCGTTCTTAGTTGGTGGAGCGATTTGTCTGGTTAATTCCGGTAACGAACGAGACTCTAGCCTGCTAAATAGGCGTCGTCATTTCGGTGTGCATGGCTTCGGTCAAGCAACTCACTGGCGACGTATTAAAATTCTTCTTAGAGGGACCGGCGGTTTCGAGCCGCACGAGATTGAGCAATAACAGGTCTGTGATGCCCTTAGATGTCCTGGGCCGCACGCGCGCTACACTGAAGGAATCAACATGTTCTCCCTGGCCTAAAGGCCCGGGCAACCCGTTGAAACTCCTTCGTGCTGGGGATTGGGGTTTGCAATTATCCCCCATAAACGAGGAATTCCTAGTAAGCGCGAGTCATAAGCTCGCGTTGATTACGTCCCTGCCCTTTGTACACACCGCCCGTCGCTACTACCGATTGAATGATTTAGTGAGGTCTTCGGACCGACACGCGGTGGCTTCACGGCTGTTGGCGTCGTTGGGAAGTTGACCAAACTTGATCATTTAGAGGAAGTAAAAGTCGTAACAAGGTTTCCGTAGGGGAACCTGCGGAAGGATCATTAACGTGTTTTGTGATGATAATGATCTATTGTTAAGATAGATTATTGTTGTTGTTTAACAATAAGAAGCCATCCAAATAAAAAAGATATGTTCTTTTTTTGTCCCACTAGGTGTGTGTCGTCGTCGTCGTCGTCGTCGTCGTCGTCGTCGTCGTCGTCGTCGTCGTCGGTCATCAGTCGAATTCATTGTGTGCACATTCATCGAGCGATAAATGACAATGGTATGGAATGATGGCTCGCGCGCGCGCGCACCACCGCGTCACGCTTTCACTGCGTTAAGGTTAAGACGGGTGAGAAATCCGCACCCCGAATCTGCGTGTGAGGAAGCGTGCTCGTTAAACAAATAAAAAATTCACGGTTTAGAGTGAGGGTCCGCCGTTTTACAGCGACGGCGGCGCTCTCGTTCTAAGTGAAATGTATATATATATATTTTTTTTATTTATAAACAAATAACATAAAAACAAAAACTATTACCCTGGACGGTGGATCACTTGGCTCGCGGGTCGATGAAGAACGCAGTTAACTGCGCGTCATAGTGTGAACTGCAGGACACATTTGAACATCGACATTTCGAACGCACATTGCGGTCCGTGGATACACATCCAGGACCACTCCTGTCTGAGGGCCGGCTGCATAAAAACAAAACCACATTGCGTGCATTGTAAAATACGTGCGCATCTGACGTTTCTCGATTATGTGTATAATGTATATATATATGTAAAATATATGTGTATTTATAAATATAAAACGGGTCCGTTTAAAAATTATAATCTGACGTTGCATAAAAATGTATATATTATATATATGTATATTGTTGTTGCGACACACGATGTGTAAAAATGTTGCGTTGTCGTACACACACACTATATACTATATTAATATATAAGAAAACATTGTAGTGTAGCGCGGTAGGCGGACTCGACGTCCGAAGGGCGCGACGGCGTAGACGCGCTCTCCTAGCAGAGTGCGCGCACCTATGTCGTAGCGTCGTAACGGATATCGTGTCTGCCTCTCATTTTATACGTTGGCCTCAGATCAGGGAGGATTACCCGCCGAATTTAAGCATATTAGTAAGCGGAGGAAAAGAAACTAACTAGGATTTCCTTAGTAGCGGCGAGCGAACAGGAATAAGCCCAGCACTGAATCCCGCCGTTGTAACGGCGGCGGGAGATGTGGTGTTCGGGAGGTTCCGCTTTCTTGTCGTCGTCCACTCCTGTCCAAGTTCGTCTTGAACGGGGCCCATTTCCCACAGAGGGTGCCAGGCCCGTAGCGACGGAGGACGGCGGCGAGAGGGACTCTCCTCAGAGTCGGGTTGCTTGAGAGTGCAGCCCTAAGTGGGTGGTAAACTCCATCTAAGGCTAAATATTACCGCGAGACCGATAGCGAACAAGTACCGTGAGGGAAAGTTGAAAAGAACTTTGAAGAGAGAGTTCAACAGTACGTGAAACCGCTCAGGGGTAAACCTGCGAAACTCGAATGAACGAACGGGGAGATTCATCGTTATTCAGCGGCGTGGTGGCGCACTCTCGATACTCACGGTTTCGATCGTGCGGTACGGGGTGTGTCGTTCGACGTACTCTGACGGCGTGCACTTCTCCCTTAGTAATACATCGCGACCCGTTCGATGTCGGTCTAAGCGCCGTTCGGGAGTCACTTGCACACCTCTCGGGGTGTGTGGGTGACCGTGACGTGCGCCGACCGGCTGTCGGACGGTATTATAACGGATCGCGTACGCGTTTACAACGCGTCCGGCCCGACGCAAGGCTACGTCGCTCACTCCCGTCCTGCCCGAGTGCGGGCGGGGGTGCGGCGAGCCTGTCGTCGCAGCCGTGCTGTCTCGGACTGTACGCGTCCCGTGTCTGCGATGATTCAGTTTCGGGCACTCGCAGGACCCGTCTTGAAACACGGACCAAGGAGTCTAGCATGTGTGCGAGTCATTGAGTAAAATGTCTAAACTGAAAGGCGCAACGAAAGTGAAGGTGGACGCTCGCCGTCCGCTCAGGGAGGATGGTGCGCCGATCTCGGTCGGCCTCTCGCACTCCCGAGGCGTCTCGTTTCCAATCTGAGATTGCAGGCGCGCTCTGAGCACAGATGCTGGGACCCGAAAGATGGTGAACTATGCCTGGTCAGGTCGAAGTCAGGGGAAACCCTGATGGAGGACCGTAGCGATTCTGACGTGCAAATCGATCGTCGGAACTGGGTATAGGGGCGAAAGACTAATCGAACCATCTAGTAGCTGGTTCCGTCCGAAGTTTCCCTCAGGATAGCTGGCGTCGATTTGAACAGTCTCATCCGGTAAAGCGAATGATTAGAGGCATTGGGGTCGAAACGACTTCAACCTATTCTCAAACTTTAAATGGGTGAGAACTCCGGCTTACTCGAACGATGAAGCCGGAGATCTGATGACGGTGCCAAGTGGGCCAATTTTGGTAAGCAGAACTGGCGCTGTGGGATGAACCAAACGTAGTGTTAACCGAGTGCCTAGGCACGGTGAAGGCCCGTACGACGGACCGCGGCTTTGAGTGGTGGACGCCCGAGCTAGACAAGCTTAGACAGGCGCAGAACAAAGCCCGACGGGCTTGGCAGACGACGCGGAAGAAGGGGGGGATAGCTGAAGCCAACGCGAAGACACGGTTTCACGAGGCCAGAGCATCATACCGTTCATCGCAGGAACTCGCCGAGTTTGAACACTTCCGAAAGCTGGCGGAGTCCGGTAATGACGACCCTTGGGGTCTGGCGTACAGGGAGGCGTGCGGGCGCGCTCGACCGCCGGCCAATGTGGTTAACGGGATCAGTTATATGGGAGCGGAGACTGATGACGTGAGGGGGTCAATGACCGCACTCATGAAAGCGCTCTGCCCGGATGACAACCCAATAGCTGACACCGCATACCACCGCCAGGTCAGAGTCGCAGCCTCCTTGGTGCCATCGGGACCAGTCTCGTGCGCTATAAGCAGAGACGCCTTGGGCGGCATTGTCCTGTCGCTGCCGAATACCTCTCCCGGCCTCGACGGCATCGATGCTCGAATGCTGAAACGTGTGTGGAGGGCCGCATCGGCAGAGCTCACGCACGTCATCGGCAAATGCATCGCGGAGGGCGTATTTCCTACGGTTTGGAAGGATGGGCGCCTGCTCGTAATCCCCAAGGGCAACGATAAGCCGTTGACGGACCCGAAGGCCTATAGACCTATCACGCTGCTACCCGTGCTCGGTAAGATCCTAGAGCGAGCCATGCTCTGGTGCACACCAGAGCTCACGCGGGGAATCTCCGAAAACCAGCACGGGTTCATGCTTGGTCGGTCGACAACAACGGCTTTATCCGCGCTCCTGGGGACCATCGAGACCTGCCCGAACAAGTACCTGCAGGCGATATTCTTAGACATCTCGGGGGCCTTCGACAACGCGTGGTGGCCGATGATCCTGGTTAAGGCGAAGCGCGGGGGTTGTCCGCCAAACATTCATAGAATGCTGGCCGACTACTTCCGTGACCGCAGAGTGGCCATGATCGCCGGCGACCGCGCGGTGTGGAAGACCGCGACAATGGGTTGCCCTCAGGGCTCGGTACTGGGCCCCACCCTGTGGAATCTTCTCCTAGATGACCTCTTGCGCCTCCCTACACCGGATGGGGTGACGCTCCTGGCCTACGCGGACGACGTGACGGTGCTGGTAGCGGGGGATGCTCGGAGCGAGTTGGAGAGGAAAGGAGCGGCCGTTTTGGGACTAATAGAGGAGTGGGGGGCCCGTAATAGGCTAAACTTCGCTCCTTCTAAGTCCCAAACGATGACCCTGAAAGGGCGATTCAAGCGGCCACCACTGCTAAAGACCAGTGCGGCAGGTCCGTCGATCCGATCGGTCTCAGAGGCCAAGGTGCTGGGAGTCGTCATCGACGAGAGCCTCTCGTTCATTCCTCATGCCGCGTCAATAGGTGAGCGGGCGAGTCGTTGTTTTGGGAAGATGTCGCGGGTTTCCGCAAGCAGATGGGGGGTCCGGTACAAAGCCCTCCGGGTACTGTACACGGGCACATACGTGCCGACGCTCACTTACGCAGCGGGAATATGGCACCAGCGCGCTTCGGTCCATGCCGTGAGGAGCGTACTCCTGAGGACGCAGAGGCCTTCTCTGATCCTCTTGACGAAGGCCTACCGGTCCACGAGTACAGCTGCCTTAGCGGTATTGGCCGGGGTGCTGCCGGCTGATCTGGAGCTTGCGAGGGCAGGAAGGAGGTTTGCCGCATCCCTAGACCAGCCGAAAGAAGCGCTCACCCGATTGCGACGAGCTGTCGACGAGGACACGGTTGAGAGGTGGCAAGTGCGATGGGCAGAGTCGGACAATGGCAGGGACCTGCACCGGTTCTTCCCGGACGTGGGAGAGCGCATGAAGGCGCACTGGGTTGAACCGGACCACGAAACGTCTCAGTTATTGTCGGGCCACGGCTGCTTCCGGGAGAGACTGCTGCGTATGAAGCTCTCGGACTCGGGCCGCTGTCGATGCGGCGAGGACAGTGAAACCCGGGATCACGTGCTGTGGGAGTGCAGCCTGTACGACGACCTCAGGGCGGAAATGTTGGACGCGATTACGCATCCAGGCGCTATCCACGGTCCGACATACTTCGCGGAACTAGTTAACTGCGTCGAAAACTTCACCTTGTTCAGAAGGTTCGCTCGTGGTTGGCACCGTCGGAGGAGACTAGAGGAAGAATAAGAGGAACGTATATGTGTAACGTTTATTAGGTGTATATATAATTAGAATCATACTTTGTGTAGTTTATGTATATTGGAATGTAATGTTTATGTATCTATTTTATTCACGTAGCTATTGGGACGGGAGGGATACGGAACGGATCTCGGGCAGCCCGGTGGCGAGGTCCGTTTTGTGAATGGCCAGCCCCAGAAGGGGGAGAATGGCGGGACATGTGTTTAGGCAAATTTGTAGAGCGGTGCAGCGTACTTGTGCGGTGCACCGTTCGCAGTTTCGGTCCGTATAACCGCAAGGTTGGTTGGACCATGGGCGGTTGGAGGGTGTCCCTATCTACTTCGTTGCCGGCTCTTGTCGGGGACGGACGTGCTTTCGAATCCACGCTTCTCGTATTCATTTTTATTTAAATATTCACCACGTGCTAAAATCGGACCCTCCCGTTTCTTCTTACGGTAAAAACCTATAGTGACCGCGGCCATATTGGTTTAGTGAAGGACGCAAACAGTTCGCGTAAACGCAGTGCACTGTGGTGTGTGTGTGCTCGGGGCGTGTGCCAGCGCCTCAGAGCCGTTATTGGTGAGCGTTGAGTCGCAGTAACCTCCCACAAGGTGTGGTTTACACTTGGGGTGTGGACACCGACTCGGTGTCGGTCATTGGCCGGCACTCGGACGAGTCAGAGTGCAGTCACCGCCCTCAAGCCATCAGAGGTGTGGCCAGCAAAACTGCCAAGAGGTAGTGTCTCTTCTTCTTCTCTTCCTTTTTTTTTTTTTTTTTCTTTTTTTTTTTTTTTTTTTAGGTGGGTACAAGTTATTGTACTCAACCTGAAACTAAATTAAATTAAATTAAATCAAAATCAGTTCAGTCATACGGTGGGAACAAGTTAACTGAAACTTGGTAACATAGAGCGAGGATGTCGGACGGGGGTAAGGACGGGAGTTTTACTCCTCGGTCCTCCCTGGCCCGCACCCCTCCACCAAGCCCGGGTGTTCCACCGATCCTAGTGCCGCCTTCTTCATCAGCGACGCCAGTAGCCCCAGTCACTGGGGCTGCTTCGTCTAAGCGCCCGTTAACCTCCCCTGAGGAAAAACAGCCGGCGGCGCAGCGCGTGCGCAAACGCCCGCCGGCTCTTATCCCCGGCAAGAAAATCACGCGGGAGTCGTCTTCAGCTCCACCAACCCCGGCGCCTACCGAGTGCGAGGTCGCAGTGCCATCTCAACTCCCACTAGAGGTGAGTGAACAGGCACCAGCGCCGACACCCGCCCCGGCGGGCACTGGGGAATGGTCAGCTACAGACACTAAACTCCAACTCTTGGACCGCGTCAGGCTTGCCGTCAAAGGCATAGTGGGAATAGCTTCGGGAACAGGGTCGAAGCTAAACAAGTCAGACGTTGGCGGAATCTACGCCCATGGCCAGGATGTCCTGGCAATCGTGGCGAGCCTTGAGCTGCAGCTGGCTGACGCGGAGCACCGCGCTGAAGTTGCTGAGCTCAGGCTCTCGTCCGCCATGGTGCAGGCATCCATCGGGCTGCAACAGCAGCAACATGATGTTCCACAGGGCACGCACCCAATTAGCTTCGCAGCGGCGCTCAAGATGGGCAAAGGCGCTGAGCCTAAACCTATCAAGGTAAGCCAAGGTCCGGTCTTGGCCTTCTACCCGAAGGACGAGACCGAGGGCAGCACCTCCGAGACTACCAAAGCGGAGCTAAAGAAGTGTGTTGACCCCAGGGTCATCTCCGTACAGGTCGAAAAGGTCAGAAAAGTAGGCAACGCTGGCGTTGTGGTACACACCACCTCCGTGGCTTCGGCGGAGCGCCTAAAGCAGGCAGCCCCGGCGTCGCTGAGGGTGGTGGAGCCAAGGCGGAGCCAGCCTTTAGTGGCACTGCAGAATGTGGACGGTGACCCGGACTTCGATCAAGTCATCGCCGAGGTCTGGGAATTGAACCTCAAGGAGGACGTCGACTGGCCGCTTGCACGCGTGCAGGCTTCTATGAAGGGGGCCTTCAAAAGGTCCAGGAGGGGCAGCCCTTACAAAGAGACCACCTGCGTTTTTGAATGCTCTGCACGGCTTCGGGAGGCTTTGGTGACACGCGGCAGTGTCTTCATCGGATGGCAACAAGTGGACGTAAGTGACTTCATCAGAGTCACTTGCTGCAACAAGTGCCAACAATACGGCCATCCGGAGAAGTTCTGCCGCGCCAAGGAGGTCACGTGTGGGCGCTGCGGGGAATCAGGCCATCGCGCAGACACTTGTAAGGCAGTCGCCCCGTGCTGCGCGACCTGCAAGAGATTTAAGCGCGATAACGCCCACCGAACGGCCTCCAAGGACTGCCCGGCCCGATTGTACGCGGAGGAGCAGAAAATATCTCAGGTCCAATATGGCTAGCCCCTCACTCCGAGTGGGGCAGGTAAACCTGGGTGGTGCAGCGACGGCCACGAGGGAGCTTCCCGCCATTGCGGAATCGCTCGGCTTGGATATCGTTCTTGTCCAAGAACAATACTCCAGAGCCGGGCTTATTCTCCAGTATGGTGAAAGCTCCAAAGCGGGCATATACCTGCCAAACCGCTTCACACCGTGCGCAATGCTGCACCACCTCACGTCTGACCACCTTACGTGCTGTCACTTGGAGACACTGGACCTATACGTAGTGTCCACTTATTTCCAGTTCGGCGACCCAATCGAGCCCTACCTCCGACAGCTGGAGGGAACATTGAACCTCCTGAAGGGCAAGTCGGTCCTGGTGGGAGGAGACGTCAATGCGCACTCCCCATTATGGCACTCTCTCCCGCGTCATTACGTGGGGAGGGGCCATACCGTTAACGATCGACGCGCCCAGATGGAGGAGTTCATCCTCTGTCGCGACCTGGTTGTGCATAACGCCGCTGGCCAGCCCTTCACATTCAGCACGCCCAACGGTGAGTCAAACGTGGACGTGACCCTCACCACGCGCGGCGTTCGCGTCCGCGACTGGAGGGTCTTAGACGTCTCGTCGAGCGACCACCGCCTCATAACTTTTACCATCGACCACCCGACGACCAGTGCGCCGTACACATGCACGCCTCCAGTAAACCCCGTGCGGTTCAAGACAAGAGGCAGGGACTGGAGAGGTTTCGTCTCTCATATCCATGAGAGAGCGGGACGTTTACCGCTAGGCGACCGCGCAGAGGATCTGGCGAGGGCGTTCACCAGTCTAGTCGAGTCGGCAGCCACAGAGTGCTTAGGTACAGTGAAGGCGCACACTACCGACCGCGGCTACGAATGGTGGACGCCGAAGCTAGATCGGCTCAGGCAAGAGCAAAATAAAGCTCGTCGGACCTGGCAAGCAGTGCGGAAAAGAGGGGGAACTCCCGAAGTTGAGGCCAGGACGCAATTCCACGAAGCCCGAGCGTCCTACCGGACTTCCATGGAACTTGCTGAGCTGGAGCACTTCCGGAAAGTAGCCGAATCTGGCAATGACGACCCCTGGGGACTCGCGTACAGGGTGGCATGCGGACGTGCTCGACCGCCGGCCAACGTGGTAAACGGAGTCAGCTATCTGGGAGCGGAGACAGTGGACGTGAAGGGGTCTATGACCATCCTCATGAGAGCACTCTGCCCAGACGACGATCCGTCAACCGACAACGCTTACCACCGCCAGGTTAGAGTCGCAGCCTCCCTGGTCCCTTCAGGAGCAGTCTCAAACGCGATATCCAGAGACGCCTTGGGCGCGATAGTTCTGTCGCTCCCTAATACCTCGCCGGGCCTCGACGGCATAGACGCTCGTATACTGAAACGTGTGTGGAGGGCCGCATCGGCAGAGCTCACACACGTTTTTTATTTTTCCTGTGCTAATTCTTTCTTTTATCGTTTCAGGTGCTCGCGGGAGTGTTGGATAGCGGCGTATTAGGTGTGGCTGAAGAAAGAATCGACCGGAATCGACTGTAGCGAAGACCTATTTTTCTATGAAACGGTACTTTAAAACTGGCAAAATGTGATTTTAACAGGCAGAACTGTACTTAATAGTCCCCTAATTTAGGTCTCCACCTGCTGGCGCACGTTCTTAAGCCGATGCAATCTGTTTTAAACCTCTAAAACTTCTTAAAATAGCCGAAAATGAATTTTTTAAAATTTTAAAGCCGAAAATATTGTAAAATTAATTTTGTAAATGTGGTCCAAAATGTTTAAGACTGTTGATTAGAAGCACTAGTAGGCACCGTTAGCTGTTATTTACCCTTGATGAAACACTTACAACTCTTTATTTGTGCAGAAAGATGTTATTTTTACACTGGTTAGGTTAGGTTAGGTTAGGTTAGGTTAGGTTAGGTTAGGTTAGGTTAGGTTAGGTTAGGTTAGGTTAGGTTAGGTTAGGTTAGGTTAGGTTAGGTTAGGTTAGGTTAGGTTAGGTTAGGTTAGGTTAGGTTAGGTTAGGTTAGGTTAGGTTAGGTTAGGTTAGGTTAGGTTAGGTTAGGTTAGGTTAGGTTAGGTTAGGTTAGGTTAGGTTAGGTTAGGTTAGGTTAGGTTAGGTTAGGTTAGGTTAGGTTAGGTTAGGTTAGGTTAGGTTAGGTTAGGTTAGGTTAGGTTAGGTTAGGTTAGGTTAGGTTAGGTTAGGTTAGGTTAGGTTAGGTTAGGTTAATTTAGGTTAGGTTAGGTTAGGTTAGGTTAGGTTAGGTTAGGTTAGGTTAGGTTAGGTTAGGTTAGGTTAGGTTAGGTTAGGTTAGGTTAGGTTAGGTTAGGTTAGGTTAGGTTAGGTTAGGTTAGGTTAGGTTAGGTTAGGTTAGGTTAGGTTAGGTTAGGTTAGGTTAGGTTAGGTTAGGTTAGGTTAGGTTAGGTTAGGTTAGGTTAGGTTAGGTTAGGTTAGGTTAGGTTAGGTTAGGTTAGGTTAGGTTAGGTTAGGTTAGGTTAGGTTAGGTTAGGTTAGGTTAGGTTAGGTTAGGTTAGGTTAGGTTAGGTTAGGTTAGGTTAGGTTAGGTTAGGTTAGGTTAGGTTAGGTTAGGTTAGGTTAGGTTAGGTTAGGTTAGGTTAGGTTAGGTTAGGTTAGGTTAGGTTAGGTTAGGTTAGGTTAGGTTAGGTTAGGTTAGGTTAGGTTTTTTTTTTTTTTTTTTTTTTTTTTTTTTTTTTTTTTTTTTTTTTTTTTTTTTTTTTTTTTTTTTTTTTTTGCGTCTCGAAACGCTACTATGGAGAGGCCTCTGACCGATCGCCAGAGATTTTATCTATCTTTATAAGGGTTGTACAGGGGGTAATGAGTTTTTCAGATTGGGGGTTACTTTATTTTCTTAGCAAGTTGTGGGTATTGCTACTGGGTTGTCTTTATTCTTGTAGGGTACATTATTTAAATTTTTACTTATTTCTATGACACTTATTTACTATACACTTTATTGTTACTGGTTTCTTAATTAATCGTTTTTAATTTAACTTATTTCTATGACACTATATATTGTTGTTACAGATTCTTCTTAAACTATCTTATATCTACTATATATTACCAATATTACTTGTTTACTAACATCATATTCTTTATTGCTGAAGTTATATATGTCAATATATAGTCAGCAATATGTTTCTAGTCCTTATTTCTATTTATTACTTTACTTGCTATTTTTATACAATACGATACAAAATTTTCTCTTATTCTAGCATCATTAATATAGTTATGCACATTTTTTAGGCTTATTTCAATATTATAGGTCTGTTCTGCTTTGTATCTTTCCTTGCCAAAGATAGGACACTCGAATAGGATATGTTCTACAGTTTCCAGCTTTCCTGGTTCGCACGGGCAAGACGGATCCTCCTTGCACTTAAACCTGTTTAAGTACTCGGAGAATCCGCCGTGCCCTGTCATGAGCTGGGTAAGAGTACCTATAGGCGTAATTTTCTTTACAATTTTATATGCCGTCCTAACTTCGGGGAAAAATATTTTAGTTACTCTTGCCGTGTTCTGGGTTTGGTACCTCCGGTTCCATTCATCAAGAGTTCCTTCGCGGATCTGTCGCTTGATGAACGAAACCGGGCAGGCGTCATATTTAGGTTTAGTTTTTATTTTTAGGGCAGCATCTTTCGCCAGAGTGTCCGCACGTTCGTTGCCTGCTAATCCCGCGTGGGCTTTGATCCAGAACAAAGCTACGTTTTTATTCTGGTCTCTGCACGCCTTGAGATTACGGCGTACTTGCACAGCTAATGGGTGGGTGGAGTCGTGGTTTGTTATGGTCTGGAGCGAAGATCTTGAGTCGCTATATATTGCAAATTGCGTTGCAGGATTACCCAAGATTTCCTGTGTTGCTTTGCAGATGGCCAATAGCTCTGCCTGGTAAACAGTGCAGTGGGACGAAAGCTTCAGCTTGAGGGTTTTGGTCTCTGCTCCATTATTCCATATGGATAATGCAGCTCCGACTTTGCCCTCAAGCTTACTACCGTCCGTGAACACCTGTACTGCGTAATCACTATGGGTGTCCAGCTGTTGTTGGTCTTCCAGGCATCCGAACTCTATGGCCAAATGCTCTGCAGGATGAGGCTTTTCGGAGTATGCCGACATTTTTTCAATCTCCCTGTCTCCTAGCATTGGCCGGTGGACACCTCTCCGTGCCTCATACAGGGCGGCTGCCTCCTGTATTCTGAGGTCGAGTGGTAGTATGCCGGCCAGCACCAGTGCCGAGTTCAGGGAGACTGTTCGATATGCCCGACATAGCTTCTGGGCAAATCCCCTCTGCACATTATTCAGATGTTTTTGTACGCAGATCTTGTCCGTAGCGGGGGCCCATACGCTGGACGCGTACATCACCACCGGCTCCACCACTGCTGTGTATATTGTGCGTATTATCTCCGGGTGTAAACCCCAACTTATTTTTGCGGCTTTGGATAGGCGTTTGTAGATTGTTTGGGCTTTTTTGCACACATTGACTGTATGCTGGTTGAATGTTAGCTTATCGTCAATGGTGAGGCCCAATATCTTAATCTCTTTGGACATTTCAATGTCAACCCCGCCCATCCTCAGTCGTGGTGTATCAAACTTAAGCCTCCGTGTTACTACCATCGCAACAGTTTTGTGCGGGGCGAATTTAAGCTTGTTCTTCATACCCCACTCCCGAACACGAGCGAGGGTGGCATTGGCGTGTCCTTGCACCTCCGCGCCGGAGTCCCCATCAAACACTAGTACTATGTCGTCGGCAAATGCTTGGTTATAGTGGCCTATCTGTTGTAATTCCTTGAGGAGAGGGTCAATGAGTAAATTCCAGAGCAGCGGTCCTCCAATTGACCCTTGGACGCATCCCTTCGTGGTCTGTCTGGCTATCTCTACTCCTGCGTATCTCACTGCCACTCTTCTCTCCTCAAGGTAACTATCCATCATCTTTCTGAGGTTGTATGGACAACCTTCCTCAGCCAGTCGGACTCTTATTGCTGGCCACCATGCACTATCGAAGGCGCCCTCTATGTCCAATGAAACCACTGTGATCACTTTTTTACGGTCTAATTTCTGGCGAATATGTGTCACTAGGTCATAGAGGGCGTCTTCCGTGCTCTTTTGTGGCATGAATCCGTACTGGCGGGTGCTGAGTTTTGGTATGATATGCCACTTAACTCTGCCGACTAACATCTTTTCCAGGGTTTTTCCTAACACTGAGAGGAGCCCTATCGGTCTGTAGGACTTGGGATCCGAGTAGTTCTTTTTTCCCGGTTTTTTGAGCACCACTACAGTCGCTTCTTTCCAGGGCCTTGGGAAGTGTCCTAGGTT